>JASGCC010000056.1:1200000-1800000 GCA_030067915.1 Hydractinia echinata | reverse complement strand
ACCTCATTTGTTAGGGAAACAAACGCATCTTCATCCCATTTGGCTGACGAAGGAAGCCCGACATCCCCAAATTAACCCCAAACTGATTTTTGAAAGAAGACAATTTTTTAGATATTAACTCACATAATGTGTTAATGCACAACAACAACTAGTAATGATTCAGTCAATTTATAAAACATCAATTAATATGAATCTAATTTTAAGAACTAATAAGCACTATTGATTGTTTCTTGCTTGGATCTGTGAAACGAGGCCTTGTGTTTTTGAGATTTATTTTGTTGATGTGTACAAACCAATGTGCTGGGAATGGCAGGATCATATCATTACATGTTATAACACCACTGTGTTAGCAGTCTATTTGAAACAAGATTTCTCCAGTACAATTGCTAGTCCACTTTACTAATTGTTAATAATGGTGAAATCTAAAATTCCACAAAACACTGAAAGTCATGTGTATTAATTTCGAGACCACTGTTGATCCTTATTTTGTAAATTCCTAGAATAATTTTTCTAATTACCTTTGTAGAGAACAAAGAAAGGGCTAAAGTAACTGTCTCAGTATACAAGGTGTTGTGAGAATGCATTAGTAGCTTTGAGATCCTACTGAAGTTCTTATTTGTTTCTCCAATAACCTATCCAAGCCTGATTTCTAATTTTACTTTCTTATAACTATGTAACTGTACACTGTGGATGAGTAAATTATCAATGCTCATTCACCCAACTAACAGTTGACTTTCACAGTGTGACATCTGTGCACAAAAAGTTCAATAATTCTCTACAAAATATATAGCCATTTAAAAAAGTGAGTTCGAAAGAGAACTTGAAACTAGCCTTATTCTTAGGGCTGTTGATAGTTGAAAGAAAAGTGAACCACACGGCCAATCCTACCAAAATACAAAGACGGATTGCAAAATCTATTGTTTTGTAATTTTTTATTTCATAAGAAGGGCCTAGTTCCAAACTTTCTTAATTAGTTTCTTAATTTCAAATTTTTCGCGATGGAATGTTCGAGAGTTAACTCGTCTGCAGTAAAATTGCAATGACCTTGTAAATTGAGCACATGTTTTATTGATGGTTGGATGGTGTCTATCAGAAATAGACATAGAATGTAGTAGTAAAAGTTTCTTGATTTTGGTTTCTACATGTAGGTTTCTTATAAAAAAAACAACGTGTATAGGGATTCAAATTTTGTGCAATTAGACGATATCAGGCTGTGAAATTTTTACAACGCATAGGCTAAAGTAAAGTTGTAATGTATACAAAGCCCATACATATTATTATGAGAAATACTTTATGGAAGTAATATTAGAGTTGAATTTCATGACACCAGGGCATGTCTGATTTAGAATACATACATTAAAACTAGGATTTAAAAATTTGAAAGCAAGCATGGATATTTCCTATTGTATAAGTCGCATTACCAAAATTAAAAGCCTGAAAGTTTTTTCTACCCAATCGTTGCATTAAGGACTATTCTCAATTAAGTCTAATTTTACATAATTATAAACAGGAGTTTGACATTTGCCGAAAAATATCATTTCATCTGTTGTCACATAACTAATTATCAGTCCTTACATAAATTGTTTATAAATTTGGCTTCTGTCTATTGTATTCCTTGCAATTATAAATGAGCTTTATGTAAAATATTTAGGCTGAAGATGACATTAGAGTATAGGTGTATTAAATAAAATTTGAGATGTTATTAAATTTGTAGTTATTATTCTTATAATGCAATGAACATCATAAACCATAGCACAAGAATGACCTCATCAATTTTGGTAAAAGAAGCATCAAGAAGCCCCTTCTCACTATGAATGTTTCGCAATATAGAATTCCTGAAATGGAAAGCCTGACCATATTTTTACCCCCACTCAGTCTGCAACTAGGACCCTGTCTAAAAGAAAATGATTTCCTGATTTCACACACGCAGTTGATCAAATTTACCCAATTATAAAAAAAAATGTGTGACGACTGCAAAACAAATTTTTTTATTTATTATTCTCACAACCCAGTGAACGTCATAAAGTCATAGCAAAAGAAATGCCTGACCACACAAATTTTGGTAAAAGCATAATGTTAGCTAATATGTGTTCCTTTATTTTTGAAGAAACCCTGTTGCTACCATGGATGTTTGCTACTACAAATAAATTTGCTAAAGAGGGAAGCCTGGCCATTTTCTACCACCAATCACTCTGCATCCAGGGCCCTGCCAATAAGGTCATTTTCATTTCAAAACACTCAATTAAATCCTGTTTTAAATTGACTGAAAGTCATGCACCTGGCACAAGGCACAATTTGCATTCAGCATCGATGTTTGGTTGTTTCCGTTAAGTCATCTTAGGAGCTAAACTTAGGAGGCTTTTTGACTTAAGGCAACATCTTTGACTTATTCACAGATATTTAGATTGATTTTAAGCTATATTTTGTTAGAAAAAAATTTGTTCAAATTTTCATTGTTCTTTGCCTGGTTCTTAAGTTTTGCCATTCTGAGCCAGAGAAAGAACCTTTCACAAGCATCCCTAAGCGTCATCTTAGAATTTCAATTGCTCTTATAAGATACTCAGGCTTAAATATGCTTAAGTTATGCTTGATGGTAAAATATTCACCGGAATACGCTTATGACAAGATGATCAGGCCCAAAATATACTTATATATTTGAAAACAATTGCATTACGTTTTTAACATCAGTAATTACAACTTAAATGTCACTACCTACTGGTTAAAACAGACACAAAAAACAAGAAAAAACACCCACGAAACAAAACATAAAAACTCAACAACATTTTCTTAGGCTTCACATAATGCTTAGTATATATATGCTTAAAAGGACTAAATCCGAGCTCAAGGATGCTTATAAATGCCATGCTTATAGACGAAACATGTATAGGAATTGGACCTTCACATATAGAAAATCTTGATCTGCCGTTCAACCACTAAAGGAATTCATAATAAAGCAGCTTATGTGTAAAACGGGGCAGCTATGTTTATATATGTGTGGAGCTTGAAATAAAGCAAAATGAGCCACAACATATAGGTTTGCCTGTTAAAATAAGGATCTGCTAGGTAATCCTACCTCACCACGACTCGCAATGTTAGCTTTTTGTAGCCCTTACTAGTGTTACAATACTTAGTATTAACAAATGTAAAAAGATAATAGAAAATAAAAATACGGTCCAAAGTTGAACTTATCCTACTTGCATAAAATCCATGATGGCTACCAGAATTGCATTACTAATTTGGATAACTAAACTTCCTATTCCAAAATGCCTTACTCTGCTAACCAGATTGTTCAGAAAGAAGTGTCCATGTGCTATATTCACGATGTGCCTAGAGCTCACAGTTGCACGAGACATGCCCTTTTTCCTTGTATAGTTTAAAAGTGACATTTTCTTAACTCTCCTAACATGAATAGATAATAAATAGTATGAATAGAACTGACCTGGCTACATGCAATGTCTCTTCCGATGAAATACCCAAGACTTTTTACCTGATGCCTGCCTTGCTTTTGTCTATCCAATCCCAGTTTAATCATCACTGACTCCAGGTCCTTCTCCTCTGGCTACATGCAATGTCTCTTCTGATGAAATACCCAAGACTTTTTACCTGATGCCTGCCTTGCTTTTGTCTATCCAATCCTAGTTTAATCATCACTGACTCCGGGTCCTTCTCCTCTAAAACCGACAGCATTCCACATACTTTGAGACAATTTTATCTTCTCCATCTCTTTCTTCCCTATTGGGCACAGCATCTTTAAAGGTTACCAATTCCTGTGAAGCAGCAGCCATTATGAATCAAATCAGTACAGCCATCACAAAGTAATCTTCCATTCTGTCGACACCCTCTTCTTCCTAAACCTTTTGATTTGAAAGTTATTTTACGTTTTTTCCTTGGTTTGATGTAGCTAGCTAGCTAACTAAATTACTTTTTGGTGCCTGTGACCACCATGGAAAATATTTTTTGCTGTCATCCTTCAATTGCATCATTAGCTAGCTACCTCTAGCTACAGTCAGAAGAAGAAAATTCAATCCGTAAAGTATTAACAAAACTCTTTCTTTTTAAATTTTATTATACAATTTTTAAATATTTCCTAAAACTCAAGTTGCTTCTTTTTTTTGTTGCATCGTGGAAATAAATTTAAGTCACCAATCCAAAACTAACGGGAAAATATACCTCTTCATTCTTTAAGGTATATATTTGCTCATTTGTGGTTAAAAACTTTTGTACTAGCCTCTTTTTACTGATGTATGTTCTAAATATAAACTATTTTATCAAACGGTGCCTTTACCTGGAAGTTCTACTTTGTTTACCTACTTTCGCATGTTAAATTCTTCAACACTCGAATCTTGCAATAAATTTTTCAAGAAGTGAGCTATGTACGACATGTGAAGTCACGAATGACCAAGTGGACTTTTGTTCGATAATTGTGGCGACCGTTAATGTAATTATTGTTTTTGGAAGATTAAGGTTGGACATATATAAAGATATTTAGGGCTTCGTCATTTTCTTTACTACCCTATGTTTTTGCATTGTGTTTCATGAGCTTACAATAATGTGGTATATAGCTAAGTTATGATACGTAAAAACTACTCTTGAATGACCCTTTAAGAATGTGAAACCACATAATAGACCTTAATCAAATTTTGTGTTTTTCGTAACTTTTGTGTTCAGTATGGTAGATTAGTATGCGTGTCAACTGGCCAAAAAAGCCATAAGTATGAGGGCAAGCTTGGGCAAATATTTAAATACAATTTGTACTTCCCAAATGAAAAACAGTGCTTTCAATTTTGTTGTCTTGGCCACAAAAAGTAGTGATCTATATTTTATGTGGGTCCAGAAGGGACAACATAGACGGTTCTAGAGTGTTAAAAAGCTTCCATTTGAGTTACAAAAACCTTTTAAATTTCTGTTCAATAAGCAACAACTGTTATGTGGGATTGAACCCATATGAATATGAAGTGAACGCTCTACCGACTGAACTACCAACCCCTTAAAGTAAACAGAGTTGCATGCCTTTATTAATTATATCAAGCATATTGTATCTAGTAAACACTTTTTGAGCACTCTGTCCCAAAAAATGATATATATTTGTAGTTTAGAAATTTAGCTCTGAATATCGTCCCTTAAAGGCACTGGATTTTAATGTATTTAGAGACTTTACTATATATATAATATAATATACTATATAAAAATGTTTTCTGTTTCTTTTTAGATTGCGTACAATGAGAGCGAGAGATGTTATCTTTCAATACGTGAGATAAAAAGAAGAAAGCGAAACCTCACACCGCGTTGTTATTGTTTTTCTGTCAAAAATTTGAAGCTGTTTTATAAATCTTGATAAAGTTAATAAATTGTTTTCGTTTCTGTAGATTGTTTGTTTTTGTTTATTGTTTCCCGTGAGTTTTCGAAATTCATTGCAGCAGATTCCGTGGATTCCGTGGCTTCAAGAAATCGGTTTTCATAACTAGTGCCGTTATTTTTACGACCCCACAAGCTGCTTCGTTCGCCTTCTCATCTCCGAAATCGTTAACGCGAAAGTCTCTATTATTATCTGCGTTCCGGGTATTATTTTCCGGTTGAAAGAGTGTACCTTACGACGCGCATCCCCTTAATTCGTGACATTTTCGCACACTACGGATTGTACAACTCGATGTATTGCATTTCTTTCAGAATAAGGGTTTTAACTTTATAAAAGTATAACTTTGCATGGATTTTTGGCGCTAAAAACTTCAATGTTGGATTTACGTCGGCCAACACTGACAATATTGTGATTATTATCAATATTTAATTTTATAATTCTGTGGTAAGAGGTTTTACGAAATTTCTCAGTAATCGTTTTTGTTTAGTTTCGCGCGATCTAAATTTCTCGTACCTTCTGAAAAGAAATATTCCGCATATATATATTGTATTTTTGCCAAAAAATCACTACTTTTGCGCAACGAGTTGTTGTTGTTCCTCGGTGAGTTTATTTTACAACCTTGTCCCCAGGGTTTTCTACGTCTATGATATTCAGTTTTGGTGTATTCCCAGATATCAGCTGCAGTAAGATGTAAGCACCTCGCCGTATTATATCAAAGAGAAACAAAAGCACTAGGGACAACTATTGGCTAGTTTCAATTTTGCTTGCAACTTGCGTAATGCTTCGCAACCTTTTTTTTAATTTCTAGTTTAGGAAATCTCCAAATTAAGCTATACAGCTTAATTAAGATGATTTCCCTGACTGACTACTCTTAGGCCACCATCAAAAATATGTTATGTTCGCGTCCTGAAGACCCCGCAAAAATGAGTCGGTCGGTCGGTCGGGCGTATTTTTTCCCGGGATTTTCAGATGGGGGCAAAATTCGTTCCCAGGGCCAAAAAACAGTATAGCGCCACTCGACAGACCCTTTTTTCGCCGCCCTGTCTGTAAACTTGCCATGAGTACCCTAAAGATATTAATTTTTACGGGAATTAATTTTCGCGAGTTTTAGTCAATTTTGGGAAAATTAGTTCTCACGAATTTTTTTTTTCAAATATATATCGTTTGGATCAAAAAGTTTTTTCCGGGTTTTTTCCGACTTACCGACTCGGGTTTTTATTGCCAAAAGTGAGTCGGTCGGAGGACGCGAACATAACATATTTTTGATGGCGGCCTTAGTCCTCATATAGAGATAGATAGATAGATAGATGTGCATATTTTACATGGCTAGCCTCACAAATATCAAGGGGTATACCCTGTCTATTATTTCCAGGAGGGGCCATGGCTTAGATGGAGAGTCCTAGAGTATTTAATGCTCATTTTGAGCAACGCAAACCCAATTAGTAGGGCCCACGCTCTACTAGACAACTCCCGGCAACATCCAACGGCCCACACAGTGTGCCATCTCCCCAATTTCCCTCACATGGCTTGGGTTAACCCGGGGCTATGGTAACATTCACTCGCCCATGTTGAATCGCCGTCAAGAGGAATCGAACCCCGGTCTCCCGCACAGAGTACGAAAGCTATAACCACTAATCTACGGCGCCACAACGAAATTTCGTTTTACACTGCCTAAAGTCCCATACTATTCAAAGCTAGCAAAAATCTGAAGGCCACCAAATGGCACGGGCGAGAAATAAGTAAAAAAAGAGTGTGAACCATAGACATCAGTTAAATTGTTGGACACAAGTGCTCACTTTCGCTGCCATGTGAGGTTTGATGTTTTAGGCTATTGCTAAAAAAGACTACGCTAAAGTTATTTTTATTTTATTAAAGATTACATGTAAAGATCTCATTTGCTGTTAAATAATGGCTGACCCATATTTTGGCCATCACTCGAAACATAGTTTTCAATGCCGCGCGTTTTTACTGGCTGTGTTTACGGTGTTGCCCTTGCTGTTTGTGACTGTTTGTGGTACATAAATAGCTAGCTATGCTGTGACTGCTTTCATTTGAATTTTTTTTTATGGTCATTTTTGTTTTCTACCCTTTAGTTTTTATTAACTGGCTAATTACTTGCCTAGCTAAATTCCCATTAGGCAGGGATAAGATGTGTCATGAAAAGGAAGTTAGCTTTCTAGCTACAATTGTAGACTAAATTAATGGAACAAAGACAGTTTTTTATCATTTTTCATATATTATCAAAAGGGTCAAACTCTCTCTGCTTTTGTGCACAAGTTAGCAGTTGTTTTATTGTAGTTGTTTTATTGTTTCTTCCTGCTGTCCTCCCTTTCTTTCACAGTGTCTATGGTAAAGGTGATCAGAATTTTTATTAGCAAAATTTTCAGCTATTCTCTGATCTTCCTTGTGAATCCACTCATTTTTTTTAATAGTAACGTGTTATATCAAGTATATACCTAGCTATCTATGTATGAGTTTGGGTGAGTTTCATGAAATATATTTGATTTGATTTGAATAGCTCTAGTAGCAGTCAGGGATAACTGAAATTATAGGCGATTTATCTCTCCTAATTAGGCTATCAACGTGGTTTTTGCTGTCTATCGCTGTCCTGTTGCATATTCACAACCATTTTATTACCTAAAAACATTCTATAAAACCTTTTTTGATAGCTAAAATATAATTTATTATTATTATTTGCGCTGTCCAGAAGATATAGCGTTTAGTTTGTTTTGATTACAAAAAGGCATGCGGCTCCTTTGTTTTACGGCCATGGTTGTTTCTTGAAAAGCGCTAAATTTTCGTAATATTTTTGCGGATAGTAGCGGAGCCCATTTCCTCATTAATACACCTTTACGATAATTCGGGAAAACTAACACTCCATCGCAGCTTATTTTGCGATCGGTGGAGGTAAACATCACACTTTTATAAGAGTTTATTAAGGAGAAAACACGTTTTTTCATGATAACTTTTCTTGCCACGTTTTGTTTTTAATGAAAAGTACACATTGTATCTTATTATTATTAACGTTTCCTGAAATTTGAAAGAAATTGATACGACGGAAGTTAAAAAACTGGAGAAAACACGCTTTCGTCTCTAACAAACTCTCATAAAAACACGATTTTTACCTCCTTTTTTTCTGATTTTGTAAAACGATGGAGAGCGGTAGGAACCCATGTACAATTGAATTATCGTAAAGGTGTATTAGGCAATCAGAACAAATTTCAGAAAAATGAAAAAAATTCCTAATCAGGAAATCTCATAATTTCTAAACCAGGAAATAATTTCCTGATAAAGAAATATTTTCCGTTTTTTTAACTTGACGCGAACTGTACACTGATGTCGGACACCATTCTTGTTCCGTTTAACCTTTTTTAGCATTTTCTTATACATCAGGTTCTAAACAAAATATGCCACTGGACCATGCAATATTGCGTCCGGAACACACTGCAGTACTGCTAATGCAGAAACCCCAGGAAATGTTTCATAAGGCGAAGATGAAACCGTTTGATCGATTACCATAGAGCACGTGGGAACTTTGTTTTTTATACGATTCATTATACGATTCAACCGAAAGGGGCATCTAAATATTTTCGCTTGCGAACCTAGGGACCCTGCCCCCCGCTCCGCAACACTTTCTATATTGATTACAACCTTGAATAACACAACATAGCACTAGAATAATGATTTAACACTTGATGTAAATATGTTAGTACTTTAACTACTTGATAGCACTAGACTATCGAATCAATCACTTTGCTGACGGTGACGGTGGATTTTTCAATTGTTTCATTGTCTTTCCATTGTATGTGGAAAGGCTTCCACAAACGCAGACACCAAGTGCTCTGCAAAGGGTGAATGAAACTTTTCTTTGCATCCATGCTGTTGTAATTTGTATATCCGATTTACTTTTTTCAGATATTAACTGCAACAGGCATGAGAAAAATTTTTGACATTCACATCCCACACCACAAGTAGTAGAAAATACAAGGGATGTAAATCCTTCATAAAACCCTATAGTTATAGCCTTTCTTCTTTTCTTTTTCAATTTGCTTGTATGATTTTGAGAGTTCTTGGATCGCATGTCATTTAGCTGATGGGTTGAACACCCTTACGTCAAAGAATGCCAATTGACCTGCTTGTCAAAAACCTCTTGCGCAAACATCCAATCAAGCTTTGTCTCCAAAAATAGCTTTTTTCTGAGTTAGACAGGGGTTCCACCGCTCCATCTTTGCAGTTTAGCGACAAGATTTCATAGTGTGTTGTCAAGGACAAAGGGATAAATTTTTCTGGGGCATATTTTTGACATGGCTGCGCATAGCCTAAATAGTCTATTCCTTGCCGAATAAGCTGATCTGAAGACTTGAAAGGTAGTGACTGCTTAAATTAAGTATTCAGTTAACTGAGAGATCAAGTCTTACTATTTACGAATTTCAACTTAAAAGTTGAAGAATAAAACTTCCAAGCTGTAATGTTGTTTTCGGATTTTCGAAGCTTCCCCTCCATGCTTCCGATCACATTTTGAAATCAACGCTGTGCACGAAAACGAGGCTTTTGTAATATGTTTTCCATTTACGTCAGTGGTCATATTCCATCAAAACACAAGACCAATAGGTCTCAAGGAAATGAATGAATTTATCAAAAAAACAAATGTGAGTTTTACCCCCGTCACCAGGAGGGTGAGATTCGAATGAATAATTTATTACTTTTTTTCTTCTTTTCGAAACTTTGAAAAAATTAAGGGCCTTGTACACATTTGGAAAATTATGTAAAGAGAAAGAAAAATACGGAAGTGAAATTACTCGTGCAACCAAATACATTTTTGGATTTTTTTATCGACAAAAAGTATTTAAAATGTTTTAATATTATACTAATTAGGTACAACTGTAATGTCAGCCGAAGTTTTAAATATGAAATAAGTGTTTGAAAATATTTGCGTGAAAACAGGGCCCTAAGTTTTTATATCCCGATAAAATGTGCGCTAAAATCTTTAAGTTTTTGGAAGATTCGTGGCCTCGTGTGCTGCATATCGCTGCAGTAATAAAAGTCAGCGTGAAAAAGATAGAAGTTTCTTTCGCTTTCCTAAAGATGATAAATTACGGAAAGCATGGGGCTGCTGGACTTAAAAATATATATGTTTGCCGTCACCCGGGTTAGGGTTTCAGCACTGACCCGGTCGGTCGGTCGGGATTTTATTTTTATTTTCAAAGCATGTCTATCTACGATATATATATTTTTTTTATATTTTAAAAGAATGAAATAAGCGCCACCAAAAACACAAAGCTGATGAAGCCCGCGATCAAAAACGGTCGGTGGTATTACGAAGAACGTAAGGTATAGAGAACATTAAACTCGGCCCCTTTCCTTCATGCTGACACTCTTATGCTCTGCTGGTGCATTACACTGAGACTCGAACGAAAGACAGGAGACCATTTGGAACCATGCCACAAGTCAGTCAGACCTTCATCGTCACAGAGAATACTGCGAGAAGAGTGCGCACCCATGCAAGTTATATATAACCAGAACATGGGAGAGGTTAGGTGTCCTGTACCTTAATACAGCTTTTGGACGAATGTTCTCGTGATGTAATACCAAAGAAAAAACATATTGAATAAAGTTTAAAAAATCTTTTTAGAAGGGGAAAGAGAAATCAAAAATGTCTAGAAATATAATTAATACCAAAAACATATAGCAAATCTGCCAACACATCATCGCGTTCAACGTTGTTTCAACTTTGCACTCGTGGTTGATACGTTTTACAAGATTCATTTTTTGGGGGTTTCGTTTAAGGCTGGGTTTCCTGCATCTGGCAGAAAGACAAAAAAAAGTTTTGTAACGGTGACCCTAAAAATTTTCCACCCGCCGCTATATTACTGACCCGGTCAGTGTGTTATTCGAAACCGACGAAGAGGTTTGTGGCGAAGCCCATTAAAAAAGAGAAGGACAACCTCGTTCCCAGGGCAATTTTTCGCTCTTTTGATATCCGAGACGGCGCGAGATTGTCAGAAAGAGAAAAATGGGCCTGGGGACGAGGTTGAGAGAAGGAGTTTGAATATCTAAGATATATCATTAAGTAGGTCATTGTACATGCGGCAAGTGAAAAGAAAGCTAGTGCATAAAAGAGGGGAAAACGTGAATGTGCGACAAAAAATTGCGCCGACAGAGCTACCTGACAGGGATAAAATTATTGAGAACTCCTTCAAATACAAAATAATTAAATTGTAATTTATATGAAACCCGTAGAGTTATTATAAATACATTTCATTAGTTTTCCTCGTCTCATCTCCAAGAACAATCCACCTCGGGAACTTCCGTCGGGACTAGGGTACTCTTGACGTATTCTATTCACAATACAAGAGGGTATGAAACGACGTACACCTGTTCCGAATCATTAAAACTGGGCTGGGTTTCCGAGCCACTCGCTCTAACGGGTTCATATTGAAAGTCAATAACATTAACTTTATTGCTTTTAGTCGCCATTTTCATTGAAAAATTGTTTTGAAAAAAGTTTGAAAAATGTATCGAACGACTAGAATGCAATCTACATATGTATTCCACAAGGAATAAAATGATAAAGACATCTCAGCGTTACTTCAGGGGGTTTATGCTTTTTCTTGTTCTCAGTACCGAAAGTAGTATATGACCACTGACGTCAAACGCATAATTACGCATAATAAATATTTTACCCAGTCTCTAACCGCGCAAACATTCAGAACGAACAAAGCTGTGTTTCGACATGGCCACGAGAAATAAAGTTTTGTTTATGTTTGTTTTTATCAAAGATTGATGGGAAAGGTAGCAGTTTTCTTTGTCAGTGTACGAATATGAGTTAGTACAGCCATTATAATTTTCAAGCAGTCACTACCTTGAAGCAAACGATTTTGCTAAAACAAAAATGGCCTAACAAGCAACCAAACTTTAAAAAAGATGGCACAACTAGATGTGATTGTCAAGAACATCGTAAAGGAAGAAAATAAATCTCCCAAATAGGAGATGATCTGCTAACTAGTTCATGGAAAATATCCTAACTAAGCTCAATTTGCCATGATAGTCTAATTTGGGGTTGTCCCTGACTGGCTAGTGTGTTTAAAATTTACTATGGTGGCATTCTCACGCAGTGCTCCTGCACAAAAAAATAATCCACGTTGCAAGCCTAAGAGGGTCTGTTCTTGTCTGTTCTTTATATTTCTTGCCTTTGTGTATGCCTGTGCATCTCCATTGTTCTAGACTCAAAATCAAATAAACGGCGTCCTCTGCAACTCGTCTATATATTCTGTTGCTATTTTTAGTGCAAAACTTTAATTTTTTAAAAAAATGACAGCTACACCATTGGCAATGCAATCATTTTACAACCAGAATAAAAACTCAGTGTCCAATAGTCCATTTGGAGGAGGCAGTGGACACCGCTCATCTTCAGCTGGGAGTCCATACTTACCTGGTTATTTACTTGGAAACAGTACACCAGCTACAGGAAACTATGGTAGATCAGTCTCAAGTAGTGGATACCAAAGAAGTAGCAGCTACAGTAAGCTGAATTCTCGATCACCGCCACGTAGCAGTCTTGGTAGGTTAACATCCATTTGTTAAATAACAATTAAATTTATAGTGTTTGATAAGGTTGGTAAGTTTCCCAAACCTGAGTCCCCGAATCTGATTTGGAATCAACGGGCTGATGACATTAAAAAACCTTTAAACCAAAATATTCCCCACACCGTTTGTCAAAAGTACACAATACTATACATTTTTTTATCAGCGTTTCAAGATCTCTACGATGAAGGTAATGGGTATATGAATTTCTAAATAAAAAAAATTTGTACTTTGCGGGGACTTTGCTGACGTCAGCAAAATTTTTAAACCTTTGTATCTCCTTAACCGTTCGATATTCAATTTTTTTTTTTTTTTTTTTAACTTAACTTTTAAGCTTTTTTTTTTTGTTGCATGAATGATTTTTCTGAACCTTTATTCAATATTCCAATTTCATGTTTTTGAAACTTTGAGTTTATTACTTCAAAATTACATAGCATCATAAATTTTTAACTTAATTTGAAATTGGAAAATGTTGTTCTGGTAACATTTGACATGTACAAGCACAGATAATTACTCAAAAATTATAAAACCTGATGTAGCATTGAAGAAAATTAATTTGGAAAAGGTGTAGTTCCATTTCAAATACGAAATATTTTTTGTGTTAAACTGATTAGTCTTTAAAAGATATTTGCAAAATAAATGCCTAAACATTTAGCAAGTAACGTCTTAAAAATCCAGAAGAAATTACCTTTCTGTGTTTTCTAATAAGTTATCACATTTCATGGAAAACTTAACTATATTTTGTCAGAAATTTATAAACAATCTAAAAATAAGTACTTTTGAAATGTGGCCTTAAAATACTTGTAAACATGAGTATGCTTTAAGATATCACCTCACCCTATTCCTTATCAAGAAGGATGCCCTTTATTTATTTATAATATCTATGCATTGATAAAGTTTGAATGCATATCCCTTAACAGGTCTAAAATTATTGATGACAGAAAATGTCAAAATTTGCTATTACTTAAATATGACATCATAATAATGCAGCATAATTAAATCTGAACGAAAAGAGCTTTTTAAAAAATTTAAAAAGACTTGTTAATTGACTTTTTAAGCTCTATAAGTCCAACATCATTTTACACCTTGGGTTCCCTTTAAGGCATATTTTGCTGGTTGTGTACTTTTGCAACTTTTTCTTACATACAAGGTTCACCATACACACCACCAACTGAGCATCGGCAACAGCGACTGTCACCACTTTCAAATCAACAACTCGCAGGTTTGAAGGGAAAACCTGGTGCTCCACCCACTGAAAGTCTTTATGGATCATCCACACAAGACATAAGCGATCCAGATACTCCAATGCGAAAGCCATTCGATTATTTTTCACAAACACCCAATGAGACATATTTCACACCACAAAAGTCACTGGACGCTGAAGGCTTCAATACAAGTGTGTTTAGTCCAAGAAAGGATGAAATTCCGCAATCGCCTGCTCAGGTCGATCCTTTTTTCACTGAAGGTTAGTTTTAGACCTTTCATGTAGTTCTCTCACAACAATTTTAGATACGCAAAAATTAGTACCTCGTGGTAATTAATCTTTGAGAGAACTAATTTAAGCGAGAAATTTATTTATTTATTTACTCATTCATTTATTCATAAATATATGACACAATGTTTACAACTTCACATATATCATATTTTTTTGTTAATCCACTAAAAATGCTAAACACTGAATTTGATAGATTTCTCCTTGCCATTATCTCACATGCATTGGTTGGTACATTCAAAACTGTTTCTAAATAGGTTCCAACATCACAAGTTCTGATGTGCTTGATCACACTGCTGTGACCGTGTTCGGTTTCCCACCGGCAGCCTCTTCTTACATTCTGCAACAATTTTCACAATATGGTACTGTTGAAAAACACGAAATCCACAACACTGGCAACTGGCTGCATTTAAAATATCAGACGAAAATTCAAGCTAAAAAAGCTTTGAGTAAAAACGGTAAGATATTTGCACGATCTATTATGGTTGGTGTACTTCCATGTGTTCGAAAAGAAATTGCTGGAATGGAGGCTGAGCTAGATGTAACCGCTGAACTACAGCATACACCGAAGCAGACTCTTCGCAAAGCGTCAAATATGCGACCATTATCAACGTCGAACATGAGAAATGTGACTTCAACATCTGACGTTTTTAGTAGCAAGGGAACTCCTCAAAAGAAAGACTCTGTAGTTACTAAAGCATTAGATTACGTGTTCGGTTGGTGATGAGGTAGAGGATGTTCAGTTGCTTATGAAAAAGACGAAAGTGTTGTGATGACAAAGAAAGATGTCCTGCATAAAAAATAAAGAACTAAAATTTGGTAAATGTCTACCTTTTGTTTGTAAAATCCTAATATTTTTGGCATTGTTTACACAAGCATTGTTTTTTAGATTTCTCAGTTTCCTATAATGTCAATTCCGTAAACGAAAGTTATTTTGCAAGATGTTAAATAAAAAGTTGTTAAAACGACATCAAGGTTGCCACAGTTCTTGGAAAGTCCCGGAATTTAAAAAAGTATCCTGGAATATCCTATTTTCAAAAAAAATCGATTTCCTGTTTGCTGTTTTTCTAACTTTTTGGCCTGCTAAAAACTGAATATTAGATTAGTGTTTTCGTGTTTTCTGTTACCATTAAAAACCTCTCCACCTGCGTTATTATTCTGTTTATGAATGATACTGGAAAAGTCTGGAAATACACTAGGCTTACAGTTCTTGCATTCTTGAGACGAATGTCTTCGAGAAACGAAAAAAATGTATACCTAAATGTTTTATCTTTTTTTGTGTGTCAACCCTAGAAATTAAATCCTGCAATATTCTGTATTAAGAAGGTACTGTCTATCTTTAAGTAAATTGCTTTCTCTAATGATCAGAACTACAACATACTTCTTGTTTATTTTTGCTTAAACTTTATTACTAATGCTTAAAGAAGTACATTTAATCTCATGTACGTTTGTATTGGAAACTTGTATATTTTAAATATTAAATAAACATTTTATTTTTATTTTTGCGTGTGATAACAATGTATTTATTCGTAGCCAGTCTACCTCAGTGTAGTCACAAGTTCTGTTGCAACAAACGTTCACAACTAAACAACTTTAAATCCTGGCAAAATGCTCCTTTCTTCACATTTGAAGTAAAACCATTTCTTCCAACTCTGAACTTTATTGTTCAGATCGGGGTCAGTGATTTTATTCTTGTTAGATTTTTGCGTCGCTAGAATGACAGTAACCAGAAAGCTGGTATAACAGGAATTTAAGCTCTTTGAAGAAGCTCTGTGAAGAAGCGTAACGAGAAAGGTTTATGGGCTAGTGCAATGGCTGATTCGCAGCTCATTGTTGGAAGCCAAGATTGCTCTTTGTTAGCCAATAAAAATCTTTAACAAGGAATGTCCAACATGCATTGTCCCAACCTCGTCCTTAGGGCTCTTCTACGCCTACGAAATTCTGACAGGAGCTCAGAGGACGAAGTTGACAGCTACAGAGTCTCACAAATCCCATTTTTCAATGGGAATAAAGAGTTAATAGTTATTGGATGTAAATTGTTGTTTTAAGTGAAAAAATAAGGTTGTATTTTGGTTCCAATCATAGGTTATAGAATATTTATTCTTTTTCAAATGATCTAGACGCGTTTTTCGAAAAGAGTGATATTCATTCCTACTCTCTGAAATTATCAAAAGTTGAAGCAAAATTGTCAGTATTTATTTTTAATATTAATTCTCCGCAAAATGATTTTTTCGCAATTTTCTACATACACAACTTGTGTTTCATCCTTATCAAAACTCACTAGAGATCTCAGATGGAGATTGCATGGAATTCATATTTGCACTTTGTTTTGATGCCGTGTAAAATTTCATAAAAAAACATTGAAAATGGATACGCCTCAATTTGTGGGAAGCACGTCTTGACTGCACAAAACTTCACCACATTTCGTTCATTTTTTCATTTTTATCAAGAAAATTTCATTCGCAAAAAAAAACAACCAAGAAATTGACGATTTGATAACTTACGGCTCCAAACTAGTAATGTTTTTTGGCATCCTCTAAATCAAGAAAAAAATTTGAAGAAAATGATTCATATGTTTGCAACCTTTAAGTTTTTGTGAGCCGAAATTGCGTCACTCCCCAGGGCATCTTGTACCTCTTCTGCCATTGGGGACGAGGTTGCCAAAAAAAGTTTAGACCATGAAGGTGTTCGCAAAGGTTCAATTTCGTAAAATTCTTTCTAAGAAAAAAAAACCCAACTTTTTCAACGAAAGTTTCTCTTTGACTGTGGTTCAAACAAAGAACGACAGACTTTTTACTTCCAGTGCGGGAACTCGGGAAAATGGGTTGTGCTGACGTTTAGAGTTTTGGATTTAACCTAAGATCCTAGGTCTGTTTTTTTATGTCATCCGCCTTTTAACATTGAAATGACCGTGTCTCTAAAATAAAAAGAGCGTAAATGATTCCTTGTGAGTGTGATCTTCCACAAGAAAGAAAAAAAATCCAAATTTCCCGAATACTTTTATCTCTCCAAAACAAATTATTTAGCCCGTCTAACATAATAGCCCATGTTATCTGACGGTTTATAATTTTCTACAAGACACTAGCAAAAATGTTTGAAGGTCGTTTTCACCTAGAATTTTCGATATTATAATAGACTAGTCGTCAACCCGCTGAAAAATTCACGGGGTCGTCCGTCCTTTATATACCGCATAAACCTCCAAATATACAGGCCTTTAAAAGCAATGATATAAGTTGCCGCTCGATATGTGGAACCTCGGTATTTTCCCTGGTCCCTTGGATTTGCCTTCTCAAACTCTCTTAATTTCTTCGGATAAGTGGAAGCACGGATAAGTGGAATATTCGTTAATTAGGGGCTGTTCATATGGGAAATATTTCCTCGGTTAGCGGGGAAATATTTCTCGCCCAAGCCATATGAACAGAAAGTAAAATATATCATTCTGAAATATTTCCACGCTAACCGGTAAAGTTTTGTTGTAAGTGACTATATAAAAGTAACTCTTATAAATTAAAATCGCTATGTGTTTTTTCACACTTTCTGGAACCTTTTGTGTCCCCCAAACTTTTCTCAGTGAACCGTATTAAGCGTGAAATTTTCTTCTTTTGCGCTATAGTTTATGTAAATATTTTATTTAAAACGGTTTAGTTACTAATATATTTTATACACAGCTCGGAAAGCCTATATCTGGTTGTTATCGTGTATAAACTTTTAATGTACATAGTCTTAAAACGCGAAATATATTCCTACTTACTTACCTTTAGGGCTTTTAAATTCTTTTCCTAGAACTAGCTACGTTTTTTTGACGAAATTAAATTTCCTTGAAAAAACTTTGGATAACCGGAACATTCACTTAGTGGAACCCTTTTTTCGTCCCTTGAAAGTTCCACTTATCGAGCGCCAACTGTATATTGCTCCATAATGCAGTCATGTTTGAAAGCATGACTATCACATTTTGATCTACTAATGAAGCGCTCTTGTTGAAACAATAAAACAACACGAAACATAATATTTATGGATTTTTATGAATGCATATGTGAAATATTTACAAATAAAATTATGCGCTTTATATTTTCTGTGTCTAGTGATTAGTTATTTATTTTACGTCATAAAATTTTTTCTCTTTTTCGAATGTTGTTGTCTCTTTTGCTCAACATTCGATTTCTTCGAGGTCGTCATTGTTTGCTGTATTGCTTCCAGATGCGTCCGCCGTTGAAACTTGCATACTCTCAAGTGATTGAGAAGGAATATCCCGGCGAAAGGAATTTCTCTGCTTACGATATCTACTTTGCTTCCTGCCAATTCGCAAACTACTGCTACCTCGGTCAAAACGAAGCTTGACGCGTTGAATGTTATGTTTTTTTGTAATTTCTTCTGTCTGTTTTATGATGGAGGAAAGCTGTACCGAAATATCTTGGGCCAGAAGTGTTGTTTCCTCTTTATGAATTTCTACAAATAAAAAATATTTACCAGTGAGCAAGTAAACCTAATTGATCATTTTCTTGATATATCAAAGAAAGTTCTGACATTTCCTTGATATATCAAAGAAAGTTCTGACATTTTCTTGATATATCAAAGAAAGTTCTGACATGTTCTTGATATATCAAAGAAAGTTCTGACATTTTCTTGATATATCAAAGAAATTTCTGACATTTTCTTGATATATCAAAGAAAGTTCTGACATTTCCTTAATATACCAAAGAAAGTTCTGACATTTCCTTGATATATCAAAGAAAGTTCTGACATTTTCTTGATGTATCAAATAAAGTTCTGACATTTTCTTGATCTATCAAATAAAGTTCTGACATTTTCTTGATATATCAAATAAAGTTCTGACATTTTCTTGATATATCAAAGAAAGTTCTGACATTTTCTTGATGTATCAAAGAAAGTTCTGACATTTTCTTGATGTATCAAAGAAAGTTCTGACATTTTCTTGATATATCAAAGAAAGTTCTGACATTTTCTTGATATATCAAAGAAAGTTCTGACATTTTCTTGATGTATCAAAGAAAGTTCTGACATTTTCTTGATATATCAAAGAAAGTTCTGACATTTTCTTGATATATCAAAGAAAGTTCTGACATTTTCTTGATGTATCAAAGAAAGTTCTGACATTTTCTTGATATATCAAAGAAATTTATAATCAACCAAGTTTGAGGCCGAGATTTGGGGCAAAAATCCAGCAGCCACTAAGTAACTGAGCAGACTGAAAAGTGGAGCAACTCAAGCTTAAATACGGGTAAAATAAAAAGTATTTTTCTAATTAATAATAACATAGCAAAAATAGCAAGTGTAAAGATGAAATCTTGTAAATTTTAAATAGTACACAATATTACAACTTCTAAGTAATTTTCAGGCTGAAATCAAAACCTTGCCTTTAGTCTGAAATAAAACATGAAAAAAAAAGTTTTCTATAAAAAACTTTTATTTGAAGAAACCTTCGCGGCACAGTTTTAGTCCTTTATATGAGCAAGTTTTATTTTCAATATTTTGGTTTACGTAACTTTTTTGAAACGCCAGTTAAATCCTTTAAGAAATGATTTTTTTTTGCGTTTTTTATTTTGTTTGTAATGTAACTCCAAATCCAAATTGGAATTTCAAATAGAAATATTCGCAAAATTTTACGCACATTTCATAGATATTCGCCAAAATCTCGCAAAATTCGTAAACATTAGCAAATATATCTCGCAAATTTCCTAATCTTGCGAAAGATTCAAACAAAATAAAAGTTTTACCTTCTTTACTTCTCACTATTTCCACTTTTCTTTTCGAGCGATACTTTCGAAACACTGTGTACAATATCCCACACAGACTTCCGCACAGAAGCATCACACACAACCATAAAATTGTCGATTTCAACGTATCTGAGGACGGGTCGAAGATTGATTTATATTCTGGTTTTTTACTCGGCTATAAAAAAAAATTCTGGTACTACACTGAATAAAACATATTCCATCCTTAAACATTTTAATATTACATTTTTTTGTTATCCTATTAACTTTAAATATTGTAATTATATACCCAGGATAGTCTCTTTACTTCCTATCAACAATAGTCATGCGAAGGGGATCCTGGTGCATTTAAACTCCCATTTAACTGTAAAATTTACATTTGGGGAACATTGCTCTCACAAACGCTAAGTCTCTATTAAACGCCCACCTCCAATAAACGCCCCTCTAAAATTTCAAAAATTAAATAAACGTTTTTGGTGTTATTAGAGCATTGCATTGTAAAATGTATATTGCAAACCATGCATATAAGTGAGAGCAATAAAGTAAGAGCACATAAGTGAAAGCACTAACGTGAGAGCACTAAAGTGAGAGCGCTAAAGTGAGAGCACTAAAGTGAGAGCGCTAAAGTGAGAGCACTAAAGTGAGAGCACTAAAGTGAGAGGACATAAGTGAGAGCACTAAAGTGAGAGCGCTAAAGTGAGAGCACTAAAGTGAGAGCGCTAAAGTGAGAGCACTAAAGTGAGAGGACATAAGTGAGAGGACATAAGTGAGAGCACTAAAGTGAGAGCACTAAAGTGAGAGCACTAAAGTGAAAGCACTAAAGTGAGAGCACTAAAGTGAGAGGACATAAGTGAGAGCACTAAAGTGAGAGCACTAAAGTGAGAGCACATAAGTGAGAGCACTAAAGTGAGAGCACATAAGTGAGAGCACATAAGTAAGAGCACATAAGTGAGAGCACTAAAGTGAGAGCACTAAAGTGAGAGCACTAAAGTGAGAGCACTAAAGTGAGAGCACTAAAGTGAGAGCACATAAGTGAGAGCGCTAAAGTGAGAGCAATAAAGTGAGAGCACTAAAGTGAGAGGACTAAAGTGAGAGCACTAAGGGAGAGCACTAAAGTGAGAGCGCTAAAGTGAGTGCACGAAAATTACCTCCATTCGAGCAGTACTGTTCTCGATTATCTCAAGAATACGCTGTTCATTTGTTTTGATGAAATCTCTCGCTTCGTCATCAACATTGGTTAAACCACCCGAGAGTACGAAGCCGTATGTTTTCACTGTTTTGATCATATCAGACGCTCGTATTTGAGGTCTCTGGAAATCTTCTTTACTGCTACCTGCAGTGTATGCGTCAATAAGAACACCTTCAACTTCTCGTGATTCTAATGCTCCTGCAAGTTGGGCTGTTGAAGTGTACACAGACCCTAAATAGAATCAGGACTATTATAAGTCTCTAAACACACGCATGTTATAGATGTTAGTTTCCTATTTTTTAATCCAACCTGAACAAACACGTATGCAGAACTTATTAGTTGGCTTATTATTTAAAACAAGTCTATGACTTCGGGACTAATATTTTGTACCGATAAAAAAACTTTACTGATTTTTTTTTTACTGGCCAACCTTTTTTTCTGACTTATTTCTAAAAATTAGTCAACAACAAAATGCCGGTAAAATTTATTCCGTAAAAGGTGACTAAAATTACTGCAGGCGATTAATATGTATAGACTAAAGATTTTTACGGACATTTTTGCCCATTATTTTCCTGATTAGATAATTTGCAAAAGAGATTTTTTTTAGTATATTATTTTATGAGCAATGTTTTATAAGAAACATTAAACCCTACAAAAAAACGAAGCAATTTGTAAGCACAATTCAGCCTGAAGGGGATTAATAAAAAAAAGGAAAGCATTAAAATAGAGATTATAAAAACAATATAGTTCCTAAGACTTTCCTTATTCCCAAGTGAAAAGTCAACAAACATGAAGCAACAGTTAGCCTGTAAAACACAGAGACTTTAGCCTCAGTTAGAGCCTTGCGTTTTCGTTAAATATATATTTATAAACTTAGATGAGAGCTCAATGCACAAAAACGATCCCTACTTGTGTTCACTTTTCCATTTCGTAGAATACCAACTCTTTCTTCAAACGTTGCATTAAGAGCTCCAATCTAGAAAAAGAAACTTATTAGAACATACGGTACATCATAAATTTTGCAGAATTAGATCCCACGAATATGCTTTTCTCGATAACCCAGCGTTGAATCATACCTCTGTTCCATATATTTTAACTTTGGCTGCATCATTGACGGTTGTGAGTGATGTAACGATTGCACCAACAATGAGCGAACTCATAACTAAACCAATCAAGATCCAGATAATGGCAAAAATTCTCGCCGCAACACGTTTTGGGACAAAGTCTCCATAACTGTAAATACACAAAGGAGAAAAAGTCTACATTCTGAAGGTCGGTTTACATTAAAGTAATTGTCGTGAAACAGTTGTTGCGCAAAGAGCTAGAGAAAAATCTATCAAAACAACATATGTTGTATAATATCTCTTGTGTCGCTTTGATGAACATGTATTTCCAGTAAACACGTAACGGCGGCTATTGTACAACTGTTGTTAAACACATATTCTGGTAATGTAAACTGTCCTTAAAACAAGAATAGGATCAAAATTTATTTTTCATGCTGCCATATCCTAATACCGATGATCTCAAAGCAGTTAAACAGCCACCTATATGAGATTTTTCGCGAGAATAATTTTCGCAATATATAAATGGGTACCGAATTAGGTATTTTACGAGAGAGTGAAATTCGTGTGAATAGAATGCACTTTTCCATACATCATACTACCCCTAACATGTACATTTCCAATACACCGTACTAAAACTAAATCCTTCTTTCAGCATTTCTCTTGACAATCACCTAAGTAGTACTCATTCGCGAAAATAATTCTTCACAAAAGCATAAAAAATCCTCTAATCTCGTTAGCATGCGGAACACGTGAAGACACTCACCCATGAGTTCCTTGTGTGATGAAGGCCCAATACCAACCCTGTTGTAGACCAGTCAGTATTTTTGATGAAAAATCACTGGAAGCCTTCATATGGTAACCCTCCTATAAAAACAAATCTATCTATTTACACTTGACACAAGCATCACAAGCCAGCAGAAGAGCTCTGCCTCCTAACTGAAACAGTATTAGAGAAAAAACAGGATAAATTCTGTAATCTTTAAGCGAAAGGAACCAAAAAAAGAGAAAAAAAGGTATTCAAGATGTAATATACATCAAAAACGCGTTTGCATATCAAAAACGCGTTTCCATATCAACCTTACCAATAAGAAAACATGAAACAAGCAAAGTTTCGATCAGAACAAAAACATACCAATATCCACACAAGAAATCCAGCCGCAGTCATCATAATCAAATTGAGTAATATCAATGGCCAAATGCTTAACACCATAAAAATCATCTCCACAACAATCTCACTGATTGGCTTATCTCGAACAATCAGGACAACACCTGGATGATGAAGCAAGGAGACATATTTATATCCAAAGTACTCCACCAAACCAGAAAAACCGATGACAGGGAATGTCAAATCAGTATAATCGTCAATTTCGTTAACAACTTTATTAAAATTAGCTTTCTCTGCGTATGATCCTCTACCGTTTAATTTTTTATCTAAAGTTGTATTTCTTACACCTGATGGTCGTTCACATGTCCCACATGAATGGGCAACCAGATCGTCAAGAAGTTGGGAGAACACTCCTGCCAGTTGTTCGACTTCATCTTTGTAAACGTATGGTTTCAAAAGATAAAAGTTGCTCGATACTTTCTCGGGGCATCGACAAGTGGCTAAAAGAAACAAGAAATTACTGTACAGTAAATGATAGTAACGAAGAGAATACAGAAAATGGAAGAAAGTCTAAAAATGAAAGGATAATTTCACGAAAGGGTCAAACGCGCTTAACAAACATTTTGGACTAGAACATAAGAACAAATCAGTAAAATGTATAAAAACTGAGAATTATTAGAAAGTAAAATTGTTGGGATCCAGTAGAGAAACTTACATGCTTGTACTGTAGCCGAAACACCATCACCAACTTCGTTCATTGCTAATATATCTATTTCATATTTTGTATTAGGACTCAACGAACTCAACGTATACTCAGTGAATGACGGATGAACAACCACGTGGTCTGTAGATGCATCAGTAATCAGGGTGGTTCCTCTGTTTCTCATTGTATACATTATCTTGTAGCCAGTTAAATCACCGTGTATTTTATCAGAAGGGGGCATTAACCAACGCAAGGTCAAAGTATTGTGCGTTTTAATGACATCAACTGAAATATTTTGTGGTGGAGCAGATGGAGCTATTAGAACATAACATAATGCTAAGTCGAACGTTTCATAAAAAATCAAGCTGTTGTTTAAATTTTATAAACAACAGCTTACACACTCTCTTATTTCTCAATTTCGTAAAAGCTTAAAAAATCATGCTAAAATAAATGCTTGCCCTCGAACAAATGCCCAGGTAAAAAAAGGAAAAAGAAAGATTCATCGCCCTCCTAAACCAGCGAAAGAAGTTTCTTTCTGCTTTGTAGTAAACGAAAAATGTGTATGGAGTGTTGTTTTTACACACTCTCTTTTGGTGCTGCATTAAAAGTCATTTTATAAAAAAACCCCGAAAGAAACAGCTACTTGAAAAAGATCAATGTAATAAGTCAAAGGTTTTAATAAACATCTAGAGCGTTTATTAGAGTTTTTGCTACCTTAATGTAGTATACTCTCGTTAAGTAGGACACTTAGTGGGCGGGGGAAAATATACTACTTAGCGGGCGTCATACTTAAGCAAATCTCCTCAAAAGGAAGTAGTATTTTCATAAAATAGCTCAATTTGTCCCAGTTATCGAGAGATTTTTTGAGAGGTGATAAGTAATTGAGTTTAATTTTCTCTTTCTATATCTCATCAAACCAAGAAAATAAAGACACACGACTAAAGTTATATGAATCCTAAGCGGAGAAAAAAGTTAGTTAATATTATTATATTATATGATTAGATTTGCAAAAAACAAAGCTTTAGTTTCAAAACAGAGGCTGACACAGGGATATTCTGAGCCCTTCCATTTACGAGCTATTTGTAGCAAGCTTCGTCGAGCTGTTCGTACGTAGATATTCTGAATATATGCCTTTTTTTCGTTGATAAATTTGAGTCAACAGACTCGTTGATTTGTTTCTTCTTTTTCAGCCAATTTGGAATGGTCTGTTTTAGTATTTTTAGCGTCCATTGATTTTTTATTTAACAAAACTTTTTATTTAGAATCATTGCAATGTCTTTAGTCTCGAAATAATAATAAAGTCATTGCATTGAATGTGCCACTTGAGCAAAGTTTTTGCTTCAAGGGACGGAGAAAAAATGTACTACTTAGCGGGCGTCTTACTTATTCGGGGTCCCACTTAACGACCATATACTGTATAACATCAATTGTCATTTATAATTGTTGTGTCACTGAAATAAAGTTATTAACAAAACATTATTCTTACGAGACTCCGAAGTTGTAAGAACGCATTTATCACATGGTCCATTTCCTATGCTGTTAAACGAGCAAACTTCGAAAACATATGTTGTTTCGGGGATTAAATCATTGTATATATAACTTCTATTTGTAAATGGTACCACCACATCTGACTGTCTTGTGTTGTTAATGTACGGTATAACTCTATAACCAAGAGGAATCCCATTCATAGAAAGCCGTAAAACAGGATCCCACTCAATATAAGCAGAAAATGGTCCAAGTGAGGTTCCATTTACATTAAATGGCGCTTCATCAGGTACTATAACAAAAGAAAGACGCAAGTAAACAAGTGTATAAGAAAACTAAAATTAATGTGTCAAAAATTCGCTTTTCTCTAACAAACGCTACTTCCCGTATTGTAATAAATGCACCACTTTAAAAACAACGTTCCTCACAAAAGGACGCTGCATTCTAAAAAGTCACGTTTGTTGGAAAATATGTTTTTCTTTTTGCATGTTACAGTAGGACAGAAACTTAACACTGCAATCGGGATCTAAAATAAAGTTCTAATGACATAAAAACGTACATTCTTCCAATGTATATTTCAACTTTTCAAACGATGCTACCCCGTTTCCATTAGATGTGTATGCCAACAGTCGGAAAGCGTATTGCGTGCCTGGATGCAAACCAATCAGAACAGTGGAAAACTTTTCACTTGCCAGAACTTGATAGGGAGCAGACAGCTGTGCTTTCTCTCGGTAAAACAGCACATATCCAGTTATACCTCCATGTCGATGTTCCTCTGGTACGTCACCCCATGAAACGTTAAAAGACGTGGAAGAAATGGTCGTAATAACGATGTTCGATGGAGGTCTAGTTGGAACTGAATACAAAATTATTAATAAACTTTAAAAATTACATAAACATTTAATTAAAAATCGCAAGCAAAAACGGTTTAACGACTTGTTGCTGCTTACATCTAACAATCTGGCTGGATAATCTTAAAACTAGTCTTGTAAATAAGAGATACACACACAACATATAGTTTGCAAGGATGGATAATCTTAAAACTAGTGCTGTAAATAAGAGATACACACACAACATATAGTTTGCAAGGATGGATAATCTTAAAACTAGTGTTGTAAATAAGAGATACACACACAACATATAGTTTGCAAGGATGGATAATCTTAAAACTAGTGTTGTAAATAAGAGATACACACACAACATATAGTTTGCAAGGATGGATAATCTTAAAACTAGTGTTGTAAAAAAGAGATACACACACAACATATAGTTTGCAAGTCTGGATAATCTTAAAACTAGTGTTGTAAATAAGAGATAGACACACAACATATAGTTTGCAAGACTGGATAATCTTAAAACTAGTGTTGTAAATAAGAGATACACACACAACAAATAGTTTGCAAGGATGGATAATCTTAAAAGTAGTGCTACAGATAGCAGATACACACACAACGTGCAACAGGAAAACATAAATAAAAGAAACAATAAATATCTGATACCTCCTGGGGATATATCATACGACGCCATGGAACCTAACACAGGTAATTTGCCAACAGCCATTTCAATCTCAATACTATCCTGAATGTACAACAACTGGTACGAATCGAAACTTTGAAAATATACAGTATAGTTTGCAATCAAACTTCCTCTCCTAAAAAAGATTAAAATAAAGGTGAACATTAACAAGTAAAGAAAAAGAAAATGTCTTCACAAAAATATTTGCCGCATAGTCCCTAGCATACAGCCCTGTATGCTAGGGACTATGCGGAAATATGAACTGGTTTTGGAAAAGACTCTTTCCAAACTTTCCAAGATAACAGCCGACTATATATTTTCAAATAAGCGTAATTTAAACATATCTAAACTAACATTTATGTGATTCTTCTGTTTGAAAAAGACAACAGAAAGTCAAAGTCTTAGTACACTATCTACAAAACCTCGAATAAATATGTAGAAATACAAATAACTGGTAACACACATTGCTAAATTTGCAATGTTTACATTTTAAAATGTTGTGGTTTTTTGGAACTTTAAGGTGCGATATTTTGTTAAATTTACAAAGGAAAATGAAATTGCATTAGCAATATACCGTAATTCAATAAACGCCCAGGGCGTTGATTAAATTTTTTTATTTCAGGGTGGGGCGTCTATTGGAAGAAGGCGTTTAAAACAAAGGAACGTTTAATAGACTTTTGTATATTTTTCGTAATAATTTCTCTTGTTAATGGTACACATGGTTGCATAATATCATTATTATTTATTAAATATTGCCATATTGTCATATTAAAAGTTGTCTACAATATCAACCTATCTTTTTCGGATATTTCGAATGGTTTCTAACGAAACTCCTTAGTCAAAATTTGCGTTAAATTGGCGTAAAATCTAGCATTTGTATTGTTGTGAACAGACGCCCCTCTAAAAGGAGGGGCGTTGTTTAGAGGAAAGAGTTTACTGAGCAAATCATTCAAAGTGAGAATTTTTAATCAAACGGGTGTCTGACAAAAACAGGGTACTTCAAACCATTATGGTATTTGCGAATCTTTTTAAATTACTACACTTATTGTCAACAGACATTAACTTTTTCTAATAAATTTGTAAAATTCATACTGTGTGGTGTTAGTTGAAGGTAAAATTTCATTTCAGTGACAAAATTAAATCGATTTAAATTGAATTTTTATTTTCCTCCTAGCAATAAAATTAATGTCGCAAGTAACAAAAAAGTGCTGCAAGCAACAAAAAGCTACTGGCGATACAGATTTACAGTTTCAGGCTATAGTAATTAACGTAAATTTATTACTATCGCCTGAAAATATTGTCTTGTGTTCTTGTGACTTAAGTGTTTGAAAGAGACAAATCTTAGATAAATAGCTAGGTATACAAATATTAATATTACCTTGCGTTATTTAGCACCACGGTAATAATCGAATTGTTAAATTCGTGCTGTTGCATATGCTGAAACTAACCAAATTAAAAAATTATTAACATAATTAACTGTTGTTAGAGATAGAACAAAGAAAACGCCTAGCCTATTCACAATCATGTAAATTCGCAAAATAGTATCATGGCCAGGAAATTGTTGTGGAAGTACAAATGCATACTTTAAACTAATTGCCCTTGCAAAGATGCAAATATTCAGTTAAAAATCGTAACGGTTGGCGAGAAATTGCAAAGCATGATATTTTTCACCTTAGAAAGGTGGAACTATTCTACAAGAATAAATATTTGGCTGTCAGATTGTAGGTTCAGGCAAGGCCCTGGGAATTGCCTAAAGCATAAACAAAATTAACAATGACAAGGCTGCTGAAATTTTGAAATCATCAGTTCAGCCTTTAGAAAAATTATGGCATGAAATTTTTCCATTGTTTTTATATTAATTTATGTTTCGTATTAAAAAAACTTGTACATTATTATGGTGTGCGGAAGATGCCAAAATTTTGTAAAAAATTTAACTAAACGCCTTGTTTTTATTTAATTGTTCATCAGCGCTGTATCTTTTAATATTCTATTGGTGCCTGACAACAACAAAGCAAAAAAAAATGCGGAAAACATGTGTAAATACATGTACTTACACATGTACTTACTTAATACTTTTTTGCAGACTCAATTGTTGCGATTTTGCGAAACTTAGGTTTACATCGCAAATATTTAAATAAAATTATTTAGGCTTAACATGTGAAAAATATAAAAACACCTCCTGCTGAAGCCAAATTTCCTGGCTTTTATAAAAAAGTGTGTGTTATGACATTTCACTGTCCTTCACAATATTTTAAAATACCAAAAATCGAACAAACACATTTCACTATTGACATCATGGCAGTTATTCCAGGTAAACCATGTCATACATTCAGTGTCAAGCACTTAAAAAAGACCTATCATTTTGTATTCCCAGTAGAGGCTTACAGTGTACCCTTCAAGGCGCAACGTCATTTTGAAATAATAGCTTTTCTGCAACTTCTGTTTATATAAAGACACAAGGTTACTTACCCTATCAAAGCTAAAAACAAACACTCAGCTTTTTTATTTCACCAAATAAATTCCCTTGTGTTCTAATTATTATTTACATTATCCTCTAGCTACAAAATTCTCTGAAAATTCCGTCTAAGTAGCTTCACTTTTTAGGAAAACTGACTGCAGTTAAAAATCCTGATCGTTGAAGCTATATACATACACAATTAAAAGAAAAAATACCCTTGTGTACGAATACATAACATAAAATAATAATGAGAAAATCATTAAAACCTAGCTAGCCAACTCCCCATGATGTGGTATGAAGGATAACTTTAGGCAGAAAAAATGTTTTGTTGTATTATTTATGGTTTGTGGTTTAATATGGGGCCGAAATAATTATCTTGATATCAAATAATTCTGAAATACAAAATACTTAAAAGAAAAAATAATTCGAAAAAAGACTTTTATGGCATGTATCAATTGAACAACAACTTCCAAACTTGTTGCCAGAGGCAAAGCCCTCCGTTTTATGTCTATAAAATCGAGCTTAGTGATTGGTTTAAAATGTTCATGTGGAAAACATGTTGCCACTGTGCTGTGCTGACATCACTTCTTATAAACATAAACCAAAATATCATGTATACTCAATTGTATTAGCCTGTAATTTAGATAAGAAATACACAAATACACATGAGGAAAAAACTTACTTCATCCTTTATTACAGCTTGAGTTTGTATAAATATATCACTGTTCTTTGAATCAAGATCAGCACTGTATTCCAAATCAAAACGAATAACAAAAACACCAATTGTATCTAGGACAGATTATAATAACAGCAAATAAAACATTAGCAAACTTTTAATCCTCTGTAGTAAATAAAAATAGCAAAACCATAATTGAAAATAAGTTACTAATAATAGAAAGAATGTATATCCTGTAATTTGTAATCTTTTCGCTACTGCAAGGAAATATTGCACCCTGATAGGTGTCGTTACTACTTTTCCACAAAAAATATTGCACACACACTTGTCGTTACTACTTTCCACAAAAATAATACACACATACTTGACGTTAGTACCTTTCCACAAAAAATATTACACACATACTTGTCGTTACTACTTTTCACAAAAATAATACAAACATACTTGTCGTTACTACTTTCCACAAAAATAATACATACATACTTGTTGTTACTACTTTTCCACAAAAATAATACACACATACTTGTCGTTACTACTTTTCCACAAAAATAATACACACACACTTGTCGTTACTACTTTTCCACAAAAATAATACACACATAGTTGACGTTACTACTTTTCCACAAAAATAATACACACATACTTGTCGTTACTACTTTCCACAAAAACAATACACACATACTTGTCGTTACTACTTTTTCACCAAAATAATACACACATACTTGTCGTTACTACTTTACACAAAAATAACTTTCCACAAAAATAACACACACATACTTGTTGCTATTACTTTTCCAAAAAAAATACACACATACTTGGGCATATTGTTGGATTACAAGGAATTGATTCCTGTAGTGGCTCGATACACAGTTTACGTCCTCCATATAAACCTTTGGTGCATGTTCGTTTGCGACGTATTCTTCCATTGTTACATGGCTTATCACAACCAGACCATTCTGTCCATTCATTTGGGTATGCATGAACTAAAATAGAAGGAGATTTGAGGACTTTTGATGAGAATTTTCAAGCTTTTTTGAAAAGATGATGGTGAAAGAAAATTGAGTACATTTTGATACTCTGAGGACCTTTTCATATTTTTCCAAAACAATCGAGAATATTTGAGGAGATTACAATGGTGATGTCATGAGTGAAAAACAAATTATTAAGTTTTGAGGAAGCTTTTTAAAATTGAGGAGAATTAAGCAGTTTTCAGGATGCGTGCCAATCCTGATATTACATGACAGGTCTGTTTACTATTTAGATAAACAAAAGCATACTTGGACAGTACTGTGGATTACACTCTCTTGTTTTTTCTAACTGACCAATACAAAAGAAGCCACCGTAGAGTGGTGTTGGGTTATCACATGCACGAATCCGGGTTTCTACACCACCACCACAAGTGTGACTGCATGCCGACCAGCTAGACCAAGTTGATAACCCTCCATGAACTAGATGCGATAAGAAAATGTATGCAGAATCTCTTATAGTAAAAGTTGATTTTAATGAGCAGGAAAGACTATTCTCGTGCAAATAGGTTACTTAAATGAGAGGAAACTTGAATTAAGATGCATTTAGTGATTTCTGATTTACTCGAAAGCATCAACATAGTAACTACTCACCTTACTTAAATAACTGAAAAACTAAAGAACTAAATTATGAACAGTAAAAGGAACTCTCTTTAATTCTATAAAATATACTTACTTGGACAGTGTAATTCCCCACAATTTTCTATTTCCGATGTTGGTCCATTGCAATAGTCAAAACAAGAACGGGACCTGCTTCTTACTCCTTCACATGTGGCTGAACATGCACTCCATGGTGACCAACCACCAAAACCAATATCCGCTAGTGGTAACCAAAAGACAATACGCCAAATTTAACAAAAATATTTCACTCAAAATATTTCAATATTTTAGGATTTGTAACCATTCCTTAAATATTTCTTTAATTGCAAAATTATACAACCTAATTGGATAATGGCAATACAATTACTCCAAGATCATCATAAAACAAGCCTTGGTAAAGTTAGATTTTGTGTACACAAGTACAAAAAATGTGTAAATAAATTTTCGCAGAGCATAACTTTTGAGATTTAGGTCAAAAATCAAAACATTTGGACCTCTAGAAGTTAACATAGCACAACTTGCTTCATTTAGACCTCATGCTATTTTTCTGTTAACATTATCAAGTTCACATTCTTGATTAACAAGGCTTTACTTTAAATGATAAAAGTAAACTACCTGCTTCAATGCAATGACACAGTCTTTTATGCTTTTGTGAAGGAGGCACAGCATCACAATCCACATTATCAGGAATGTCTTCGTATTCAGCACAAACACTTTCCAAACAGTACGGAGCATAGCTATTTTTCCAGACTTTATTTGCATTATCTGCTGTGTAATAAGGAATAACATCACCAAAGCCATGCACAGTGTTTCCAGTCTCAATGTTTGAAGAACACTTAAGAGCTACAATGAACAAAACCTATTTTAGGACATGTTACTACTACAAAGACACTAAAATGTAAAGCTAGCTGTAACATCACAACAAAACAAATGAAAGCACTCAAAACACCAACATTTTAGAAAAACTTTAAGAATATTATGATGTAAAACATATAATACAGCCATAAAAGAAAACATACATACATCTACTACCACAGAATGCTGTGCATGACATCCCTCCGTTAGCTAGATAATGTCTTGTTCCATCGCAGCCAGTTAAGTTCAAACAACTTCTATGCACATACTTTGTCTCTTTGCAAAAGTTGTTAGGCACAGTATCTTTTTTGAACAATCGGTAACCTGAACATACTCTTACACCATCCAGTCTACTTCGTTTACATGTTATGGGACATTCAGATAATGCTCTAAATGGTTCATACCTCCCACCATACACTAAAAAACAGTGATAGTTTCAAAATTTCTACATTTTTGTTGCACAAGTTTAAAATTTCCGATTTTGTGCTATATTTTACCAGAATTCAAAGACCACCAACAAATTTGCAAAGAAATTTGATGCAAAAATTCCTATTAAATTTGAACAGACTTAGCATACCAAATCAAAAGCACTTATTTTGGAACTGTTTTTTTATTTATACAAATTTTAAATATAATGTTAAATAAATATTATGAATAATTTTGTTCTATAAACCCATAAATAGATAAAATATCAGGTTTACTTACCGAAATTGTTTGGCACTATTACCGAGGAAGAAGATGACGAAGATGAAGGTGTTATATCTAGTATTATAATATACTTTAGTAATTGATAGTTTGCTTTGGAAAACTTTATCTTTAATTTTAATTTAATTGTTATGTTTAATTTTAATTTTGAAAAAGCTCTTATGAGGCTTCAAATCTAGCTATTGTTAAGCATCTGGATTGATTATGTAAGCAGTCATTTGGGCATTTGGATTGGCCTAGCGCTCTTGAAGACAAGCCAATATGGACTGATATCGCCTGTTGTCAAAAGAAATGGTAGCTTAAATGTAAAAAAGCACGAAAAAACAAATTTCAAGTAGAATTGGAAATGATTTTGACTAACTTCTACAATACATTTAAAATCATTTCATAGGATAGAAACAACAATGTCAAGTTTTAAGAACCCTGATTCAAAATCAGTATTCTGTCTAAAAGCTTTTCAACATAGCTAGTTAACTATCTACATTGTGTATGAAAAAGATGATGAGATATCCAATTTTAATCGAAAATATTTAATACAGGACGACGAACTTATAACACGAATATGTCGTCTCTTAATTTCAGATTTTGTCTTTTAGCTTTTTGGTTACTCAGTCAAAACCTATATCATTTTTGGCTTGCTATTTAAATAATTTACTTCCATATTTGCTGTAATTAAACTTAACTGCAACTTTACACATTTTTCTGGTTACAAGTATTAAACATCGCTCAGAGATATCCAATTTTATTGAAAATATTTAATACAGGACAACGAACTTATAACACGAATATGTCGTCTCTTAATTTCAGATTTTGTCTTTTAGCTTTTTGGTTACTCAGTCAAAACCTATATCATTTTTGGCTTGCTATTTAAATAATTTACTTCTATATTTGCTGTAATTAAACTTAACTGCAACTTTACACATTTTTCTGGTTACAAGTATTAAACATCGCTCAGAGATATCCAATTTTATTGAAAATATTTAATACAGGACGACGAACTTATAACACGAATATGTTGTCTCTTAATTTCAGATTTTGTCTTTTAGCTTTTTGGTTACTCAGTCAAAAAACCTATATCATTTTTGGCTTGCTATTTAAATAATTTACTTCTATATTTGCTGTAATTAAACTTAACTGCAACTTTACACATTTTTCTGGTTACAAGTATTAAACATCGCAATGTTTTATTTGCATAGATTTATTCTATAGCCACTTTCAAATTCTGCATAGACAGAAGTGATTTGAATTTCGTCAGGACTAAAATAGATAACCTGTTTAGGTACCACCAGTCTTCACAAAACGACCAGAGAACCAGCAGCAAAAGAAAACATAGGGGAAGAAGAACAAACAGAAATCATTCTCCAGACAAAACAACCCCATGTAAACAGCCTGAGATTATCTCAACACTAATCCGAAAAAAATGAAGGGAAAACGTGTAAAGCAAGCAACTTTTTGAATATAGAGGTAAGAATAAAAACGTGAGTCTATAAAAAGAAAAAAAAGACTAGGCCTGCCAAACTAATCGGGGCCTTGTGGTACGTGCTATGAACTTTCTTATTTTTTTTAAAGCTTGTTTTTTACTGTTTCTTTTCTCACCTACAATGATGGCCAAATAGTATTTATATTGTTGCGATTGTTTACAAACAAAATTATAGAGCTGCATTAGCAGCCTAAACACCCAAATTTCTTATGTAAACACTTAATTTGCTAAATAAGAACAAAAGGAGGCTAAATTGTTGTGTTTTTATTATTAAAAACAAAAAAAGAAACAAATCAGACTGAATAATACTCAAAATATAAAACAGTCAGCCTCCTTTCCCAAAAAAAAGCGTGTACAGAGTGTGGATCCAGTGCCAAAAGTCTGTAGCATAAAGGGCGAATTAAATGCACTAGAACCCTTTTTGAAGAACTTGCACAAAAAATTGCAATAGTTTGAAAAATAAATTGATTTAAAAATAAAAAAAAATGTTGCAGAAATTCAATCTTGCCATACTTAGGGGCAGAAACTTGGCGAGGAGAAATTTTAACAAGATCAAAACATCGCAAAAATTTTGCAACAAATTTCACATAGAAAACTTTTTCAAAAATCAAAATCAATTCTTTCGACAATGGCAAAAATTCTTCTTTTCTTCTTCTTTTCTTCTTCTTTTCTCTTATTATAAGCAATCGAAACTCTGCATCCATTACTGTTTAAGAGATCTGGATTTCTGAGAAATGTTAGTAGCACCACAGAAGAATGAAAACGAAATTTTCCTCTTTTGATTTTTTTGTGGTGAAAAATATCCCTAAAATAAGTACTTACTACGATGTACATATACTTGAGTTGGCTCAAAATGTTCAAAATAAAAGGAAACGAACAGAATATATATTTAGCTTTAAAAATATTCAAAGGCTAGTGTTTGTGCTATCCCCCACAGAGTTCGGAGTTTATTCACTGCTGGTTCTCTGGGTTATTTTGTATAGACTGCTTGTTCGCTGCTGGTTCTCTGGCACTGGTGGCTACCTGTTTTAGCCTTAACTTCAAATTTTTAAACTTAACTGTTAACAATAGTAGTGAGTTATATTATTATAAAAATACTAAAATTTCTAGGTAAAGTTAGTTGATGCACAAATACAATAACGAATTACCCTAGGCTGTACTAAGGTTAGTTTTTATAAATTCTCAAATATATATTTAAATTACCACTTGTTGTCAATTTCTCAGTTGTTCTCGTTTTCCCATCTGCAGTTAAATTACCATTTGTAGTTGGTGTGACGCTTGTTGTCATATTCCCACCTGCATTCGGCGTTGTACTTGCAGTTGAATTATCATTTGTAGTTGGCGTTACACTTGATGTCATATTGCCACCTGCATTTGGCATTGTACTTGCAGTCGAATTATTGTTTGTGGTTGGCGTGGCACCTGTATTTGCAGCGTTACTTGTAGTTGTATCCCCACCTGCATTTGGTGTGGCACTTGTACTTGTATCGCCACCTGCATTTGGCGTGGCACTTGTGCTTGTATCTCCACCTGCATTTGGCATGGTACTTGTAGTTGTATCGCCACCTGCATTTGGCGTGACACTTGTAGTTGTATCGCCACCTGCATTTGGCGTGGCACTTGTACTTGTATCCCCACCTGCATTTGGCATGGTACTTGTAGTTGTATCACCACCCGCATTTGGCATGACACTTGTAGTTGCATCGCCACCTGCATTTGGCGTGGTACTTGTAGTTGTATTGCCACCTGCATTTGGCGTGGCAATTGAAGTTGTATCCCCACCTGCATTTGGCGTGGCACTTGTAGTTGTATCACCACCTGCATATGGCGTGGCACTTGAAGTTGTATCGCCACCTGCATTTGGCGTGGTACTTGTAGTTGTATCGCCACCTGCATTTGGCGTGGTACTTGAAGTTGTATCCCCACCTGCATTTGGCGTGGTACTTGTAGTTGTATCGCCACCTGCATTTGGCGTGGTACTTGTAGTTGTCATTACTGTTGTTGTTGTTGTGCTAGTATCTGCAGTCAAAACATTGTAACAATAAGTATAAAACCATAAAAACAAAGGGAAAGTAAAGATACAAGAAAGATAAATGTAAACAGCATCAACATAAAATATTCTTGTAAAAACTGTGTAAAATTTGCAACAGTAAATCTATGTAATTTAGAAGCAGGTTTAAACTAGTTTTAAAACTGCGATATACAAAAAATCTAAAATAAAGTTTCACCTACCGTTCAGCACATACTCTAAAAAAACATGAAAATAATACATGTCAATTGAATCACGATGTTTTTTTACATAGTGAAAGGTAAAATATAATTTGATGTTATAAAAAACTAAAATGTTCTTATAAAGATATGAAACAATTAGAAATAACTAATTGAATTTGTGATGTATCCCTTACTTAGAAAACGTTGTGTTGTTCACAACAACAACAGTGAAAAAAATGGCAGACAATGTTTTTAACCATGTCGCAGAAAAACTACACACTTGCTAGATAGCTCTGTGAAACAAAATCATAATAGGCAAGACTGCATTGAATATTTTTGGTTGTAACAGGAAGAGAGATATTTTTAATGTTCATGGATTTTTGGCAAGTGAAAAATTAGTTAGGTATTGTTATATACACAGGAAGACATATTTTAAAACATGCAGACTTGTAAGGAGCTAGAAAAATATTTCTTCTAAACTGACAATTAATTTCTAAAATTAAATTTAACCCCCTTTTCCAAATTTGAGGTCACATTTACAAAAGAACTAAATTTATCCTGAACTTTTTCAAAAACCTTAACCAGAAGGGTTGTATCTGAAAACAAATTTCTTTTTTTTATTTAAGGATATGGTAAACGTTTTGAGCATGATGTTTTAAATCAAATGTTTTCAGTAATAACAAATTAAGGTTTAATCATTCATGCATGGCTAAAGGATTTTTAAATACCTATCCATTGATGTCAGAGTAATTGGAATTTTTTTTAACTTTTAAAGAATACAGATGATGTTTTTCAAAACTCTCTGCATTTTTAACAATTACTTCTCCTACAAAATTGCTTCGTTTCCAAATATCAATCAATGTCCTTTGAAATAGTAATAGATGCAAGTAAAACAATTTTTTAAGTATTTTTTAAAAAAGGCTTCATTCTTGAGTTATTTTACTTCTTTCAAATAAGATTTTTCTCGAAAATACTGTATTTCTTAGCATATGGAAAAAACACTTTTAGATACGCTGTAAAATAATGCATTTCTCTTAAGAACTACTTAAAAAAAATTGTCATCCGTGTTTCCTTAGCCAGGTTTATTTTCCATATTCTTGTATGCTTTTACAAAAATTTGGAGAAAGCTGACTAGATCAAAAAAGGTTTGAAATTCTTTATTTTCAGCTGTTTTTAGACGTTTAATATGATTTTAGGTTGATCTAAGATGTTGATTTTGTCCTCATTGCTCATTAACTTTTTGACCCCATTAGCTTTTGCGTACGTCAATAAAGTAAAAAATCAACAGGCAATTGGTAGCCTTTAAGGTTAAAATCAAAGTTTTGACCTTAGCAACTGAGACCGAATAAAGATTTGAGTGGCTTGTGAAAAAGTGTAAAATCTCCTAATACAAACATTGTCTATCATAGGAAAAGCTATAACGACTGACACTGTATTTCTAACATTTTAATGCCAAACACCTACCAAAACCAAAGCCATAATCCGGGCAATCTTCAATCATCGTCAATTTCATATGACCTCCTCCTCCTCCTGGACATGGAGTTAAATCTGATCGAGAATCAACGAAGAACATGGTCTCTGTAACAACGTAGTTCCTACAGCTCTCTAAACCAACTAGAAAAAAAAATATAGTGCTAGCTTAATGTTGTGGGAATTTAGAATCAAAACGATTTTTAAAAGCAAGTAGAAAAAAAAAATGAAACCACAGAACCTAAATAAATGGGAAATTAATGTTGAATTTATAGCATCTAAAAGTTCTATATCCATAAGTTAAATGAAGTTTAAGACAAAATCTGAAAACCACGAAAAATGATTCAACCATCCGAAATACGACTGGTAGCCTTATGGTAGAGCGTTCGTTTCCAGTGCGGGAGGTCTTGTGTTTAAACCATGGTCGAGTCATACTAGAGACTATAAAAATGTGAATCTATCCTTTCTGCAGCCAGCATAAGAATAGGATTGATATCTTAGACGTTTGTCTAATTGAGCAATTGCTGTGCTTCCACGACTTTTGTAGCTCAAATGGGAGCTTTAAATGCATTAGGACACCCTTCGCAGGACCCTCGGGTAAATAATAATAACAACGCAAAAGATACAAAATTATTAAAATATGTTTGGTATTTAATTTATAAGAACATCCAGTTTACCACACAATAATCTAAGCAGGTGGTCATTACAGAAAGGTGGTAGTTAGCTCAGGTTTGACTATTTATAATGGCAAATATTAAAAACAATGTCAAGTAACAGCATAAACTAAATTAAAGTAGTGGTCCAGTGAAAAAATTGACTTTTGTAGCACTGTTAATCAGATGCAGCATTTAAAAGTCCACAAAAAATATATGTTTTTGTTGCTTGAAACTTGTTTCTATATTTAGAAACCATGCCTAAAGTTTCTCACAACATGTTAATTTATGACGTCACTGGCAAAACAAGTTTTTAACTTTCGCTGGCAATCAACTGTGCACATAAAGAAGTTACAACTTTGTAAGAGTAATAAAACGTTGTAAATGTTTACATGTTCATATAATGTATTTAAAATTAATAATATGGACATAATGTCCTCAAGCAACCATAAATCTTCAAGAATATAACTTTGGCTCCTTTTTACCTTTTAAATTAGCGTATTTATTATTTATTTTAATTATCAATTAGGGAATTTACCAACTGTATATACATATCAATAAAAAAAATTGTAATTTGATGTGATCATGGCTTATGACTTCAAGCCGAAAGCTTTGCTATAAAAAAACATGTCGTATTTTGTTAATTTTTTTTTAGGGAAAACATAGCATTTCTAGCAAAACATACAAAAGCTTTTGCCTCCTTTCGAAATACACAACGAAGTTTACCAGTTAGCTTTCATAAATTTCACCAACAAAACAAAGCGAATAAAATATATATTCATGCTTTTCTTCCATGCAATTAGTAAATACTCAAAACATAATCACTTCAATAGGAAATTATACGTTGCTGAAAACCTAAACCTAAACAAATTCTTCGGATTTTCTGATACAACAAAATAAAAGAAAAAACCTATTTTAGCTTATTTAATGTCGCTGAATCCGAATTATTGATTTAAAAATTCACTGGACCACTCCTTCAACATGAAACACACCCTCAATCTCAAAACGCATTGTTTAAAATGACAGAACCAAGTAGAAATAATGTATTCGCAAAAAATATGGTTGTTCCAATTCTATCTATGAAAATGAATACGCTTTGTGTTGCTCGGGTTTTTAAATCCCTTTACTTCTGGTTATTAATAAAATTTTAAACCCAAAACTACTGAATTTGTCTTGATCAATGTAAAAATACTCATTTTGCAACTCATACATCATTTTATCTCTTTTCCTTAACACGGGAATGCAAAAAATAAGATTTTTGGAAATTTAAATTTTTAAAGTAACAAAGTTTTTAAATTAAAAAAATATTTCTTAAACTAAAAAATCTATCTTGTAATGCTTGCTGTCTGTCTGAACTTCCATAAATTGTTGATTGGCTTATGAGTAGTATTGAAAAATGTTCTTACTTGTTAACATATCAAAATAAACAGGATCAATTTTCTGTTCTCACACACCTTTTAGAAAGTTGTTGTTATGCATAAAAATGGTCTTATAAATTAAAAAAGGACATAATAATAAAGGACAGGTTTACTCTTGTAATAATATCTATACAAAAAATTGTTTATAAAGTTTAACTTTACCAGTTTTTATCTCTTTCCCAACAGGGCCTGCTGCACCATTTTTGAATTGAAAACAAAAACTTTCTCCATCAGTAGATTTTTTTACTTCCACAACAGAACTTTTCATTATAAAGATGTATGGACCAAAATCATTTGCTGTAGGAGACATCTGTAATTTTTTATTATCTGCAAATGCTTCCAATGTCCAGTAGTAAGTTTTTTGTAAATAAATTTTGACGTTAACATTAGCTAAAAAAAGAAGTGTAAATAAAAATATGTTAGAAAATACAAAAAATGTAAAAAATACAAGTAACAATCTGGTTTTGTTACTTTCTGTTAGTAGTGATATTATGTTGGCCACGCTGTTGCACAACTTAATGATTGGAATATTGTAACCTTTATTATTTCGTTGGGAAAACAAATAGCAAAAAAAAATTGTATCAGATTTTAATATAACACAATTGTTTTGTTTGTGGCTTTTTCGAATTCATCCTTTTAAAGATGGAATATTCTATGATTGATGGAAATTCAGAATGCATGCATACATGCATTGTCTATTAGTAAAGTGCAAATAATTAAAAAGACATGTTTAAAGAATTTTCTGGTTGTTGTAACCTTATAACCTTATCAAAAACAATTTTTCGGCAACAATTATATATTTGGCAACTAATTTTGCTGACAGTTGAGTCAATAAAAAAATCACATGCCATTTAAACAACCGAAAGTGCTTTTGCTCTGGATGTTCTAAAATAAAATTTTGCAAATAACATGTAATAAGTTTTCACATTTTCGTGAATAGGTCAAATCAATTTTATGACGCAATAAGCTTCACAAAGCAATTAAACAAAATATGTTGAATTAACCCTATTCGGTCCAGGGGGGGGGGGCGGATTCCGCCCCCCCTGACGGTTTTTTATAAATAACTCCTTATTGCTATGTTATATGGCTATGAAACTTATTGACTTTTAATATTTATCTATTAGACACCTGCATGCCAAATTTTTAGGTCCCATACCTTTCAGAGGCTTTGATATTGGCCATTACTCGAAACTACCCCTAAAAATCTCTATGAAATCCTTATAATGGGTAAAATTTAATAACTCCTGTTAGGATTATCCCTAGAACTTGAAACTTGCAACACAACTTTGTTTTATTAAGAAGAATCATTTTGCATAATTTGGACACGTGATTAATCCGATTTCCTGATTTTGTCGGATTTTATCCGAAAATCGAAAAAAAAAACGGATTTTCGGGCAATTTTTGGCAATTTTTTATGCGATCCACGTAAAAACCGGAAAATATGTAAAATAACTTTTATTTAGCTTTCAGAAACTTCAAACAGAATGCAAAAATTCGATCTGGAACAAAAGTAATTAACTTTTAAGCAGATAGTGTCATTTTTAACAAATTTCAAGCTTCTGATGACATCACAGAAAATGTGCTGACGCAAGCAAAAATTTATTGCCGCCATTTTGTTCCTTTTATGACGTACTATAAGTGCGCCAAGTTTGATTCAATTTGAACAACCCTATGAAAAGTTATTGAGGGGGGGGGGGCGGAATCCGGTCATAATATGTTCGAAAAACCCCGGACCGAATAGGGTTAAGAAAGGCACTGGCCAAAAGCAGTGCGCATGGGAACTAAAAAAACGTTTACTACAGTAAAATTCACAAGTACGATTCACACTTAATTTTCTATACAATGTAAACTTTTCATGAGGGTAAACAACATCTGCCACAACTAAGTTGGGTTTTGTTTTGTTGTGTGTTTGCCTGCATACCGAAATCCACAATGATTAGAAAAAAGGTTTTCCTTAACCAGGCCTTAGCCTAGCTTTTCTAATGCAAACCCCCTTCATAAAAGGGTGTTCTACTTGCCTTCCCTACATATTAACAAAACTTTGCAGCATGGGTGAATGAGCCAATCAGCTTGTTGTTGTCCAAGGCGCATTGTGACAGACACATTTGAATGAGATTGACTGGTAAGGTCATTTTGGAAAGTGGAGTTGGACAATTTTATAGGAGGAACATGTGAATTTTAATACATGATTTGAACTGTATAACAGGTCTGCCAAATAAATATGTCTGCATATTGCAGTGTTTCAAAAGAATTATATACAGTGTCGTTATAGCAAGTGGACTTGTAAAACACATTAAAGAAAACACAGCAAAGAATATTCTATTTGCCTAATCTTTGACTTTTTCGTTATGTTTCTCAGCTATGTTTAGTGAGTCTTAAAACCAAAATAAGAAAGTGAAATAATTAGCTTTTTTTTTTTTGCTAGACAAAAATATAATAATAGTATATAAAAAACATAAAATAATATGCAACAAGAAGTATATCAATTCAAACGTGTAAACACAGTTTAACTTAGAAGCAGAATGGAACAGCATATTACTTAACCCTATTCGGTCCAGGGGGGGGGAGCCCCTAAGGTTTTTAATTAATAACTCCTTAATGCTACGTTGCATGGCTACGATACTTACTGAGTTTCAATATTTATCGATTAGACACCTGCATGCTAAATTTTTAGGTCCCATACCGTTCAGAGGCTTTGATATTGGCTATTACTCGAAACTACCCCTAAAAATCTCTATGAAACCCTTATAATGGGGAAAATATAACTAGAAATTAAAAAAAAGGTTGCGAAGCATTACGCAAGTTGCAAGCAAAATTGAAACTAGCCAATAGTTGTCCCTAGTGTTTTTTGTTTCTCTTTGATATAATATGCCAAGGTGCTAACATCTTACTGCAGCTGATATCTGGGAATACACCAAAACTGAATATCATAGACGTAGAAAACCCTGGGGACGAGGTTGTAAAATAAACTCACCGCGGATCAACAACAACTCGTTGCGCAAAAATAGTGATTTTTTGGCAAAAATACAATATATATATGCGGAATATTTCTTTTCAGAAGGTACGAGAAATTTAGATCGCGCGAATCTAAACAAAAACGATTACTGAGAAATTTCGTAAAACCTCTTTCCATAGAATTATAAAATTAAATATTGATAATAATCACAATATTGTCAGTGTTGGCCGACGTAAATCCAACATTGATGAAGCTTTTAGCGCCAAAAATCCATGCAAAGTTATACTTTTATAAAGTTAAAACCCTTATTCTGAAAGAAATGCAATACATCGAGTTGTGCAATCCGTAGTGTGCCGAAATATCACGAATTAAGGGGATGCGCGTCGTAAGGTACACTCTTTCAACCGGAAAATAATACTCGGAATGCAGATAATAATAGAGACTTTCGCGTTAACGATTTCGGAGATGAGAAGGCGAACAAAGCAGCTTGTGGGTTGTTTTTTTTCACGTAAAAATAACGGCACTAGTTATGAAAACCGATTTCTTGAAGCCACGGAATCTGCTGCAATGAGTTTCGAAAACTCACGGAAAACAATAAACAAAAACAAACAATCTACAGAAACGAAAACAATTTATTAACTTTATCAAGATTTATAAAACAGCTTCAAATTTTTGACAGAAAAACAATAACAACGCGGTGTGAGGTTTCGCTTTCTTCTTTTTATCTCACATATTGAAAGATAACATCTCTCCTCGCTCTAATTGTACGCAATCTAAAAAGAAACAGAAAACATTTTTATATAGGATATTTTATTATATATATAGCAAAGTCTCTAAATACATTAATATCCAGTGCCTTTGAGGGACGATATTTAGAGCTAAATTTCTAAACTACAAATATATATCATTTTTTGGGACAGAGTGCTCAAAAAGTGTTTACTAGATACAATATGCTTGATATAATTAATAAAGTCATTTTGAGGGTTGTCTTCTTTTGGGGATTGGTAGTTCAGTCGGTAGAGCGTTCACTTCATATTCATATGGGTTCAATCCCACGTAACAGTTGTTGCTTATTGAACAGAAATTTAAAAGGTTTCTGTAACTCAAATGGAAGCTTTTTAACACTCTAGAACCGTCTATGTTGTACCTCCGGGAAAAAAATTGACAGGGTAAATTTATTGGAATTAATGAGGCTAACCACATAAAATATAGATCACTAATTTTTGTGGCCAAGACAACAGAATTGAATGCACTGTTTTTCATTTGGAAAGTACAAATTGTATTTAAAAATTTGCCCAAGCTTGCCCTCATACTTATGGCTTTTTTGGCCAATTGACACGCACATTAATCTACCATACTGAACACAAAAGTTACGAAAAACACGAAATTTGATTAAGGTCTATTATGTGGTTTCACATTCTTATAGGGTTTTTGCGGAGAGTAGCGGAGTGCGCGCCAGCGCACGGAGCGGAGCGGAGCCCATTTCCTCATTAAATAAGCCAAATATAAGGGACGGAGGAGAGTGTAAAGGATTTTCGCCCCCACTGTACATCAAAATCATTGATTTTTCGTCGGACCTTTTTTTGGACTGGGTTGCCCAGTAGTTTAATCTGGTCATTCTTCTGTATAATTGCTAAATTAAGCGAGACAAGGTGTTTTTTTATTGACACAGCGAGGGAGTGCTTTTGTTTATTTAAAGATGGCCTAGCGTAATTTGTACCGTTTCCAGTTAAGAGTTAGTCAGCCTACACTTTTTAGCCACGTGATACATAAATCACTTTTACTAATATCACATGACCTTTCCTTGGACACATAGCGCCTCAAACTCAAACTTTCGTTAATCTAAGCCATATCGCAACTGACGGAAGGGCTTGTTATGATAAAAAAACGAAGAAAGAAAGGGTATGTTAATCTAGCTAGTATATCACTATTTTTTTACATGTAATGAGCCCCTTTCTAGCCTGACTCACACATAAACCTAGCTAGCATATATATCACTATTTTAAGCTAGCTAGCTTAAAACCAGCATAAAATCAGCTACATAGCTAGCGTAGCAAAATTCTTTTGGACAGCTATTTCTAACAAACTAGCTAGCTAGCTATACATATACTACACAGTGAGTGAGATAATTCTATTCTGTATTCTGTAGGAATGCCCTCTCATAAAGCTTGTTCTAGCTACAATCGTCCACAAAATTTGTTTACTCTGACAATTTTATACCAAAAACCAAGAACCAAAAAGTTTAGAAAAGTCAGCAAAAGAACATATAGCTAGCCACATATTTTGCAGATAGTACATTCCGTCCCCACTCATGATCAATGTTTATATAAAGGTTAATGTGGTCAAGTGTAATCGTTTACTCTGCTCAGCCACAAAGGGCACTTTTTAACATTGAGGAGGAATGGAGAGCCATATTTTCATGGACGATTGTAGCTATATTGTACGCACGTCAGGAAATAAACTTTTTTTACCATACCGATGAGCATACACCAGTGCGGCTAAAGTTACAAAAAGTGAAATTATTTCAATATATATATATAGCTATATATATCAGGAAACTTTTTCAACATCAAAATTTGTTATTACTGAGGCGTTTTAAATTCTCATGTAATTGTCAACATGTATTGAAAATTTTTAAATATATTCATTATATATTTGTTATTTAATTTCCCGATATGTATACAAATAATGTCACGATAATTTCTGTTTTTGTAACTTGACATGAACTTTCACCAATGCGGGATATCAAGCTTCAGTCCAGCGCTAGCTAGGTTTGCTACCTAATAATTGCTAGCCTAATTAATTTTTAAATTCTTTTAAAGTTTTTGTTCAGTTTGGAATAAGAGCTTTTTATCCTACTGTCATGAAAATAAACATATATATACTGCTGTTTGATTTTTACCTGGACTGGGTAACAACGGGCTGTTTTCGCTGTTTTTATTTAAGCTGAGGTTGCAATAAAGTTTTTATGGAAAATGTGTTACACCTATGTGATGTCACGATTAATTTTTTATCTTTCACGGGAACTTTATCCATAAAATGTTTCAGGATTTTTTTTGCTTTAAGAGGGTAAAACAGGTTATAAAGTGTGTTTTTATTTTTAAATGTTACAAACACTTTTTCACAAAATAAAATTGCTGAGTGATTGTTTTAGTTGCATAGGGTAACAATAGGCTGTTTTCTGTCTGTTTATTTGAACCAAAGTTAGGATAGTTTTTTGGAAATGGGTATTATGCTGCAACGTATGTGTGACACAGTTAATCACTCAGCCCAGTGTTAACGACAAACTGTTACCTGTGTTTCTATTTAACAGAAGCTGCGCTAAAGTTTTTTTGAAAGGGTTTGTTTACCTATACTTATGGCTCACCATGGACTAAAGTACATATATATTTTAAGTTTCACCGGGAACATTTTGTGAAAAACAAAAAAAGGCTTGCTGACTTTTTTCGCTATGACATGGCACAATATGTAAATTGTGTTTTTATTCCAGCTTAAGTTGAAGGAAAGATATTTTCAGAAAAATATAATTACACCCAGAACACCTTAAATGTTGTGCGTGTTTCACTGGATTTACGATATACTGCATACCTGTACTAAGGCGCTCCACCTGAATGTGTGGTACAGTTTACAATTTGTATTAATTGTTTCACCAAGCGTGTTACGCCAGGTAACACAGTTACTTGTGGCTTAACCAGCATTTCTCAAAAGTTTAATTAACTAGGCTGTGTGCTGTAAATTCCTAAGTGTATATAATATTCACCTGTAAAGTTTCGTATATCTATATTATATTACCCGTATGCGTCTGTCTGTCACGCAAAATGGCACCACAAGTAGCGAAACGCACGCCATGCGATATAAAAAGAATAGGCGAACCCGTGGATTTTTCCACAGGCTACCGACTAGTATATATATATTTATGCCCTGCTGGTCTAATGGCTATGACACTCATGCAAATGAGAGATCCAGGTTCAAATCCTGGACAGGGCTAGGAAAAACAGAATTATCTTGCACCTACAACAACCAGGTATTCATAAGTATATGATATTTACTATATTGAGTATAATAGGTAATCTTTGAGTCGTAGAGGGGGGAGTTGCATACATTCATCACTTTCATTTATAGAGCCCAAAAATGCTTTGTTTTTGTAATAGATCTATCACTTTATGGTAAAAAGTTTTGTGTTGATAAACCTGGTAGGCAGAAGAAACCAAAAAATGCGTTCTTTACTAAAAACATTTTGCCTTTCTCGTGGACTTCTCTGATTATTTCTATATCTTGACTTTTTAATGTTGTTGTCATTGGAACCAGGTTACTTTTAATCTCAGATTTATCAAAAAATGATAGTTTTTTTGGCGTTATGACCGATTGTTTAAATACTTGCATTGGCACATAATTCGGCTAACATGATATTGACCTGATATAAATTCGAGACCTTTTTTTTGAGCTATTGAATTTGAATTATTTCCACCTCAATATTTTCTATACTCCCGGATATGATACATATCTTAGATATATTGAGTATACGTAATCTTTGAGTTGTAGGGGGGATATTTTCTATTAAGGTGCCTGTCCCTGCCTTGCCGTTCCCTTGCCTTGCCAGCACTTACCGTGCCTTTGCCTACCCTTCCTATGCCTTTTCTGGTGCCTGCCTACTATGCCCTTGCCTGTGCCTCCCATGCCTTGCCTACCCCTGCCTTGCTGATTCCTCTTCCTGTTTCCTTGCCTTTGCCGTGCCTTTTCCTTGCCATGCTTAATGCCTTTGCCTTGGCAACCTCTCCGCAACACTTTCTATACTAGTTACATATATCATAACTTAGCTATACCACATTATTGTAAGCTCATGAAACACAATGCAAAAACATAAGGTTGTAAAGAAAATGATAAAGCCCTAAATATTTTTTATCTTTTTTAAATATTTTTATATATGTCCAAACTTAATCTCCCAAAAACAATAATTACATTAACGGTCGCCACCATTATCGAACAAAAGTCCACTTGGTCATTCGTGACTTCACACGTCGTACATAGCTCACTTCTTGAAAAAATTATTGCGAGGTTCAAGTGTTGAAGAATTTAACAACATGCGAAAGTAGGTAAACAAAGTAGAACTTCCAGGTAAAGGCACCGTTTGATAAAATAATTCAGATTTAGAACATATATCAGTAAAAAGACGCTAGTAGCAACAGTACAAAAGTTTTTAACCACAAATGAGCAAATACCTTAAAGAATGAAGAGGTATATTTAAGAGGGTGCTGATAACGCACGCATATACAAGGGCGAATAAAATTGGCGGTTGTCCTCCGAAACCGCCCGCACTTTCCCGAAATCGCCCGAACTCGCCCAGAGCATTCCCGAAATGCAATTTCTTGTAACATACCATCATGCGGACGACAGTTGGAAGAAGGCGCTTGAAGAGAAAGGAGTTAATAAAGTTTATATATAAGTTATTTATAAAGTAAATCTGATCAAAAACCATCAAAAACAGTTCTTTTAAGAACTTCGCTACCACATAGTAAGTTTATTTTAATTTTTATAGTTTTTTGAACCATTGGTGGCTTATCGGCACCCTTGTGTATATTTCCCCTGTTAGTTTTGGATTGGTGACTTAAATTTATTTCCACGATACAACAAAAAAAAGAAGCAACTTGAGTTTTAGGAAATATTTAAAAATTGTATAATAAAATTTAAAAAGAAAGAGTTTTGTTAATACTTTATGGATTGAATTTTCTTCTTCTGACTGTAGCTAGAGGTAGCTAGCTAGCTAATGATTCCATTGAAGGATGACAGCAAAAAATATTTTCCATGGTTGCCACAGGCACCACAAAGTAATTTAGTTAGCTAGCTACATCAAACCAAGGAAAAAACGTAAATATAACTTTCAAATCATCCATACCTTCGCAACTCACTTTTCTTCTGCTGTATGAAAAGGATACCACAAACATGCCAATTCAAGCTGATAATTTGGTACTTTAAAATCTTCTTTTTAATGAAGCCATAAATATAACACGTTTTTCCCCATTTAAACGTTCAAATTAATATAGTGTGCCTTCAAAGAAAAGGTACAAGCTTTCCAACTCGAAATATTAAGAGAAATAGCATGCCAGCTAAGCCAATTATTATCAGGACTTGGTATAAACTATGTATTTGTGTTAGGTCTGTAAAATACACGATAATTCAAATTAGTCGATAGTCGTTTTCTGATTGCTTGAGTGTACTTCCCAGTCTTTCGCTTCCGGCAAACGGAAAATCAGGAAATAACGGGGGGGGGGGTACGAAAGACGGGGGTAGGGGGGTACAAAGCCTATTTATTGGCATTTTGAGCTAACTTTTATTACAGCTGCTCGGTCCAAACTTATTTGTTCCAGTAGACAAAAAAATAACCTACCTTTTCGTGAAAAAATATTAGTCATATCTCCTTACGCTGATTTTATATGATTTTTTTTCTATCGAAATTTTGAGAATCTCAATAATTCTCTTGGTATACTTCGCGTAGTAAACGTGCTTTACAATTTCGCTTCGCTCGCGAAGCTCAATTGCTTCACAATAACTCTTGTTAGGATCATCATTAGAACTTGAAACTTACAACACAACTTTGTTTCATCAAGAAGAAGCATTTTACATGTTTTTGACATGTGATCAGATTTTACCCGAAATCGCAAAAACGGATATTCGGGCAATTTTTGGCAGTTTTTTATTCGATCTGTGTAAAAACCGGAAAATATGTTGAATAACTTTTATTTAGTTTTCAGAAACTTTAAACAGAACTTAAAAATCTGCCCTAGAACTAAAGTAATTGCATTTTAAGCAGATAGAGGCCATTTGAACAAATTTGAAGCTTTTGAAGACGTCACAAAAAATTTATTGCTGCCATTTTGTTCCTTTTGTGACGTACTATAACTGTGCTCAGTTTGATTAAATTTGGACAAGCCTATGAAAAGTTATTGAGGGGGGTCGGATTCAGTCCCCCGGTCATAATATGTTCAAAAAACCCCGGACCAAATAGGGTTAAATACCTTTAACACAAGTGGCTGTAATAGTCCAGCTGAGGTTACAGTACAGGATATATTTTTTCCTTAAATAGTTAATAAAAGGTCTGTGCAGTGCTGTAAGAGGTATTAACTGCACTGTAAAAAAATAATTTATGTGAGTTGAAAGTCCTGGTTGTTTACGATGGCATTATTTATGTTCCCAATGGCAAGAATTTGAGAAGAGCTGCAATTTTTCGTGGAGGTTCTTTTTTCTTAATTGCGAGGGCTGTAGTTATTTTTATTGCGAGTAAAATTATGCACTTGATGTTTGATTATGTGTGGCCACATTCAAAACTTAAAATGGCAGTTGAAGTAATTTTTTTGAAAATAACTTCTAAAACATTAATATCTTTAAAGTAAACCCACTGTTGTAAAATATAACTTTGTTCAACTTACATGTTAATGTTGACGTCAGTTTTTCACCATCTGATTCTTTTTCTAAAGTAAAATTATTATTAATTAAAATCTATTAGCTTTATTATAATTATGCGATAACATGTGTTTATTGCAACAAAGATATATCTGTGTTCCAAGCAAGCATGGAATTTTTTTTTAGGATTAGGAAGCAGAACATGTTTCATAGTATGGTTATCACAGTAGTATACCCCATCAAGTCAGTTTGATTCATTAAAATATGGAATAAAACAATAGCCTCTAAATAAAATGTAAATGCAATATTTTTATTTAAACCTTTCCCAATTTATTTAGAATATACCTATAAGTAAGTTTTGCAAGTATGTCTCTATATTTGCTGGTGAAATTTTACAAGTTATTGAAATATATGCCAACTATGTTTGCAATTGCATCAGAATGATGACAATGAATTTTAGTGATAATTAAAGTTTTTTGAGACTAAATTTAGATCCACAAAAACGATCCCAAAGTGTGCACTTCTTTCCATTTTGTTTTTGCAAAAGACGTTTTTAACAAAACATTATATTCAAAGATTTTATTGTCATTTTTATTGTCACTCCACCAAGAACAGAATTTATGGATACAATCCTATAATATGTATGCATCAAATATTTTTACGAAATTTTACAAAGAAAAACATATTTACCAATTACAAGAGTATAAGCACAGGTTGGTTCAAAATGTATTATGTCACCATCTGGACAAAAAACATATTGTGGGACAGATTGCAAACTTATGTGTGTTCCATTTATGCTAAACAATGGAGCAGAAGTACCATCTGTCCCTATAAAAAATTGTGTGTGTAATGTTGTAAATATATCATATTAAAAAACATGTTACACTAGCCAAAAACATGAAAAATATGTCTACTTAAAATCTTTTTTAAAAAAAGTATGTGTGGGATTATCTTATGTAGAACTCTTTCAAAAGCAAAACATCGAAAAACATGACTGCAGCTTTCAAATTTCTAACAACTGACACAAAGCATAATAAGTTCATCAAAGTTCATTTTAACTTGTTAGTTTTCAATTATTTTTAACAGATATAAGGTAGGTTTTTCATAACACAACCTAACTTAAATCTATTTATATTGAGGTGTGTGTGTGTGGAGGTGGGTAGGGAGGGATAGATGCTAGGCAACCAGTTTGTTTAAATTTGTTCCAGAAAAAATCCTGTTTTTAAGCATTGTTTTTACTCACTTTACTTCTGTAAAAAAAACCTGATGTATATATAATAATTGGAGGATTTGTTGGAATGGTAATGCAATTAGTTAAACAAGAAAATAACAGTAAAAACAAAAAATCTAGACATACTGGTTTTTAATTCTTCAGCAAGATCACCTTCTGTAGGTTCTGACAAAACATTATGCAATACAATATATAAGTCACTTGCAGCACCTTTTACTCGCAATTTAGACTCACTATCCAAATAGAATACATATGGCACTGTACTTTTAATGGTTACTTCCTGGTCATGTGCGAAAGACTTCAATCCAAGTTGCTTGTAAAAGTGTGTAAACATACGAAACGGTTTGTCTAAAACAAATTTGAAAAAAAAAATTTTGCACAAGGAAAAATAAAAAATTCAAACAAGAACAGAACAACATAGGTGTTATACCTGGGACTAGAAATAACTTACATAACATATGCAACTTATAAATATATTATATTGATATTATGTTACGTAAAAGCCAATTTTCAAGATTGTGGATGTATAAATATTTTAAAAGAAACTCATTTTTTTTGGTTTATATATTATTTCGGCTTCAAGCCTTCATCTTCATCAACTAGTCTTATAATAATACGAAGAGTGTGTCTGTCCGTGGCAGATAAAGTGGGTGTGTTTATTTTCCTTTGATGTCACCAAAAAAGTTATACCTTAAATGTTAATTGACAAATTAAACGTCACAATGTCAATAACATGAATTTAACGTCAACAATAGTTTAAATTTAAATGAATTGAAACCACTACAATGCACATAAAATTGTGAGGCCAAATAACTTGAAAACAAGGTGGTGATGTCAGTCATTTTTCACTGGATGGGCAACTAGGGACAACCTGGGACCAAATTTGGTAAGTTTCACAAATGTAGGTTCCCAAATACGTTGCAGAATAAATCGGTTAATGACGTCATCAAAAAACCTTTAAATCACAATTATTTCTTTTTGTGAAAAGTACATGATCATTTTCTTGATCAGTGTTTCAAGATCTATACAATGAAGGCAGAGGGGATAAAAATTAAAAAATTTTTTTTTGGTATTTTAGTGGGTTTTTGCTGACGCCAGCAAAATTTTTAAACCCTTTTATCTCTTTAGGCGTTTGTCGAACATATGATCCTACACATTACTTTGATAAGCGTTTCAAGCTCTACACATGGTTATATATTGTACTGACTGGTCCTTGCAGACGTCATTACAATTCAAGTGATGGTTTTTTTCCATTTTTCTCCTGCCAAAGTGGATTTTTCATTTATATCTCTATAATAATACGCTAAGTGTGTCTGTCTGTGTGTCTGTGACAGGCAAAGTTGATGCGTTCATTTTCCTTTGATGTTGCCGAAAAATGCATGTCTAATATGTTAAATTTTCTGACGTTACGGGGCGACGTCAATAACACTACTTTAACGTCAATATCCTATATTAAATTAATGAAGCCATTACAGTGCACCTAAAACTTTGAGGCCAAATAACTTGGAAACGAGGTGGTGACGTCAATGATTTTTCACCACGTGGGTAACTAGGGACCACCTAGGACCAATTTGGGTAATTTTCCCAAACCTGGATCCCCGAATCCGTTTCGGAATGGATGGGTTAATGACGTCATCAAAAAACCTTTAAACCCTAATATCTCTGTAACCGTTTGTCAAAAGTACATGATCTTATACATTTTCTTGATCAGCGTTTCAAGATCTATACAATGAAGGCAACAGGTATACAAATTTATTTTTTTGGGTTTTGACGGACGATTGTTGACGTCAGCAAAACTTTTTAAACCTTATATCTCCTTAGGCGTTTGTCCAAAACATATGATCCTATACATTATTTTGATCAGCGTTTTAACCTCTACACATTACAGGCAAGGAATAAACTAAACTTCGCCAAATTTTTTTTGTATCTGCAGTGCTGATGTCAGCAAAAATTCTAAAAGAACCTATTTTTTTATTGTCCTTTTGCCTAAGTGGATTTCTCCACGGGTCTTATCGACTAGTAATATAATAATAGATCAAGAAAAAGTACAAATTTTATCCATTTTTTCAATAAAACCATAATTGCTTTTTGACACTTAATTATTTTAAACTTTCTAAATATACTTATTCCTATTTCATGATATTTACTCCATCAAATAAGTAGTAATATTTTTAACTCCATCTGTTTATTTAATAGTTTGTTTTTTCACAACGAGCTATTGCTACATTTTCTGCAAAGATCACAGTGTCGTTAACCACACTCATACGTTGTTGTGTGGAACCTTTTTATTATATTTGGTACTGGATGATGCTTTATGATTTTAACTGTGCCGTTATGTATAAGTGTAATGTTTGTGCATATGATATAGCTTTATCTAACAAATTAAAATGTCAAATTTTATGAACCCTGTGTTCACTTTAACTGTTATCGAGTTAAACCAACAGTAGAGGTATTGCGCCACTGGTTGCATTTTGCTTGTTTCACCAGCAACTTGTTCATTTTATTAAGATGTGCTTTTGACACTATACCAATCTCATTTTTTTCTGGGTTATTAACCAATATGGTAACGTAATTATGAAATTTTCTTCATGATCTTGTGTAATAGCATATGTGGTATTTAACATATTGCTTCATCTCATTTTCCAAATTAGTGATTTGGCGAATCCCCATTTACTTCTCACACAACAGCTCTGGGTCCAAATAAAGTATCAGTATTGTTTTTGATGTAACAATGGAATCAGACAACGGTGCAGAGATCTGTGAACTTGATGGTATTCACATGCTGGACAAATTATCAAGATTTTGTATATATAGAGACGATTGACTATTGAGCATTGAACACTAACAGACCCAAGAACGAGAAATTGAGGAGAGCTATAATTCTTTTGTTCAAACAGAAGGACTAAAGATAACGATCTATACAAACTTAAAGGCTGCTGACTTCCTGGACGTCATATTAGACTTTTTTACAGGAAAATACTGTCCATACAGAAAACCAAACGACTGCCCCTGTAAACTCTAAATGAAACGGTTAAAGAACATTTATGTGCATTATCTATTGTCAAGAATGTGTTTAATAAGGTGAAAGTATTATACAAAAAAGAGCTCATTAAAAGAAGCTTTTATACAAAATTAAATTTTGTGACAATTTATGCAGAAACAAGACGAAAGAGGCAAAGAAAAGTGATATTGCCATATAATACAAATGTAGAAAACCAACATCGAAAAAGTATTTTTGAAGTTAATTAGAAAGCACTTTTATAAACAACACTATCATCATAAATTATTTAATTAAACACTGTGGAAAATAATAAGCTATTCTTGCACGCTAAACATTAAGAACTGGATAGAACAACAGCATCATGGCAACTGATCAAAATACGAAACCAGAATGTAATCTCCAAAATAAAGCTAGCTGTCTGTTATACAGAAAATGCCTATCCTTATGTATAATTTACGAAGCTGAAGTAACCACCACCAAGCGAGCAAGTACGTACTTCAGTGCATACCAAAAGCAATATGAACAAGAGACAGAGTTATCAACGCATGTTTAGAACTTAAAGAATTGGAGCATCCAGTACCAAATAAAATGGAGGATAAAGTTCCGGGCGACACTGTATAAGTGTGGTTCACAATGCTGTGATCATTCAGCAAGCTTGTTACGAAAAAATTGGACTATTAAATAAACAAACAGAGTCAATATCGAAATGTCAACCTAAAAATATGTATCAAAATGTCGACCTAAAAATACGTATATTTTAGGAAGTGCAAAATAATTAAGTATTATTAAGTGTCAAAAAGCATTTATGGTTTTATGTAAAAAATTGTTACGTGTGTTGGAATACAGTTTGAAGTTCGGTTAAACTATCTACTACCACTTCCTTATTGCTCTACGCTTGTATCGAGCATTCTCATATACTTTTCACTCTCAACATTATATGATACAAACATTATTTAATCTATATAATAATACGGAGCTTCTGTCTGTGACTTTTGCAAAGTGGATAAAATTTCTTTGATAAAGTCTATAAAACATCGCCTATAAATTTGTTCTGTAAATTAGCAAACTTTGACGTTAGAGCAATATTGACGTCAAAGGAAAGTATATTAAGATTAGTGAAGCCATTGCATTGCACTTTTAAATTTAAGGCTAAATAACTTGGAAACGGCTGGAAATAACTGACGTCATCTCCTGCGTGGGTAACTAGGGACTACCTGGGACCAATTTGGGTAAGTTTTCCAAACCTGGGTCACCGAATCCGTTTCGGAATGGACGGGTTAATGACGTCATAAAAAAACCTTTAAACCCTAATATCTCTGTATCCGTTTGTCACAAGTACACGATCCTATACATTTTCTTGATCAACGTTTCAAGATCTATACGATGTAGGCAACAGGCATATACATTTCTGAAAGAAAAAAAATTTGTGTTCTGACATGTCTCTGCTGACGTCATCGAAATTTCAATGACGGTTGTTTTTCTCTGTTATCCTGCCTAAGTGGATTTTTCCACGGGCCTTATCGACTAGTAGTATATAATAATAATAATATATAATAATAGCAATTATTAATTATATTGGGTCGTGCTAACGGTGCAAATATCTTCAAGCTACAAATAACAAATGCAATATAGTTTTATTGACTTTGCTGGTATTTCCATGGATTTCTGACGAGCTAACAACTAGTATTACATAATATATTAAAAATGTGATAATATTATATATTTATATTATAAGAAACTTTGTTTATTTAAAAAAAAATACCTACCTACCTACAGTTATTATAAGACCAAATATTGAAACTTATTATCAGGAAAATTTACCTGGTATGACTGTACTTGTAACTAAAAGAGAATAAGAAAAAAAAAGATAAAAACACTGTTATTAAAAACAAAATGTTTAAAATTTTAAGTAAAAGCTTTTTGGAAAATACCCGTCATCAAAAAAGGGCAAAAATTAAAGAATGTCTGAAGCACCTAAAACTGTTGGTCTAACTCCGCTATAACTCCGCATTGAATAAGCAAATGCAGTTATAGAAATAGTGTGACATGATGCAATTAACACTAATTGTTTTTAACTATATATTTGTAGATTTTTTATTTAATTTTTGCTCTTTTATAGCACTGATGATGGATGTTTTCTGAAAAGTTTTTTTCCGAAATTTTTTTTAAATATTTTTTCTTTTATTTATTCACCCAACATTTAACATATTACGAATATTACTAAAACATTATTTTATCCACTAAAAAATGGGAAAAGAAATCTACCAAATAACGAATAAATTAGTAAAATTTTAGTTATATGCATGCATTTGGTTTCTTATTATCTTTGGAATTGTTTTTTGGTAATGCATTAAGTATAATCATTTCAAAGACATTGAACTTGTCTTAAAATTTTTATTTTTTAACTTTGGAAAACGTTTTTCTATATTCCTTACACTAGAAAGTTACTACCATGGGTTCTGTTTATTCATTATTCATTTTCACCTTTTTTTATGTTACGAATAAGAATAAATTACATTTCTAGAAATTGCAATTTTAATTTTTTAATATTCAGTAATAAATTAAATCTAAACTTAAATAATGCATAGAGTAAAAAGATAAACTTACTTCCAGCAGGCGTTGTGGTCACTAAGTTAAAAAACAAGAGATTAATACAAACTTGTATTCTTGTAATTTTTATTGAGCCTGTCCTTTTTTATTTCTAAGGTTGAAATGCTGACCTCGCAGCGGGAAAAATAGGGTATGTCGAAAAATATTTATTTTAATGGCGTAGTAGTTAAGAAACAGCTAGTCTTTATTCAATAGCCGTCTTAATAAACGATCCCTCTAAAAATCTAAAAAAAAATCAATATGGACATGTCGACCTAAAAATATGTATCAAAATGTTGACCTAAAAATAAGTATCCAAAAAACGCAACCTAAAATCAAAATCACGAATAAATAAGTAAAATTTTAGTTATATGGATTTGGTTTCTTATCGTCTGTGGAATTGTTTTTAGTGACCCATTAGGTATAATCATTTCAAAGACATTGAACTTGTCTTAAAAGTATTATTTTTTAACTTTGGAAAACGTTTTTCTATATTCCTTACACTAGAAAGTTACTACAATGGGTTCTGTTTATTCATTATTCATTTTCACCTTTTTTATGTTATGAATAAGAATAAATTACATTTCTAGAAATTGCAATTATAATTTTTTAATATTCAGCAATAAATCAAATCTAAAATTAAATAAGGATAAACTTACTTTCAGCAGGCGTTGTGGTCACTAAGGTAAAAAACAAAAGATTAAAAAAATATTACCAAACAGTAAAGCAAAAATAGTTTTACAAAAAGCAAAATGTGAATTTAAAAACACTAGTATTTCTATAATAACAGCTGTATTCCGTTCAAAATGGCAGCCAAAGTCCTACTTTGTACTAAAGATGGGAAACAAACATCCTTAGCATTTGTATGATTGGCAAAAATCTGAGGACTGGAACATATTTGACAAACAAACCCATGAATTTTTCCAAGGCTAACTACTAGTCTCTATAATAGCTTTTTTTGTTTCTTTGTGCTCCAAACTATGTGGTGCTATGGACAGCACACAATATGTTGAAAAAGCATGAAATACTAACATAGGAATTTTGTACAAGACAGACACTTTCATTGATTTCTCCACAAGCTAACAATTAGTACTGTAATACTGCTTTAACAGATTTTTACATTGCAAAGAAGAGAATAAAAAAACTCAGAATTTATACATTTTATTTAAAAATAAACCAAGTATGTTTACTTCAAGCACAATTGCAGGTTAGCACAATTCACTTTTAACCCTATTCAGGGCAGGATTTTTTCGGGCTCTGAAAAGGTGGGCGGAAGGGGCTAAAAAAGCCTCCTCCAAAAGTCATAAAGACACATCATATTGTCACAACACTTTGCAAAAAATGTTTCTTAGCACATTGGTGGACAATTGGGTTAAAAAAATTTGGATGACTAGTTAAAAATGATGTCATCATATATTTCTGAACTTTAAAACAAAAAAACTTGTACAGTTCATCACTTTATAAGTTAACATTTTATAATTTTTTATTATTAGTGAGAACCTAATAATCAAGTAGTGACAGATAATTTTTTTTTGAAGGAGAAAAAATTTTGTATGAGATGTAGAATGATAGTTATGATAGTTAGTTAAAAAAATGAAATAGTAATTATAAAAAATATAAAAAGTTGTATAATAGAAAATTAGGATCTGCAAAGAAATATTTTTAGCCAAGTGAATGAGAATAAATTTAAGTGGAAAGCAGAGTGATGACACTTCATGGTAAATGTTGTCGTCCTTTAAACGTGATTAAAAAAGCGCATTACATTGGGTTTTGTTGACAATCTTCACATTGAATTAATAAGGGCTAGATTATTTTGGAGAAACAATTCTCCACGTGTTTCAAATTTATAAGTGGAAAGCAGAGTGATGACACTTTATGATATCTTCGAAATAAAATATCAGTTTTACAGTTGTAAGTATAGTTCTAAACACGGGTAAATCACTTATTATGCACAAAGAAGTGTGTGTCCAGTTCTAAAAATACGCTGGAAGTAATTTTGTGAAAACAAAACAAAAATAGTCTTAACAATTAGTTATGTAGCATTAAAAGTAGTCGTCCATCTATAAAAACAATTTTATTTCTGATCAACCAAGTGATGTTTGAAGACTTTTACCCAGGAGAAGCCAGGTGTATTAAATTTTAAATAAAATTAAAAATCATAACCATAAATTATATGTATATAAGTATATAAGGAAAAATACACTTTCCTGCTCTAAAAAACTTATTTTATCGAAGTCAACAGGAAAAATCTTCTCTTACAAACATTAATGACAATTAAATTAAAAATTACCATAACTTACATATTGCAATTTTTGTAGATGCATCACACTGTCCCAATGTCATTTCATCGTCGTTTTTTCGCCACATGCATTTACCTTTAGATGGATCGACATCCCAAACACTGTTCTGATACATGAATGGAACACAATTTGCACTGTTACTCTGTGCTAGAATTAAAAATCAATAATATTTTCACTTAACATGTATATCAATCCATAGAGAAAATGGAAAATTAGCTTTTGTGACAACCTATGACTAAAATTCCCAATATTTTACTGATTTTTAAGCAATTTTCGGCTGAAATTTCGAAATTATTGGAACCTTTGATTAACATAAAAATGTAAATGTAATTGCAACTATAATATAGAACAGACTATAAATTAAAATGCATATTTTTGAGAACAGTTCTGAAATTTAATCCTTGCCAAAACTTTGAAAACTGGAAATCCAGTCATTTTTCTGACATATTAAAGAAATTACTGATACTCCTGACTTTTTAGAAAAATTACAGACAGACATTCCAAAACTGTGACTTCTAACTGTTATAACGCGTTAAAACGCTTCTTTACAGCGACCGTTGATCATTGAAGCGTTATACAGGCATTATAACGCCATACACTTAAAAGCTTATTCTAACCGTTATAACGCGTTATAAGGGACCGTCTCCACTATCGTTTCACACTATACGATCTACGGCGATCTTTTCGCTTTCTACGATCCCGTTTTCATGATTTTTAAACGATCTACAGCGATGTTTTCGCTTTCTACGATCCCGTTTTGACTGTATTTAAACAATCTGCAGCGATCTTTTTGCTTTCTACAATCCTGTTTTCATGATTTTTAAACGATCTGCAGCGATGTTGTTGCTTTCTACGATCCCGTTTTAATGATTTTTAAACGATCTACGGCGATCGTTTTGATTTCTACGATCTTGTTTTCATGATTTATAAACGATCTACAGCGATCTTTTCGCTTTCTACGATCCTGTTTTCATGATTTTTAAACGATCTACGGCGATCTTTTTGATTTCTTTGATCCCGTTTTCATGATTTTTAAACGATCTACGGCGATCTTTTCACTTTCTACGATCCTGTTTTTATCTTACGATATGTCAAACGGGCTTTTGACAAGATCGTTATCGACGAAATAAAACATTTGCAGCTACTATGTTTTAGAACAAGCATAAACATTACACGTTGTTGTAAATAAACTTTTTTTATAACAACGTAATATAATCGCACGCTGGCTAACACTGACGACAATGTTGTAAGTTGGAAAGAAAATAAATTGATAATAAAATTTCTGATCTAAAGTTTACTTTTTAAACTCGTTGAAAGCAAAGTCAAAGTTATTGTTTCATGATCGAATTTTGTTTAACGGAATTCGAAAGTGGGGCAACGTTAACGCTGCTAAAAATAAAACATAATGTGATAGTGTTATTAGCGCGTTATAACGCTGGTTGTTTTAACGCCTCTTAACACTTTAAAAATGAAGATCAAAGTCTTAAATTAACGCTGAAGTTGAAGCGTTATTATGGCGTTATAACAGCGTTTTAACAGCGTTATAATAATGAAACGGTTGAAAATCGCAAACCATGTCACATATAAAAAAATTTAAATAAAAAGTGAATTTGGCGTAACCATAATAATTATTTAACCATGGGTATTACCATAGACTTTTTTGAGAAAATGTGTAATAATTAAAGGTAGTGTTCGCTAAAAACTGAAAGTTATTTTACACAAAGAATATATACTATTATTAAAAATTAATAAATTCAAAGAACCGGTGCAATGTTGCTTTTCAGACTTTCAGAGCTTCCTTCCTCATGCGGCTACTTTCATTCTCATTTTCATTTTGTAAGCCCAAGCACACAAAAATAAGGCCTATCTAGTATGCTTCTGCCAACGTCACTGGCAAGGTTCAAATTTGTGGTGCTCTCTAGGAAAATCGACCACTTCTCTTTTCGTATTAAAAAATACGAAATACGGAAATTTCGTATTAAAAAATACGGATTTCGTATTTTAAAATACGCGTATTTTTAAAAATACGAAATACGAATTTTCGTATTTTTAAAAATACGCAATTCTATTTTTAAAAAATACGAAATTCGTATTTCGTATTTTTAAAAAATACGAAATACGAATTTCGTATTTTAAAAATAGAAAATACGAAATTCTATTTTTAAAGATAGAACCTAGGAAATTCTATTTTTAAAAATAGAATTTCGTATTTTTAAAACTATTAGTGTATCAAGTGAGTGGTTGAATAAACTGAATAGAAAAATTACTCAATTTTACAAGTTTGTTTTTAATAGGTTTTAAATTGGCTCAATGATTTCACAGGGACGTTTTCTCGTCATTTTAGAATGATATACGGCAACTTTAAAGCTTCACAGGAAAGTTTTCTCGACATTTTAGAATGAAATACGGCAACTTTAGAGCTTCGCAGGGACGTTTTCTCGTTATTTTATAACGAAATACGGCAACTTTAAAGCTTTGCAGGGACGTTTTCTCGTCATTTTAGAATGAAATACGGCAACTTTATAGCTTAGCAGAGACGTTTTCTCGTCATTTTAGAACGAAATACGGCAACTGTAGAGCTTCGCAGGCACATTTTTTCGTCATTTTAGAACGAAATACGGCAACTGTAGAGCTTCGCAGAGACGTTTTCTCGTTATTTAATAACGAAATACGGCAACCTTAAAGCTTCGCAGGCACATTTTCTCGTCATTTTAGAACGAAATACTTCAACTTTAAAGTTTCGCAGGGACGTTTTCTCCTCATTTTAGAATGAAATAAGGCAACTTTAGAGCTTCGCAGGGACGTTTTCTCGTTATTTTATAACGAAATACGGCAACTTTAAAGCTTTGCAGGGACGTTTTCTCGTCATTTTAGAATGAAATACGGCAACTTTATAGCTTAGCAGAGACGTTTTCTCGTCATTTTAGAACGAAATACGGCAACTGTAGAGCTTCGCAGGCACATTTTTTCGTCATTTTAGAACGAAATACGGCAACTGTAGAGCTTCGCAGAGACGTTTTCTCGTTATTTAATAACGAAATACGGCAACCTTAAAGCTTCGCAGGCACATTTTCTCGTCATTTTAGAACGAAATACGGCAACTTTAAAGTTTCGCAGGGACGTTTTCTCCTCATTTTAGAATGAAATACGGCAACTTTAGAGCTTCGCAGGGACGTTTTCTCGTTATTTTATAACGAAATACGGCAACTTTAAAGCTTTGCAGGGACGTTTTCTCGTCATTTTAGAATGAAATACGGCAACTTTATAGCTTAGCAGAGACGTTTTCTCGTCATTTTAGAACGAAATACGGCAACTGTAGAGCTTCGCAGGCACATTTTTTCGTCATTTTAGAACGAAATACGGCAACTGTAGAGCTTCGCAGAGACGTTTTCTCGTTATTTAATAACGAAATACGGCAACCTTAAAGCTTCGCAGGCACATTTTTTCGTCATTTTAGAACGAAATACGGCAACCTTAGAGCTTCGCAGGGACGTTTTCTCGTCATTTTAGAACGAAATACGGCAACTTTATAGCTTTGCAGAGGCGTTTTCTCGTCATTTTAGAACGAAATACGGCAACTGTAGAGCTTCGCAGGCACATTTTCTCGTTATTTAATAACGAAATACGGCAACTTTAGGGCTTCGCAGGGACGTTTTCTCGTCATTTTAGAATGAAATACGGCAACTTTAGAGCTTCGCAGAGATGTTTTCTCGTTTCATTTTTCGTATTAAATTATATAATCGTTTCGTGAAAAAAAATTAAAACATTTAATTCGTTTCATAATAATTATTATGAGACGATGTAAAAAAAATAATGAAACGATTCCTATATAATGAAAATCGTTTCAATTCAAAAATGAAAAGATCTCGGAGACGATCACTTCCTTTTTTATGTTTTCGAATTTTAAATCACAGCGTATTTTTAGAAATGCGTATTTTTAGAAATACGTATTTTTTTATACGAATTTCGTATTTCGTATTTTCAAAAATACGAAATCCGTATTAAAAAATACGCGTATTTTTAAATACGAATTCCGTATTTTTTGAAAATACGAAATACGGTTTTTAAAAAAATACACGTATTTTTAAATACGCAATTCGTATTTTTAAAAATACGAAATACGGAATTCTATTGTTTTAAAAATACGAATTAAAAATAGAAGCGGTCGATTTTCCTAGAGAGCATCACATTTAAGACTGAAAAACACAGAGAGTGTGTAAAGAAGAAATTTGTAAGTCTGTACATTTAAAATTATTAGACACTTTCAACTAAATAATTTTTTGCTGCTATTGGAAAAATAAAATCATAAATAAACAACCTAAAAGTTCATTTGAAAATATGCAGCAGAATATAGTAACAACAAAGTCAAAGTATGTATGTATGCTATAATAAACAATACATTGTGTTTTTAGAAGCATTTTTGAGTGCCCTGGGTTTTAAACCAGAAGAAACGATGAAAAATCATAATGGTGGAAATGGAGACTTGAGATACAATTCGATCGCGTACTTAATGACATACTTAGTACGATGAAGTGTAACAACGTGTGACGATGGATGTTGAACTTTGAACTGTCATTCGATATGACAAATTCCCAGATATAATTAATTGTGCATGGCATGAAGACATTATTCACAATTTCTTCTGTTATATTTAATGTAAATTTAAGTTTTTCGTTCAATTAAATCTATATTGCGCTTCAATTTGTTACTCACATTTTTCAACTCACCTCAACTCGCGCATTATTTGTGCCAACTTTATATTCAACTTATAATAATTTATGCACTTCGTGTTTAGGCTCTTTTTTTACTTATCTAAATTATGCAATGTATATTTTAGATTAAACATATTTGATCTTTGCAAACGCGTGAAACAGACAAGCACAATTTCTCCTCTTTCAACTGGTTTTGGTCTGCCAGAACACTACATTCAAACAGTTACAACAGCGAATCAAACCTTGGATAGATGAAGAGCTCACAAAGAAAGAATTAACTATTAAAAGCTTCACTGTTTTTTAAAAAAAGCTGCAGAAGATCTCACTGACGACTTGAGAGTGGAAAAGATATCCTTATTATTTGAAGACTTTACTGATACAAGCTAACTGTTTGGCTGACAACGTTGACTACTTCTTAGAGGAGCCTTCCGATAATGCAATTAATGGAGTTGAGTGAAGACATCCATAAATTATTGAAGAAGTTGTCAACCTTACAAAGTAGCTACAGAATAAAACACAAAGAGGTATTGAAATTGCAGGCAGGTTATGAAACATCTACACACGCTGAACTCTTTAATAAAATGATGATTTGAACGAAGAATTACATCAGAGATGCTCATGACGCTCAACACAACAAAAGATTAACAGAAGAAAGTTGCGGAAGAGAAGCAGTATAAATTTCCCACAGCTGACATTGGACGAATGCTGGTGGATCTGGAAAATTTAGTCATCATCAATACAAACCATGTTGGCCATTTTGTGGTTACAACTCTGAAAATGATGTCTGTACCTTTAACAAGTAATTCTGCAAATTTTACAGACACACGACACCAAGGAAACCCATGCCAGATCCTCTTAAAAATAATTATCTTGAGAATCTAGCTCTCTCATTGGTAAGTCGGTAGATGACATTGCAAAAATTTGGAAAAGACTAAAGCAAAAGTTTTTATTTACGTAGCGCTTTAAGCGTTCATAAAAATTTCAAAAATGATTCTGACTTTCGAAATGAATAGTGCCCGATAAAGCACTCTTAAATATTGTGCAATGTTGAGCACTTTAAGGCGTGCGTCTAAACAGTTGTGCCAAAAGATTGAAGTGGACTTTAAGCTTTAAGCATTAACTTACCAGCTATCCGGTTTAGCATAAGCAACGTTTTGTGCTGAGCACTTGAAATTAGTTCTTCTTGGGTTTTTTTGGAAAATGCATTGAAATTCAGTAATTCAATTTGTTTTCCTCCTCCCCCACGTTTTGTGCTGAGCACTTGAAATTAGTTCTTCTTGGTTTTTTTGGGAAAATGCATTGAAATTCAGTAATTCAATTTGTCTTCCTCCTCCTCCCCCTTGTGTTTAGACTGTTTAAAAGCTTTCTTAAAAAATCTAAAAATCAAAAAAATCAAAATATCTTTGTCGAGAAACTACCAACAACACAATTTGTTAATAGATTTGTAAAATTGTTAAGAAAATATCAAAAAGTCTTCTTGCAAAGTGTTAAAGCAAAATATATCTACCCGTTTTTTTATAACAAAAATGTCTCATAAGAACATCAGCCTAATAATTCGCTGAAAAGTAAGAACAAAATAAGAACAGGCTTAGGCTCAAATCTTTTCGGTTTTCAAAAACTTAAAAACTTGTTTGCAATGTTTTTTTTCCTATATAATGTGTTAAATACACCAAGAAAGGCCCAGTCTCTATTAAAAGGCTGTATCCAATAAACACCCCCTCCTTAAAAATAAAAAATATAATAAACCCCATTCTCCAATAAACACTTTCTGTCAAAGAGTCATTTATTAGAGCTGTCGTCCTTCAAGCAATTTTGATATGTTAAATTTATAATGATAAAATAAGTACTGTATATATTTCACCCTATCTAGCAAACCTGCTTTTTTGGTTTGGGTAGATAATCCAGCATGTGGGATTGCTGTAATATTTATTGAGTTAGTCGTTTTTTGTTTCTAAGGCTGAAATGATCTTGCAGCGGCAAAAATAGGGTATGTAACGGTATGTAAGAAACAGCTAGTCTCTATTTAATACCTGTGTCAATAAACGAACCTCGATTTACTTAACCATGTCCTTGGTATTAAGAGAAGAACATAAGAACAAATCAGACTAAAAAAGGTTAAAATATTACGGACAGAAAATGTCAGGACGGATCTTACTTATAAAACAACAGTTAAACTGCAGTTAAACATGATATTGAGACGAATTAAGATTTGATTTAGATGGTTAAGGCTGTTTTCTACTACAAGAATTTTTTTTGCAGAACGAAACAGACAAGAACAGAACAGATTACCTGTTGCTTTGGTACACAATGCAAAGAAAAAGTTGAACCCGATTCTACTTTGCCCGGAACAGAACGGAGAAGAAAAATTTGTTGATGTAAACATTTTAGGTACATATGCTCCGAAGCTTTTATGTTCCTTTCCGTTCTGTTTCACGGAAAATTTTCTTGAAGTGAAAAATAGCCTTTTAATCATTGCAATGTTATTACAGTAAATCGTCTGATAATGAAGAGTTGATGAAAATAAAACAAACCATAAAACTTTATGTTTTAATTATTAAACAGTTTCACCATTATTTTAAATTATGAGTATCTAATTATAGTGACATTTTAATTGAAAATTTACCTTATCTCGCCTAAAACGCACTTGTATTTGTTTCCAGGGGGGCTGTCGTGTTTTTGTATGTTTGGTCCTTAGAATTAACCAACCACTGATGTCAAATGCATAATGACTTCATAATTTACGTACATAATTTTTCGACACAAGCTTTTCAGAAAGAATCTAGCTGTGCTTTGGCCAACTAAAAAAGTTTTGTTTAAATAAGTTTCCAGATATTATTAATAAAAAAGGTATGTGATTTCTTTATTTGACAAGTGGTTCTCGTGAAATCATCAACACCTACTGAAAATCTTCAAATATATATATATATATCATTCATTTTTTGGGTTCAATCAGAACAAATTTCAGAAAAATGAAAAATTTCCTGTTCGGGAAATCTCATAATTTTTGAACCAGAAAATAATTTCCCGATAAAGAAATATTTTCCATTTTTTGTAACTTGACCCGAACTGTACACTGATGTTGGACACCATTCTTTTTCTGTTTAACCTTTTTTAGCAGTTTTTGTTTTGTAGCAGACAAATAGGTAAACTCTGTTTGTCAAATTTGATTCTTTTAGGGTTTATATATGCTGAGAATATTAGAAATTATACTTTGTTGAATTGATTTGTTAAAAAAAATATTTTTTTTTGTTGTTTCAGAGTCAACAAAATTGATATGGTTGCTTCACCACAAGCCAAGCAATTTTGCCAACTAGACTACAATTTTGATATTTACAGGAGCAATAAATTCTGCTGTTAAAAAGAAACCAGTCATATATGGCTCCGATCTGCTTAAATCAATTTGCACTCGTTATCTAAAATATTTATGCCGAATGACTGCTGAGGTAGTATCATTTCTGTAAAATTCTAACTTCTCCACCGAAAGTGATAAACACACATGATGTCCACTAAGCCATATACAATAACCAAAACTGTTACTGTTTACCCATACTTCTAAACAATTGTCAAATTTTCATGTGGTTTACGTAACTACATTAAGTCAAGATAACTACCTACTTTGTATTAGCACCCACAAACAATAAAAGTAACACTTTAAAAGAGACAATAATTGAATTCAACTTGTGCTAAAATTGTATGTTTGCTCCTAATTTAATTTTTTTATTTTGAGATTAGACACTATTAAACTAGCTACCATAAGAATTTCCAAAAAAACTTGAAAAAGCAAGTTTCACACAATCAAGAAATTAAAAAAAAGAAACAACCACAAAACAAGTTTTACATTTCTAAAAAGCACCAGCAAACTCAAATTTAGTAGCAAATGCTACATGCATGTTTCAAATGCTTCTATTAAAACAATGCTAATATTTTAGTTGCAGGACTAAGACATGGTCCATTAAAGCATACATCATTATGATAGAGTTTGTTAAATAATGAAGTCAGTGCAAGAAAATTTGGTGACAAATGATTTTCAGTGAATTTTATTTACGGCTGAAAAAAATATTTCCAATGGTATAAAAAATCCAAGTCATTTTTAATGTACACATTTTATAGGCATTATAATTCTTTAGTGGAGTTATATATCACAGAGGCATCAGAGATAAACTTAAAAATGTCACATACACGCAGAAGTGTACAGGAGACTCGATAACAGGGTCCTCAATATAAACTCTTCTTGAAAAATCGAAGACAAGTCTTACTTTTTGCCAGCTGTGTGGTGCAAGAGAGAAAGAGAACTTTAAGAAGACAACAGTGCTGCCGTATGTCACCTTTGATTCTTTGACACTGGCAGTTCACTTTTACATAACATGACTTATATTATGAACAGATCAATTTTAAAGACATCTAGAGTTTAGGGTTTTTCTTTTTTAGACTACTGTATTATGTAAATCAGTAATTTTATATGCTTCGTTTTGTTGTATGTAGTTTAAAATTTAAGATTTAAATTAATTTAAATTTTGAAATCTCAGGATAATTCAATGATCTTTCCCTCCCTTGGTTTTTAAGGTTTATTTTAAATTTCAAGATTTTTTTTAAGTAATTTAAAACCCTGGTTTGCCTATGTATATTGTAACAGCAGATATTTTCTGACAGTGAGCTATTTTTTGTTTGTTTTTTTAAGAAGAAATTGTTTCCATTAATCAAAACAATTACCTGACACAAATTTTTGTGATCCAAAATCATTTTCGCTACGTAGTGTACTCCAAGCACTCCCATCAAATGCAATGCAATATTCAACATTCGAATCACCACCATAAGAGATATGTTTTGAAGTTGTATCATAACTGAATACAACGTCATGATACGCTGTGTTTGTTCCAATCTTGCCTCCAATATCGTTTAACTTTTCAGCTCTAATAGGTGTAAATTTAATTGTTCCGTCACCTGTGTCTTCATAAAACATCAGGTACTTCGATGTGAAAGCCAGATTTGCTAAAAAAATGCAAAAAACAATTGTGTACTATGATACCAGAAATATGCAGCAAGAATAATCAATTAATGATAATATGCGATGATAAATAACAATGAAAGCACAGCATGCTGATGTTACCACGAGAATACCTTAAAAAAACAAAACATAAAAACGGCAGCATGCTGTAAACAAACATGAGACAGAACAGTTAGAATGAAATCAATTACCACACTGTATATATGTAACTATATGTAATCAATGGGAAAACAGAAATACATTGTGTTAACACCGTAATATAATTTTACATACAGAATATATGTATGATAAATAAATTTCTAAAAAGTTTTAAAATATTTTGTTATGTAGCTATTTACAATGTTTAGCATTTTTTTATTTTCCAAAAATAAAACAAAAACTTTTTTGCTAACGAATGAAGATCAAATATTTGTTTTCACATAATCATCTTGGGTATCAGGTTTTACTACTCAATTGTGTTAGCAAACACATGTAGCATAAGAAGATGACCCTTATTTATGCAGAAGTATAAGATTTGACATTTAATTTGCAAAAATTATGATGTCATATTTAAGTAATAGCAAACTTTAACATTTTCTGTCATCAGTAATTTTAGACCTGTTAAAACTTTATTAATGCATAGATATTATAAAGGTGAATTGATTAACATAAATTTTTTTCTAATGACCCAATAACTCGGGATCTGCAACTTGGATTGCAATAACATTTTCTGGGTAAGCTTGTATAGGCCCTATATTTTTAGACACAAAATTTGATTGCAAACCGACATGCAGATCCCAAGTTACAGGGTCGTCAGCATGACAACCTAGTAGTTTTGTACACGAGATCTGAGAGGGATCATTTTCTAATGTGTCTATTAAACCTTCAAATTTTATTTTTTCTTAATAATTTTTATGGCATTATATGTTATTGCACAGTGCCGAGAAAAATATCAGAAATATTTTTTTGATTTTTTTATGTTCTCGTTTACATATTTCATGAGCCTGCAGGCGAGTGAAATATACGAGAACTAAAAAACGAAAAAAATATGACGATATTTTTCGAGAACAAGTGCGATAACTAGTTTATCATATAAACCGAGCATAAATCATTGTAATTTGATATATACTCGGCAGATGATTGTTTAATTTCAATCACAGTTTACGAGGTTCAACAACGAAAATATTTATTGCAAGATAATATAATGTAATCATGTCTTTTAATTCATAATAATTTTTTTTAATTCATGATAAATTATGCGCCAGATGGTAATTATTTTAAAAGAAAAACATATGGCACTTCTCTTTAATGACTATGTTGAAACAAAAGAATAATTGAACTGTGAATATTTATGATTGATTGTTAGTTTGTTTCATAAAAATAGGAGAAGAAAATTATGGAACAAATTTACCGATAAGTTCTTGTTTTTCAAGAAAACAATAACTTTACTCAGCGAGTTATTAACCAATCAGGAAAAAAATATCAGCTTTTTTCATGCTATTTCAGCCAATCAGAGAAAAAATATCAGCTTTTTGCATTGTCGAATTGAAAAATATGTAAAAATTGCACTTGTTCCTTGGTAGAAAATAAATTTGGGGTTTTAATTCTTTTCCCACGTTATCTTGTCACTTCATACTAGTGTGTTCTTAATAAATAAACTATTTCAAAGTTAGTTATTATGGAAAACAAATATATATCGTTTTTCTCTACAATGGCTAAGGTAACTTTGACAATCTTCGTTGTGAATATGATTTACAACGACATGTAAATTATATATACAACAACTTTTTTTGCTGCCATGCTTTATTTCAAATTCAGAGGGCTGTTATGACTTTTAATTAAATCAAACCCCCACTTTTTCAGTGGCATAGCAGCAAGATTAAAGAAGTTATTGCTACTGTGATACCATGCATACAAACAGACAGACAGGCAGTCAAAAAATCACACCAAACTCAATTTGTTGATAATAAACTTAAATTTATGCATGGACTTATCATTAGTGATACTTCTAAAATAAAAAAAATATTTTGACACAAGCTCTGTAGTGTATATATATGTAGGCACAGCAGAAATGCTGTAATGTACTAAAGGTAAACCTGTTTTTAATATATCTAACAATCCTTGCTATACTTAACCCAGTAAATATAATTTGCACAATTTTAGTGGTGTTTTTAATATCAGGTTGTATAATATCATTATGTTCTAACAGTTTGAGACATCAAGATTATCAAGATTATGATATCAGTGCTATGGGATTTTGAAGTTTTAAATTCTAAACATTGACAATTAAACCTCTTACCATAAGCTTTCATTTCTTCTGTAACACCATGAAGTGTTAATACCCATGTGTGATAGCCATGCAAAATTACAAAGTTGATAAAAAGCGTGTAAACATCCTAAAAAAAAGTGAAATTTTAAATGACACAAAATAAATTTTGCTGGAAATTTTAATTATAATTTAACCAAAACTGTGAAGAGTTTTGGTTGATTCAGAAGACTTTTTATTCACAAAAACAGCCCTTAAAATTAGAATTTTTTTACGTTGGCAATAAAATTGCCGACATGAGATACATTTTAACGGATTTGCATCGGCAATATTTTTTTGTAGTAAAATTTTTCAGCTGGCAATAACTTTCGTCATTCACCTTTTATTAGGGCTAGACCTCTCATAAATTCGAATCATTGATCTCCTAAGACGATGACAAATGGGAATGGAGTACAAGTCTTACATACCTTCCGGATGGTGAACTTCGTTAGGTTAATAGTTCACTGCCAACCGGCTTTTTATGTTTCGAGATGAACTCATTAGGTTAGGGCATCATTAGGTTGTATATCGCAGAAGTCGCTGGTGACATGCTTTAAAAATGCTTGTCACCGGCACAGTTTAACATGAAGCAAAACTGTACAGGGGACCCAATTGTTAGAGTCTTCGCAGAACATCTCTCCTCACAAAACCGAGGGCAGGGCTGACTTATTGCCTGCTGTGTCGTGTGGAAGAAAGAACTTCTGGACTTCTTTTTAATACGATATACAATTTTTTTCGATTACTATTATTACGAATCGAATGGCACCACAGTATTTCTATAGCCTGAATGATTTTAGTTAGTGATAATGGCCTAACTAACTGAAAATCGAATGTAATTATTTTGTAGTCGAAAGGAGTGGGAGTAGCTTAAACAAAACCAAAATTATTGTTATTAAAAAATTTCACAACAAAATTACGTCAACATTTTTTTTGCCGACGCAACTACGGTATATTCGTATTTTACGTCGGCAATTACGTCGGCAGTGCCGAATGCCAACGCTAATTTTAAGGGCTGCAAAAAGAATCAGAATATGAGACGAAACGGTTCTTCTTGTTTATCCATATCAGGTTAAATAAAACATGTTGTCAGTAAAGTTTAAATAAAAAATACATCTGTACGTGTAAACAAAGCTGACCTGGCCGTAGTACACAGGACATGTTGTATTCAGAATGTCACGTGGTACAACTTTCGGTTTTTAAATTCAGCTCCTATTTATAAAGAGGTGACCGGGTGAACAGCTCTTTTTCCCTCAAATCATAATGGCTACCCTGAAAAATACGGACCTATAATTGGTTTAAAAGTATCACGTGACATTTGCCGACCGGGAGAATTGTATTGTTATGTAATATGCATAACAAAGAGAATTTGACAAAGGCCAAAAAATTTCCTGTTAATGAACTCTCTAAATAATCAATATGTAGTTTTTATTACACCCATGTCGTCTCCTAAGAACACATCTATCTATCTATCTTTATCCTGGGAGTCAGGCATGCTGTTGTGTACTTCAGTCGCCACAATTAACATGAGCAAAACTTGCAGTTTAGCCCCATATAGCTATAATATAATAATAATATATATAGTGGGCTCATAAAAAATGTGAGCGTATTTCTGATAAAAAATATCAACAATTTATGAAGACTCCTGAAGATAAACTGTTTTTCGTTTGCAGTCCCTGTCTTTCTCGTAATTTGCCCTTTGCTAATGAGGAGTCATTTGGTGACGAAATTCCGGACAACATCAATATTACTATTGATGAAAACTTTGATTTTGAGGCAATCAGAAATGGGAAGGGCTTAAAAATGGCCCATCTCAACATTAATGGTCTGTCATCCAAACTAGACTATGTTAAACTTCTGCTACATCAAACAAAACTTGATGTATTCTCCATCTGTGAAACCAAAATTGATGACACCATCACTGACAATGACGTTAAAATTGATGGCTATGTTTGTTATAGGAATGATCGGAATAGACGAGGTGGGGGTGTTCTGATTTTTGTTAATGAAAACTTGGATAGCCACCTTTTGAAACACCTATACTTCGAAAATGTTGAATCACTATGGGTGAAAGTGTGCCTGAAAAAAACTAAACCTATTTACGTGTGTGGGGTTTACAGGCCACCTGGAGGTAGTGATTTGCAGAGTACCGAAAACCTGTGTACTCATTTTAAACAGTGTTTTAATAAATTCCCAAAAGAAAAAGAAGTTTTTATCTTGGGAGATTTTAACTGTAACATGCTTTCAAAATATGCTCTTTCCTCCAAAATAAAGGAATTATGCTCCACTCTTTTCCTAAAACAACATATTACGGAGCCAACTCGTGTTACTGAAATTAGTAGCACTCTTATAGACTTGATACTTTCTAACAGTTCTTGTATTTCTAAAACTGGTGTCATGGATTTAGGCATCAGTGATCACAATTTAGTTTATGTGATCAGAAAATTCAAAAGGCCAAAATTTGAACCTAAAACTATCAAGGTTCGTAGCTACAAGAACTTCAGTGAAGAGGCTTTTCTGAAGGACCTCAGGAATTTAGACTGGTCATATTTTAATAATTATGATGACCTTGATGAAGCATGTGAGAAACTGAATAAAAATGTTAAAACAGTGGCTGACAAACATGCCCCTTTCAAAACACATAGATTTTCTGGCCGTGTTGAGGCATGGGTCACTGATGAATTAATAATAGCCATCAAAGAAAGAGACTTCTTAAAACGGAAAGCATCAAAAACAAAATCCATCATAGACTGGGAAGCTTTCAAACAAAAAAGGAACCAGGTAATAGGTCTCAAAAATCGACTCAAAAACGAGTACTATAATGACGTTTTGCAGGACTTTCAAAAACGGCCAAAACAACTTTGGAAAACCCTAAAAAACTGGTTCCTGATAAGTCAGGCAATACTACCTCGATAAAACGAGTAGTCCAAAACGATGGTACAGAAACTTCTCACCCAAAAGAAATTTCCAACACATTCAATTCATTTTTTGTCAGTGTTGGTGCCAAACTAGCCTCTAAATTTTCTTCTGACACTACTAATGTTAATCCACCTGTTAGCGGACACGATTTTCGGTGGGCTCGTATTGAGACCAAAAGTGCCGAAAAAATAATTAGTTCACTAAAACTTAATAAAGCTACAGGCTTGGACGGAATTGGTTCACGACTGCTAAAAGCAGGTTCATCAGTTTTAAGTATTTATTTATCAAGTCTTTTCAACAAATCTTTATTTACTGGTTATGTACCTAAATGTTGGAAGACTAAAAGGGTCTCGCCTATTTTTAAAAGTGGCAATAAAACAGATCCTACTAATTATCGGCCTATCTCCATTTTGCCAATTCCTATGAAATTTTTTGAAAAGTTAGTGCATGAGCAAATGTCTCATTTTATTTCTGAGCACAACTTCCTGAATGACAGACAGTCCGGATTTCGAAAACTCTTTTCCACAGAAACTGCAGTAGTCGATGTCTCTGATTTTATTCTTACTGAGCTCGACTAACATAACTTTGTTTGTGCTGTGCTCATTGATCTTAAAAAAGCTTTTGACACTGTTGATCATAAAATTTTGTTAAAAAAACTATGGTGTTTTGGCATCAGAGATGCTGCCTTTGACTGGTTCGAGTCCTACTCAACGGGCCGAATGCAGCTGACTCTTGTAAACGACACAGGATCAGATCTGCTTCATGAAGACGCTTTTGGGTGCCGCAGGGATCTGTGTTGGGACCCCTGCTCTTTCTTTTGTATATTGATGACTTAAAATCTGTCATCAATTCAAACTACCACCATCTATATGCAGATGATACAATAATTATTTCGTCCCATAAAAACTTGGATACCCTTGTCTCCCAGGTCGAGTTACAGGCCTCGTCAGGAAGAAAAATGCTGGCGTGCGAGCTTCGCACGCCATGATACTTTTCAATCATTTGAGGCGTGCGATGTTCGCACTGCATAATTTTTAATTGCGTGCGATGGCGTGTGCTCATTATTGTTCCATTTTTTTTCTCAAGTAATCATAGAACACGCATACAGCAACACTAATGTTTTGAAAAGCAGGTAATTTGTTGCGACGAAACTAAAATGTGCGATGCGTTCATTGTTTATTATTTTTTTAAAAAAAATTTATACGTTAAATAGTATTTTTTTAACTCAAACAAAGAAAGGGCTGCAAGCGAAAAATACTACACGCCAACTTTGTAATCATAAAAGTAGTTACGTGGTTAAACAAAAGACTAAAATTTTTCTGACGATTTATAACAAAATTATTTTCTTTAGCTAAAATAAACAAGACAGAAAATTTCCGTCGTAACAGCCTCCTCCGTTATAAATAACTTCCAAAACAACATCAGCACATTCTGTATAATTTTCAAAACAACAAAAAAGTCTTTCTGCATGTGGCAATTGATCACCATAACTATAATTAGATATCATGCTGACTCTGTGCTTGCGAAAGAACATGCTGGAAGTGATTTCACATAACGAAAGTAGCGAAAGCATCTAAAGAAGTAGACAGAAAAGTTGAACTTTAAAATGCAACTAAATTAAAAAAATAAATGAAATGTTTTTCTTTAATATAACTCGCGAGTAACATGATATATTTTTTTAAAGATTTACTCGCGAGTAGTTTAATTATTGCGTACTCGCGTTATTAAAAAGATTACTCTCATTTATTTTACTCGCACTCACATTGTACTCTCACTGCTCTGAACTATTTTAGTGACTGATAAATCTTGTTTATCAGTGTTTAAATTCCACAGTATGTACATACCCCCATTGAGTATCCTAGCACTCCACTCCATGTGGGTCAGCCCTACTCCTTCTAGAAGGTTCCTCCCAGAATCCCTTGCCTCAGAGTATATATAGTTGGCACATGGTTTTCATTTTCCTCTTCAGTTCTTCAGCCGAATTTGCTAATCATTGCACTCATTGCTGAATTTTACATAGCTAGCAAGCTACTAATTTTATATTAAAAAATGAATGTTTTCACTTACATTTTGCTGGCATTGGTATCCTCTGTACATACATCAGCTGCCTCCTCAGACAACGATGATGCTGCATCACAAGCAGGCATCCTCCATCTGGCAGCACAGAAAAAATCTAAGCGTCGAAGACCGCGTTGTCCTGGTTGTCGAGAGCCAGTTGACAATCATGACTTTAACCCTCCAAGTCGACTTTGCCAAGGTCGAGAAGTGTTGTCCTCTCGAGTGGACTCAGATCGACATGTCCAGCAGCAACACCTTTCATCTGCTCGGTCTACAACGCCTCAGCGTCAATCCAGCCACCAGAAGTCTTCAAACGAGACACAGGACCAGTCAGCAGCTCATCCACTCACTGACCTTCGTAACGAACTGGCTCGCCTTGAAGACGAACATGCCACTCTTCAGCGTAGCATCAAATCCGACGAAGCCAAACTTCGCCAAGAGATCGCTGAGCGACAGGCTCAAATCCAAAAACTGCGTTCAGTCCGACCACGAACAGAGCCACTTGTTACTCCATCAGCCACGGCTAATCATTCCTGTGATGACCCCAACCTTCAAACACGGCAGCCATTTATGATCGATCATCTTCTGCGCCCATCGACTATGTTTTCCGAAAATTTTGGCCATCCTTCGGACCAACGATCACAACGCTCCCTCACAGACGTTTATCGCGAGCAAGAACATCGTTCCTCTGAGCTGTTCTTGCGACCATCTCGAACCTCGGATACTGGACAGGGTAAGCCTTTACGAATTGTCGATTTTATGTCCCGTCTGCGGCCTACTGAGGAAGAAAAAGTTATCACTACTGACTCTGGTGCACAAACTAGGCTTATGTTGTCGATTGGTCATGCAAAACCGAAATTGGAGTCTGTCAGCCTCGAACAATTTTCAATCGCCAATATGCGAATTTTTTACGAATTGTTGTGTAGTAATAGGCTTCCTACGTCTTCTGACTTGCGAGACTACCTCTCATATTCAATTAAAATTATGGAATTGGCTCGGAAGTATACCTGGGAGTCAGTGTTGAAGTATGATGATGAATATCGGATTCTTCAGCACACTTATGGCTACCCATGGTCCTTCGACAACAGCCATCTACACGAGGTTATGCTCATGCCCCGCTGGGCAATGCAATCACGCGCTTTGTCTAGTACAGGGGGGTCTAAGCCTGGTTTTACTGGGCCTTCGCTTCCTGCATTAGGTACACACACCCAGACTGGAATCGAGATTTGTCGAAACTTTAACCGCCTTAAGGGTTGTCAAAAACCGGATTGCAAATTCTCACACTCCTGCAACCGCAAGGTTGGTAATCAGGTTTGTGGCAAGCAACACCCGGGTTGTCAACACACACCTTCTAATTGACTAGATTTGCCTATGTTTTCCTCACCTCTCAATTTGAAATTATGGACCACTGAACTAGCTGATGACCCAGACAGGGAATTCCTTCTTGATGGAATTACTCATGGGTTCCAGCTTTTGCCTGCAGACATTTCTCTTACGCCTGCCGAAATGCATAATTATTCCTCAGCTACTAATCCTCTCTCTGCTGATAAGGTGGAGGCTACTATCATAGAGGAAATTAGTGCTGGCAATTATGTCTTGACAGACTCCAGGCCTACTATTGTTAGTGCCTTGGGGGCTGTTCCTAAGCCTGATAGTGAGGACCTGCGCCTCATTCATGACTGCTCAATGCCTCCTGGTAAAGGTGTTAACACCTACATTACCATTGAAAAACAACGATTTCAAACCATAGATCACGCTGTCAAGCTGATAAGTAATGGTTGTTTTCTGGCAAAAATTGACCTAAAACGTGCATACCGGTCAGTACCGGTGCACCCTTCTAACTATGCTGCCCTAGGTTTGAAGTGGAAATTCAAGGGTGCCTCAACTTTTTCTTACCTTGTGGATACACGCCTACCTTTTGGTGGTAGGAGTGCTCCTGGTATTTTTCACCGCATAACTCAAGCTGTTCGGCGGATAATGGCTAAGAAAGGCTTCAACCTCCTAGTTGTGTACCTTGATGATTTTCTCATCATTGGGAGAAACAGGAGTGAATGCAAAGCCGCATTCGATGCTTTGTCTGCTTTACTTGTGTCTTTGGGCTTCCAACTCAGTCCATCTAAAGTTGTTACACCATGTCAGGAGCTTGTGTTCCTTGGCGTCCTTCTTAATTCTGTGGATTGCACGGTTTCCTTACCAGCTAATAAATTGTCTGCGTTAAAGGAAACGGTCAACTCTTTCTCCCTCCGGAAAAGAGCCTCCAAGAAACAGCTTCAACAACTTGCAGGACGCCTTAACTGGGCCTGTAAGGTGGTGTATGGTGGCCGTACCTTTTTAAGACGCGTTCTTGATCTGATGAACACTTTGTCGTCCCCTGCCTCGCGATGTCGCTTGACACCCGAATTCCACAGGGATATCGACTGGTGGTGTCAGTTCTTGGACGTTTTTAATGGGAAGTGCGACCTCTGTGACACTCGTCCCATTACTGACTTAGAAACAGACGCATGTTCCACTGGTATGGGTGCTTACTTTCAAGGAGATTGGTTTTATTCCCACCTTCTTGTTGATCACCCGGCCATTGCTCATATGCACATCAACTTCAAAGAAGCACTCTGCATAGTGTTTTCTGCGATGCGGTGGTGTTCTTCCTGGAAAAACAAAACCATCCATGTGTACTGTGACAATACTGCTGCTGTTGCTATGTTAAATAAGGGTACCACATCCAACATTGTTATTATGAAGTACCTTCGGCACCTGTTTTGGCTTTCTGCTCTTTACAACTTTCGCTTAAAAGTTTACCATATACCGGGGGTGGAAAATGTTACAGCCGACCACATTTCCCGGTTAGACGATGCGTCACATATCCTTGCTTTCATGCAACAAATTGATCTGCAAGGGATATGTTCTGCAAATATCTCTGCCTTTTTGCACATGTCTGAGTCCTGTTACTATTATCTATTAGCTAAGTTTTTTGTTATCGGTTAGGACGTTTTTTATTTTTGTTCTAGATCTCGCCTCTTTCAACATGGCCTGCTCTCTGATGTTTTGTTTTTCGTGAAGCCACCTACTCTGCTAACACAAAAAAGAGCTACCGCACTCATCGCTCTGCATATTATAAATTTTGTAAACTCATGCACCTCCCAATTGTTCCTGCTAATACATCAAGTCTCTGTATGTACGCTGCCTACCTTGCCCGTTTTCTCCTTCCGCAGTCAGTTTGTGTGTACCTCAATTTTGTTGGACTTTTGCACCGGGAGATGGGGTTCCATAATCCACTCTCTGATAACTGGGTCCTCTCCTCTGTTCTGACTGGTATGAAGCGGATGCTTGGTGTTCCACCACAGCCCCGTCTTCCTATTACCATAAATTTGCTTCTTGGTATCCGGTCTCGTTTAAATCTCAATTCCAGTAAGCATGCCTCATTTTGGGCTATTTGCCTTGTATCCTTTTTTGGCCTATTTCGCAAGTCTCACCTACTACCTACATCGTCAGCTGCCTTCAATGCTCGCATCAACTTTACTAGGTCTGATTTTGTTTTATCCCATTCACAGTTGTTGATACTAGTTCGCTGGAGTAAAACCATCCAGTTGGGACAGCGTACTATTACTGTTCCGCTGGTGGCTATTCCATCATCACCTTTGTGCCCAGTTGCTGCTGTCGCTCACGCGTTTTCTCTTACGCCTGATGTACCAGCTAACTTTCAAGCATTATGCTGGCACGACTCTGCCTCATTCACTACTAGTATTTTTACCTATCGATCTTTTATGGCCTGTATTAAGAAAGTTTTGACAGAGCTTGGGGTTCCTGCCCACCTATATGGGACTCACTCATTTCGACGGGGTGGTGCCACATATGCACTGGAAGCGGGGGTTCCACTGGATTCCATCTCCATTCTTGGAGACTGGAAGTCAGATTCTATGTTTCTCTACCTACACATGCCACTATCTCAGCGCCTGTCTGCCCAGCGTATCATGGCATTGCACCTTACCACACATTCCTAATTTACAATTTAACATACATTTGGATTTGGATATTCGCATTACCTACTATGTATATATTTGTAATATAGACTCAGCTTTATATTAGCTACTTCGTCTTTATATAGTAGTATGCTCACTCATTTATCGTTGTATATATTTAGTTGTTTTTGTGTATGCTCGCTGCTCTTTGTATTTATTTGTTGTTGTTTTTAGTATTCTTGCTAATAGAACTGTTTACTGCATATTTGCGTTTTACTGTGTGAGTTTAAGTGACTGATAAATCTTGTTTATCAGTGTTTAAATTCCACAGTATGTACATACCCCCATTGAGTATCCTAGCACTCCACTCCATGTGGGTCAGCCCTACTCCTTCTAGAAGGTTCCTCCCAGAATCCCTTGCCTCAGAGTATATATAGTTGGCACATGGTTTTCATTTTCCTCTTCAGTTCTTCAGCCGAATTTGCTCCTCCGCCCTCCCTGCTAACTATTTTCTAGATATTCGCATTACCTACTATGTATATATTTGTAATATAGACTCAGCTTTATATTAGCTACTTCGTCTTTATATAGTAGTATGCTCACTCATTTATCGTTGTATATATTTAGTTGTTTTTGTGTATGCTCGCTGCTCTTTGTATTTATTTGTTGTTGTTTTTAGTATTCTTGCTAATAGAACTGTTTACTGCATATTTGCGTTTTACTGTGTGAGTTTAACTCGCATTTATTTGTACTCGTACTCTCAAAGATGTGTAGCTTTACTGGCAAGTGACCTTAAAAATAAATAATTTACAACTTATTCGTCGTCAGAAAAAAAAGTGTTGTCATCGTGCGAACAATCACTCGAATTATCATCACTCGAATTATCATCGTCGGTTTATCAACTCTCATCGCTTTCATCAGAGATTGCTACTGTAACTCGGGGTGCTTTCTCTGGGGAGTTATCTGCAAGTTTTGTTGTCCTACGTTTTGACATGTACTTTTCCACTGCAGCTTCGAGTATTTCCTCTTTTTCTGCCTCTGTCCAAATAGTGTTGTTTCCGGCGATTATCATGGCGTCTTCCATGGTGGCGTGCTTCATACTCAAACGTCGATCTGAAAGCAAAGTTGTTAAAGTGCTAAAAACTCTCTCGACAGCACTGTTTGAGGAAGACATACATATTACGAGCTCAACCAGCATTAAAATATTCGGATATTTCTTTTGTTGACTCCGAATCAAGTTGGCCCAAACGTCAGTGGTTTTCTTAAAGGCTTTGTATTGCGTTTTTACAAGTGTTTGTACAGCCTTCCATTCGTTAAACACTTTGTCTTTCTCAAAACCGGCTGTTTCAAGTGGTGATTTGAATTTGGTGATCAAAGTCTTTATTGCTTCCACTCCATTCTTGGTTCGATCTTCTTCCCAGTATTGTGGATCCACCCACATCATACTTTGAAATATGTCGTTGTTGGTGAGAAAAGATGAGAAACGATCCTTTATCAGTGGGATGATAGTTTCGATCGCCTTACTCCTTATGACTAGGGCATCTTGACACGCGATTTCAGTAGAATTCGTCATGTTCAATTCGATACCAATGAATTCGCGGTTCCCAGCTTTTCTTCGTTCATGACCTGCCTTTGGGTATTCCGACGCGACAATTACAAGGTTATCTTCATCACGTAGATTGAACTTTCTCAGAAAACTGTTTACTGTGTCGTTGTCTTCATTTGTCATTTCTTCCAGCGTCAAAATTGTCTGTTTGACAGCTGGTTTTACTTCATAAGCCATCAACAAACTTTTTTCGAAAACTAACGAGAGGGGTGATATGCAGTCCAATATGTCCATGTAGGCTGCTGTTTGACATAGAAAGGCATATGAATTCCACTTTCGTAAAATCCCCTGTACTTTTGCTCGTGTTTCAGAGCGACAACCACGATCTCTGGCTAAAGCATTTGAGAATGTTGTGATTAAGGCTGGCCAAATATGAAGCAACTTTGCAAATCCGCGCCTTCGATGGCTTATGAAGCGTGTACCCTGAATTTTCGGTAAAGGATAGTGTGTGATGTTTAGAGCAGCACAAGCTTCTTTTGTTTCAGTCTTCAATTTGCCTGAATTTTTAAACAAGTAGAAGATTGTATTGTAGAAGGAATCGCATTCCATAAATTTCGGTAGAGCTTTGATCGCATCTTTAATCGCAAGCTCGAGCCGGTGATTCACACAGTGGATCACCACAAGCCAAGGGCGCTCCTCGGCCATCATTGTTAATGCCCCATGGTATATACCCATGTTCACATTTGCTCTGTCTGCCGTCGCTGATACGAGCTTCGTCTGATAATCGTCTAATGGTACGTTTCCGTTTTCGAATACACTGTCTAAACCCGCTTTCAGACTTTTAGCATCACAACCACCGAAATCTGCCATCTCGAGAAGAGAGACCACGTAATACACAGGAAGCCCCTCTTTTTCAGTATGTACCAGTACTAGCTCTTTCTCATTCCCAGTTTTACGGGCTTGGGAACCATCAGATAGGACAGCCATAAAGTGTTTTCCAGCAATAACAGCCGCCACCTTTTCACGGATCACGTCAGCAATAGTATGGATGAATTTGCGTGCTGAAAATACACAAAATGATATATGATAGTAATACTAGTAATATTAGATAGAAATACTGTTTGCTGTGTTTTGTGCTTCTTTTCGTAGATTGGACGATTTGGAAATGCAAGAGTTAAAGAAATCACAACCTCGATCCCATGGCTATCCATTCCTCTTTCATCAGATAGCAAAACGAATAAACGATTTCGCGTTCTGTGTTACCTGGGCCCTGGGGTCTAGGTTGCAACATTGATGAAATTGTTAAATTTTGTACGAGCTGTAATTAGTTTTAATGTTTTTATAGATTTTGATTGAAACTTGTAATATTTTTAAATATTAAGGGAATGTTTTTATTTTTACGTCAGTAATTAGGTGTAACTTGAGTAACAACAGATCACCAAATGAAAGCGTTACGATCGTTAGGAAATTTTACTAACCAGCTTTGTCGTTATCTTTGCCTTGCACTAAACGAACACCATTTTCTCGTTGACATTTCACAAGAACACTGAAATGTTTATGGGGCATTGATGGGGTTGACGCTAAGTTCCACGCAGTGCGTAGAAGCTTTTTATAGCAATCACGTGCTGAGGTTTTAATCGAACTTTCAATAGTACATTTCCGTTTTGTTCCTTGTCCGGTTTGTTCTCCTGAAGTGCCACCGTTCTCTTCCTTTTCTAAATCCATGGCCAATTTGTGAAGCTCTCCAACGAGATGACGATCAACCTTGAAAGTAAACGAAGCGATAAAAAAATCAGAAAAGTCCACTCGACGACGTTGCAAAACGTTAAAACAACATCACGCTGAGGGTGATCATGTACTTACATTATGTTTGGTAACTACATTTGTTTTTTCTGTGAACGTCCATCCAGCCTCTACAGCAGCACCTTTCAATCCCTTTGAAATTTTTTCCTTATGTTTCGGGCACAGTTTACACCATTTCTCAATTACACACGTTCTACCAGATACTTCGCTTGTTTTATACCCTATCACCTTATCGTGGCCCCAACGTAAAAATGTCGAAAGATCTTTCGTTACTCCCTTATTACCTTCCATGCTGCTTGAGTTTTTCGAAAGCAAATGTTGTAAGCAACTTCACTTCACAATTTCGAATACTGAATATCGAACATCGAACATACGTTGAGGTGGAAAAAGTATTGAATTGAAAAACAATGTAACACCTGCTCTGAATATTAGCATGTGTGTTTTGCTTGTATGTTTTGCAACGTATACCTGTTTTTTTTGCTTGTTATTTAAACAATTTTATTTCAAAAGCCATACAAATTCCAATTCAATTATTTGCATTAATCATTCATGTCAATTGAGGAAGAAAAGAAAACTTAGAAAAAAATAGAAATTTAAAAAAAAAATAGACAAATTAAATCATGCTTCCCTATGTATATTATTCCCCTACACCTTCATTGAACTGAATATTATTTATTTTGGTGTGCGATTAGCGCACGCCTGAGGTATTTAGTGTTATTTTTTGGCGTGCGAAGATCGCACGGGAACATTCAAACATGGCGTGTGTGGGCGTGTGCGCGTGCGATCGCACGCCATTCCTGACAAGGCCTGAGTTAGAACTTTCGCAAGTTGACCTCTGGCTGAATAATAACAAAATGACTATTAATACGGACAAAACTGAAACAATCTTTTTCGGCAACCACAGCCAGTTAAAAAATGTTGAGAACAAAACTATCAACTATATGGGTATCCCTTTGAAGAGGAGCAAAAAAGTTAAATATCTTGGGGTAACATTTGATCACAAAATGCAATGGGAAGAGCACATTAATGACATAAATAGAAAAATACTAATTAAATATTCTAAAATTAGAACCATTGCATCCTGTTTAACACCTCACACAAAAAACCTTTTAATTAAAACACTTGTCATGCCATATTTCAACTACTGCTCCTCGGCATGGGCTTTTTCTCGCCCTTTGGCTTCTTAACAAAATCGGAGAAAGCTCCCCCTTTGCTTTTGTGTTTTTGTTGTTGTTGTTTTGTTGTTTTTTTTCTTGTTATTTTTTCTCTTTTTTAAATGACTGATACGCATATTTTTGTATCCTTCTCAATAGATGAATTCAACACCCTATATGTAACACCTTTATTGAACAAAATAAGCAAATAGGGTAAAAATATTATACTAATGGGTGATTTTAACATCAATCTACTCAATGAAAATACTGATAAATCAATCTCTGAATTTCTGGACCTTATGGGTACTCATTTACTCCTCCCTAGTATCTCTCTTCCCACCAGAGTGACCGTAACATCTCAAACATTAATTGATAACATCTTCATATCTCCATCCTACTGTGAAGCCTCTTCAGGAAATCTAACTATAGGCATTTCTGATCACCTGCCACAATTCTTAATTTTGAATTCCTCTCTCCATGAAAAGAGTGAAACTAAAGAATCCTATTATCGAGACTGGAACTCTTTTGACCGTGAACATTTTATATTAGATTTTCTATCCTATGATTGGGATAAGGAATTGAAACTAGAAGAAAAAGACCCCAATGTCGCTTTCAACATTTTTTATGAAAAACTAAACCTTCTTGTAGATCAATATGCTCCCATGAGAAAACTGTCAAAAAAACAAACAAAATCACAACTGAAACCATGGATAACGAAGGGTATTAAAAAATCCATAACTCATAGAAACCATCTTTATAATTTGTTTATTAAAGCTAAAAATAAGACTCTTAAAGATACTTATCATAATCAGTATAAATCCTACAGAAATCAAATTGTCAATCTTTTACGTATAAGTAAAACTAATTACTATAAAAAGTTCTTTGACCAAAATATTAATAACTCTAAGTCAGTGTGGAAAGGAATAAGGGAACTCCTCAATATCAAATGTAAAAGTGAATCTCCTAAAATCTCTTTAAACATTAATAATCAGCTTGAGACTGATCCTAACATATTAAGTAACACATTCAATAATTATTTCACTACCATAGCAGACAAAATAAGACAACATATCCCACGCTCTAATAAAACTTTTAAACATTTTATTGACAACCATTCCGCTAAATCCTTTTTCTTTTCTCCAATAAAGAAACATGAGGTAATAAAAATAATAAAATCTTTGGATCCAAACAAGGCAACTGGACCAAATAGTATTCCAAATAAAGTATTGAATATTCTCCTAATAGACATATCTAAAATCTTAATAGATATATTTAATCTCTCTTTGGAAACAGGTATTTTTCCCAATGCACTAAAATTAGTTAAAGTAGTCCCCATCTTCAAAAACAAAGGTTCCCCTTTTGAAGTCACTAACTACAGGCCGATATCTCTTCTTTCCAACATAGATAAAATTTTTGAAAAACTTGTACATTCTAGATTAACATCTTTTCTGAATAAACATAACATAATTACTAACAAACAGTTCGGATTTCAAAGTAAGCATTCCACCTCAGTCTCACTGAACAAATTCGCTCAGCCCTAGACAAAGGACATTTCTCATGTGGGGTCTTTATTGATCTGCAAAAGGCGTTTGATACTGTAGACCATGCAATTCTTTTATCCAAATTAAATCATTATGGGATTAGAGGTTTGCCTAAGCAATGGTTTAAATCATACCTTCTCAATCTTAACCAGTATGTGTCTATCAATGGCCACAGTTCTAATATCAGATCTATTCCAAATGGCGTACCACAAGGTTCTGTTCTAGGACCCCTCCTTTTCTTACTCTATATCAATGACATCTCTGATGCAGTAATTAACTCGGAAACTTTCCTATTTGCTGATGACACCTGTCTCCTATTTTCTCATAAAGATCTCAGCATTATCAAAAAGAAAGTTAACCTTGATCTAAAACTCTTACTACAATGGCTGAATGCTAATAAGCTCTTAACGTGACCAAAACAGAAGTTATCCTTTTCAGAAATATCAGGGAAAAAATTAACTATGACATCAAGTTGAAACTAGGTGGTAAACGTCTCTCACTCTCATCATCAGTCAAATACCTGGGGGTTTACTTAAATGAAAATTTAAGCTGGTTCTATCATTATAACACTCTTGCTCTTAAACTTCGTAGAGCCAATGGTATTCTCTCAAAATTACGTTATACTTATCTCGGAAAACCCTACGCACTGTATATTTTGCCCTTTTTCACTCTCATCTATCATATGCAACTAAGTCTGGGGTCAAAATCTTCCACTCAACTCTCGTATTTTTAAACTACAAAAATCTGCAGTTCGCCTCATAACTTTTTCTGATTACTATGCCCACTCTCAACCACTCTTTGATACTCTAAATATACCTCCCCTTGCTGATATAATTTTCACATTAAACGTTTTCTTAGTGTATAAAACTCTTAACAACTTATCTCCTTCGTATATACAAAATTCTTTCAATCTGACTTATCTGCCAAATACTCATGTAACTAGAGGATGCTCCTACAAACTTCTTTCTATACCATCTATTAGGACTTTAACATATGGTACGGATTCTATTCACTATCAAGCAATAAAAAACTGGAACTCTCTCCAAAAGCATTTCAATTCTATTGATCTTACCTCTTTCTAGACTTAAATCATTTACCTGTACATTTCTCCAAAAAAATCACAACTCTTAAAATTATTTTTTTTTTTTTTGCATATTGCACATAAACAAAAATAGTTTTGAAACTATACCTAAAGGTGGCCTCCTTAGATTAGCTTTTGCTAGTGGTCGGTCTCCTGACTGCTATAGCTTGTATTGTATTATTTTTATTTTTCAACATACAACTTTATATACATTTATACATTTATATATTATATACTGTACAATCTATAGACCTTTTTAAATGTTTACATTTTCCGCGGTAAGCCCTTCTGGCTCTAACAACTGTGTGGCAGGCAGAAAGATGCGGAAGCTTGCTGAAGAAAGGTCTTTTTCAGCCCATTTCTTTCTACGGAAACATTTTTGAGGCTTTAAACTATTATCGAGTGTAGATGGATAATTTCTGATTGACATATATTCATATAAATCATATAATAGATGGTATTGAAATTTTTGGTAGATAATGGTTTGTTGTATTAGACAACAAACCATTATCTACCAAAAATATGGGTTTATATCTGGAATATTTATATAAGCAATATGGGTTTATATCTGGAAGATCCACAGTACTACAGCTAATCAAAGTTTTGGATAAGTTGACTGAGATTCTTGATAGAGGGGGAGCAGTAGATGTAATTTATTGTGATTTTATGAAAGCCTTTGATAAAGTACCACACAATAGGTTGATAGCAATACTTCAGTTTTATCAAGTCGATTGTTCCATTATATCGTGGGTCAAGGACTTTCTATCAAACCGATTCCAACGCGTGGTGATAAATGGTGAAGAGTCAGACTGGGCTGAAGTGATTAGTGGGGTTCCACAGGGATTTGTGTTAGGACCAATTTTGTTTGTGATTTACATCAATACCATAATACAGGAAGTTCAATACTCGGATATATTCTTATTTGCTGATGATAATAAATTATTTCGTGAAATATTTTCGAGTGAGGACTCACGCAAACTACAAGAAGATCTAAATAGTATAGTGCAGTGGTCTAATAATACCCTGTTGAAATTTCATCCAGATAAATGTGTTGCAATGAGAATAACTACAAAAAATAGACTATCAAGTCCATGCAATTACGTTATGAATGGTTCCGCCCTTAGATACAAGTTGTGAAGAAGATCTTGGTGTATTAATAGATAACCATCTAACATTTTCAAACCACATTTCATCAAAGGTTAAAAAAGCAAATCAGATTATGGGCTTGATTCGAAGGACATTTGACTATATGGATAATGAAAACTTTGTCTTGTTGTTCACATCCCTTGTCAGACCACATATTGAGTATGCTAACACAGTATGGTGTACATTCTTGAAAAAGGACATGTTGATTGTGGAAAACGTACAACGTAGAGCTACGAAAATGCTCCCAGGTATGAAGGATTTAACTTATGATGAAAGGCTCAGGTTACTGAAACTTCCCTCATTATTCTACAGAAGATATCAAGCAGATATGATTGAGACTTTCAAGATAACTAATAATGTTTATGACGAAGCTGTTACTGAGAACTTGTTATTGCCAAAATTGTCTAACACCAGAGGACACGATAAAGCACTTTTTAAAAGAAGCTGTAACTTGGATTTGCGAAAGTTCTCATTCACGAATCGTGTAGTGGCTTTATGGAATTCTTTACCTGAGGACACAGTGTCATGTAACACAGTGAATCAATTTAAAATGAAGCTAGACAAATTATGGTCTGATAAAGACCAATTATATTATTATGATCTGGATATTACTAATTTCATATATTAGATAGGGAGGAGTGTCTTTGTGAATGGGGTGTTTGAACAATTCGTATGGGGTAATTTCGTTATTATCATACTCTTTTCTTGTTTGTTTGTGTTTGTTTGATTGTTTTGCGATCATTATTTTTTTTTTTATTTTTTTATTTTTTTTTTTTTAATTGCCTTTTTTCAAATTTTATTTATAATCTAAAGCCAAGTTAAATATTTTACCAATTACATTTTAAAAAGTATTAAAAATTTAAAATCATAGTATTTCATGCCTGGTACACAGATGTATTCGAAATCGCAGTGTAAATGTGTTTACTCAAATTGACTGAGAAGCCTCCTTGTTCAATTGCTTTTAGGTAGCTGCTATAAGGTTTATTCAAATCTTATCCATGTTCTTTACTGAGCTTCCATTCTTGTCCAGGGAGTTTATTATTTAATTATTTTTATTTTCTGGGTTGTTTTTTTTTTTTGTTGTTGTTTTTTGGGTTTTTTATCTATTTATTATGAGCTGACCCTAGAGGTTGTTGTAACCTGAAATTATTGTCAGAATACACTATACTATATAAAGTCGTAATGATACCGTTGTGCGAAGAAACAGACTAAAAAGGACCCCACTTCATCTAGCGCCCGCATCTTTTTGCCTGCCACGCAATTGTTAAAGCCGAAAGGGCTTACCGCGGAAAATGTAAACATTCAAAAAAGTCTATATAGCAGCAAATAAATACTACTACTACTACTACTTGTGCCACCCAAGGTAGATTGGGAAAACTAGAAAAACGATTAAAATGTGTCCGTACCGTTCTTGGGAAAGAGAGGGAATATTCAATGAATATATAATTTACTCATCAAAAACGATGCCATATTAGTTTTCAAAGCCATGAATCACATTGCTCCTGATTACATCCGCTCAAAATTCCTTTTGACAAAAAACTGTCATAATCATCAAACAAGAGGAGCTTCAAAAAACAGGTTCACACTTCCCTTGGTTAACACGGAATTTGGCAAAAAAGCCTTCCCATTTTAGAGCTGCAAAAGTGTGGAATAATCTTCCAGACCAAGTGACCTGTGATGGAAGTCTGCTTTCGTTTAAGACTTCCATCTCCAATGTAATTGGCAAATTCTAATGGAGATCACTTTTTAACTTTTTAATTTTTGTTTTTTATTCTTTTTCTTTTCAATTTTCACAGATTATAAATGTTACTATGTTTGCTTGAGCTGAGGTCGTCTAAGGTTTATCATTTTTTGTTTCTTTTTTGTTCTAGTGGCCCCAGTGGAAACAATCCACTAACTATAGGTTTTTGTGATTTTCTGGGCTAGCCACTTTAAAATATTTATTATTATTATTATTATTAATTATTATTTATTATTATTATTATTATTATTATTATATTATTATTATTATTATTATTATTATTATTATTATTTATTATTATTATTAATTATTATTATTATTATATTATTATTATTTATTATTATTATTATTAATTATTATTTTATTATTATTATTATTATTATTATTATTATTATATTATTATTATTAATTATTATTATTATTATTATTATTATTATTATTATTATATTATTATTATTATTATTATTATTATTATTATTATTATTATTATTATTATTATTATTATTATTATTATTATTATTATTATTATTATTATTATTATTATTTATTATTATTATTATTATTATTATTATTATTATTATTATTATTATTATTATTATTATTATTATTATTATTATTATTATTATATTATTATTATTATTATTATTATTTTATTATTATTATTATTATTATTATTCATTATTATTATTATTATTATTATTATTATTAATTATTATTATTATTATTATTATTATTATTATTATTATTATTAATTATTATTATTATTATTATTATATTATTATTATTATTATTATTATTATTATTATTATTATTATTATTATTATTATTATTATTATTATTATATTATAAAATCCTTGCAAGAACAGAAATATCTGCTAGGAATAGAAGACAATCCTCAACTACCTAATGAAAAGGCAAGTAGATGCCACAAAGAGGTTGCATCAATTTCATGGTTCAATATCTGTACTTCAGCCACTACAATTAACATAGTTTATTCTTTTTGGTTCGATTTTCACTTTCGGTTTTGTCATCCTGGCACCTGGGGCCGGAAGTCGAAAAATAATTTATGCAGAAGGGATTTCGTGCAGATCCTACACGAAATGTAAATGAAGCGCGAAACCTAAACTAAAACAAGAAGCACGTATTTGTTTCAGGAACAGTTAAAATAAAAGCCATATGAGAAAAGTGAGACCCGATACCCTATGTGATACCCGAGACCCAATACCCTGATACCGATACCCGAGACCCGATACCCTGATATTTTATTTATTTATTTTATTATTATTTTTATTTTTTTTTAATATGAACGATAATAAAAACACATTTTGATATGTATATTTCTTTGTTATACGGAAATATTTGTTGCACGTAATATGCGAATATGCTGCTGGCTCAACAATGGTTTTATATCGCTAGGAACTACTACCATAAAAAAATTATTTTGTCTGCTCAAAAACATGAATGATTGAAGTGATAGTAGACTTTTTTAAATTCATTAGAGTATGTTTGTTTTTTCGTTGTAGGGTCGGAAAAACTCCTTTTGGTTTTCGAAACCACGATTAAATTTTGTATATTGTCCAATTCCTCCACAATCATAGCAAGTTAATAGATTCTTGTGGGCGTAGTTGAGAAGGAACAAGACATAATCATTATCTGTTGGCACAGGTGGGGCTGGTTTATTAACTGTTGTTGAAGGTGGAATAGGTTGGGTTGATGGTAGTATTGAATATGTTTGTATTGAAGGCGCAGATAATATATTGGTTGCGTTGGATGTGAAGTATGTGTCTGTGAAGTAGTTGAAACAATAGTAGGCCGCGATAACGGTAGTGTAGATGGTGTTTGTGCAGGAGCTGATGGATCGTTTAAATTTGTAATTGGAACCTTTTTGACGTTAGCTGGCCCTTTTCATCTCTGAGTTGCCTTCGTTTTCTTTTTGCCGCGTTTTTCTCTCTAGAAAAGTCTACTAAGTTTCTGACATTAGGTCTCTTTTTTTCGCGTTTCTTCAAAAAAGGTTCGACCACATTCAACTTGCATGCAATGCAGACAGTATGCGCACATATTTCGAAACTTTTAAACCGAAAGCAAATTTCACAACAAGTTAAAATGTTTTTTTTCTTGTTCATTCCAACTGTGTGAATGGTTGTTCTTTGTTTTAGCATTTTTCACATAATATGTATCGCCAAATCCTTTGATGAACGTACGCCTTGCGTCGAATAAACCAACATATCATCTCTAATATGTTAGGTTGAAAAATAAGAAAATAATGAGAAAAAACTAGAATTTTTATTAAAATAAAATATCGCCGAAAAAAAAATTAATAAATAAAAAAAATCAAGGTATCGGGTCTCGGGTATCGGTATCAGGGTATTGGGTCTCGGGTATCGGGTCTGGGGTATCACATAGGGTATCGGGTCCCACTTTTCTCATATGCCAAAATAAAATGCCCTCAAATTATAGTGCTGGCGTGATATTCCTCCTGAGCAGAGGTCTCTCCTTCTGTATGAATAAGCTCTCTTTAACTTCCAATACATAGTTTTTTTATTGTTTTTTTCCATACATAATCGACCGCCTGAGGAGGTCACTACGGAGCCCCTGCGGGTGAGAGTTTCGGAACTGAAAAACAATCTGCGCCTGCAGTCGCCCGCAGCTAAGCTGTCCTGTTGGAATATCAAATTCGTGAGTGGCCCTTGGTTGTGAAGATTTTTACGAATTTGCATCTAAGTCGTGGTTGTGAAGAACGGAGATGATAAAAATTCAGGAGATAATGATGTTTTACGCCATGCCATTTTCTTTTCATTTTTCTTCTGAACAGTTGTATATCAATTTGCGCGTACTCTTCAGCGAAATGCAACTCGACTTGCTGAGCACGTACTTCATATTATTCAAATTATACAAAATTTTAGTGAGGTGACAACGTCATTTCCGCTGGAGGTTTGAGTTCTCAAAATTCCGAATTAAAGTCTCTCTTGAGTTGGGCGGTTCAGACCAGTTTTTTTTTTTTTTTTTTTTTTTTCTATGCAAGGATGAATACAATTTTACACACACTACAAATAAAAAATGAAATAAAGTAGTTCACACCAGTGATGTATAACACTGCCCTAGTTAGTAGTCAAAACAGTAATTGTCAGCGTGGTGAGACGACATAAGAAGATGTTCACTAGAACTGCAGATGGTTGTTGCGTAGTTGCAACTCTTTTGCCTGTGAGATGTGATGCCCCAAGTTCTTCACAAAACCTTACTTTCAAGTACCGTATAGTTTTGCCAACATATGTTGCGATATTTGTAGCCGGAAAGCAGTGACCTTGGGATGTTTATCCTTAAAACAAAACACGGCAGACAATCTCAAAGACGACCTAAAAACAACTTGCAAGAAACAACTATGCAACTGTTTGGTAAACAATTTTCTAAGACGTGTCCTGACCTGTAATGACGCAGACCCTAAATAAGGCAATTACGTGGTTATGGAAAATACCAAACAAAACAAACGTTGGTGTAGATATCATGTTGAATTCTTTTGAAGCAACTATGTTTTGAGATTTGAGATAATTTTGACACAAGTGATTGGGTATAGTTGTAGTCTCTCCCCTATACTCATCGTCTTGGCTTATTCGATTTTTGTTTTTAACTTGTTTATGATTTGATTCTGTTTTCCTTTTTGTTTGTTTGTTTTTGTTTTTAACTTTGTCTTCTTGAAGTTTTCAAGTGTTTTTAAGAATTACGTGGATAATCATTCCTAGATGAAATCCTTTAGAAATTTTACTTCGCTGTGAAATTTAGACAAATCTGACACCAATGTAAAACAAATAAAGAGTAAACCAAACCATATTTATAAATGGTATGAAACTGAGAACATTTGTATAAACCTCACTAAAAGTTGGTTTAGAATATACACTAGTAACAAATCTATTATCTTCCCTATCTATTTTAACATCAAAAAAGGAAAAAGAACTGTTCTTCTCCTTTCCAAAGGTAAAATTGATATTGGGATATTTAGTATTCATATAATCTCTAACTCGGCATATGAGAAAAGTGAGACCCGATACCCTATGTGATACCCGATACCCGAGACCCAATACCCTGATACCGATACCCGATACCCGATACCCTGATATTTTTTTTATTTTTTTTATTATAATTTTTATTTTTTTTTAATATGAACGATAATAAAAACACATTTTGATATGTATATTTCTTCGTTATACGGAAATATTTGTTGCACGTAGCTGCTGGCTCAACAATGGTTTTATATCGCTAGGAACTACAATGAAACTACCATAAAAAAAAATTTTTTATCTGCTTAAAAACATGAATAATTGAGGTGATAGTAGACTTTTTTAAATTCATTGGTTTTCGAAACCACCATTAAATTTTGTATATTGTCCAAAATTTCCTCCACCATAGCAAGTTAATACATTCTTGCAGGCGTAGTTTGAGAAGGAACAAGACATAATCATTATCTGTTGGCACAGGTGGCGCTGGTTTATTAACTGTTGTTGAAGGTGGAATAGGTTGGGTTGATGGTAGTATTGAATATGTTTGTATTAAAGGCGCAGATAATATATTGGTTGCGTTGAATATGAAGTATGTGTCTGTGAAAAGTAGTTGAAACAATAGCAGGCTGCGATAACGGTAGTGTAGATGGTGTTTGTGCAGGAGCTGATGGATCGTTTAAATTTGTAATTGGAACCTTTTTGACGTTAGCTGGCCCTTTTCATCTCTGAGTTGCCTTCGTTTTCTTTCTGCCCGCGTTTTTCTCTTTAGAAAAGTCTACTAAGTTTCTGACATTAGGTCTCTTTTTTTCGCGTTTCTTCAAAAAAGGTTCGACCACATTCAACTTGCATGCAATGTAGACATTATGCGCACATATTTCGAAACTTTTAAACCGAAAGCAAATTTCACAAGTTAAAATGTTTTTTTTCTTGTTCATTCCAACTGTGTGAATGGTTGTTCTTTGTTTTAGCATTTTTCACATAATATGTATCGCCAAATCCTTTGATGAACGTACGCCTTGCTTCAAATAAACCAACATATCATCTCCGAAAAGGTTGAAAAACAAGAAAATAATGAGAAAAAAATAGAATTTTTATTAAAATAAAACATCGCCGAAAAAAAATTAATAAATAAAAAAAATCAGGGTATCGGGTCTCGGGTATCGGTATCAGGGTATTGGGTCTCGGGTATCGGGTCTCGGGTATCACATAGGGTATCGGGTCCCACTTTTCTCATATGCCTCTCTAACTCCACTTGATCAGCTGACGAAAAAAGAAGAAATATATCATTTACATAACGTCTAAACAAGAATGGTTTAAAAGCACTTGGACAATCTCTGATCCAAGAACGTTCATGATAACATTAAAAAATGTTTGTGAGAGTAGGACCTAAGGGAGATCCCATTGCCACGTCATCAATTTGCCTGTAATACTCTTTATTGAACATTAGGAAGGATTCTTTAGTAGCTAATATAAGTAACGTTCGAAAATCATCTTTATTCAAACCATTGATAACATCATTATCAGAAAATATCTGGTTAATACAGACGTCGATTGTTTCATCTGATGAATAGTGAATCCACGTTTAAACTGGTCACGATGAGAGTTTGATCACCATCACGTATATCTTCAGCAAATAAGAATGAATCTTTTACTATAAAGGTGTTGGTTGTCAATGTTTCAACATTTCGACAAAGAATTTGGCTATGTTATAGGTTGGTGTTCCGATTGCAAAGAGGATAGGTCGGGTAGGTGGTGATCTTTGTGTTGATTTCTTATGCACCTTCGGTAAACTGTACAATGTACCAGGCTTTGAACCAGTTGGTGAAAATTTGTTATACACGGAGGAAGATATAGATTTCTTATCAAGTAACGTTTTTAAAGTGTAATCTTTTCCAGGTGGTATATTCATTGTTTTCAAACTTAACAGAATCAAAGAGTGTACTCTGCGTCTTATTTATGTAAATTCCCTTGTTTACAATGACAACAGAGTTACCTCTGTCAGACTTTTGTATCATGATATCAGTCCTGCAATGTTTTTAAGGCATTTAATTCATTAATTGACAAATTTCTTTCACTTTTATGACTAGTTATTATACGTAGAATATGCCATGTCCCGCATCCGGGCCTTAGCAGTTTTACGTTCTTCACAATTCAAAAGGTGAAAGCGTGCCAGCATAATTTTACTGTTTTGGTGGGATCGAGTGTGAGACTTTAAGATTTTTCAGCATCAGTTGGGTTATGTGAGGTGTAATTGAAAATCACCTTGTCGGGATCATGTTTATCCGGATTTCCATTGAGACCAATGTCGTTTAATTTCTTGTTTTGAATAAGTCGTCGTTGATGTGTTCGTTTATCATTACCAATAATGGCACTCAAATGAGTAAAGTTAAAAAAAGACACAGACTTACTTAAACCACTTTTCAGTTGTAAAAATTTCTTTTTAAACGTCTAACATTACTTTTTTTAAATGATATCTCCACCTTGAGAGTTTGAATTGCGTAAATTACGATTTGTAAGATGAAATTTGAGAAAGTTCGAAACCAAACCAAAATTCAAACATGTATTTAAAATTATTTTCTTTTTGTATTAGAACATACTTTGCGATTTTTTACAATTGGGAGAACTAAAAAATTCGGAGCTACAGTTGAACTCATGTAATTCGAACTACTATAATTCGAATAATCATATAAATGGAACGAATAGACCTTTCCCGAATTTCCTAATTATGCCAAACTCAATTAAAAAGAGGTCGATACTCAAAATTCTATCCCTAAGTTCCTTAGCAAAAGGTAGAACAAATTACCTAATTTCGTAAATATTTCTGTTCGTTAAGTGTCTCAATTGCGAGCTGAAAGTTACGGCCAAACCCTTCATATAGCCGAGCTTTCTAAGAATAGCCTCGTTTTCAAAATAATTATTTTCTTTAAATCTAAATAAAATCCAACCAGAATATTATATTGCTCTAAAAACTTCAGTTTTGTCATGATAATTTGATATTCTATCTGAAAATCCTTATTTGAAGAGCATAGAACCATTTTAAAATTTTGGAGACGTCATAATTATTTTAATTTATGAAATTCGGGAAAGGTGTATTCTCCGGTCCCGTCCGAGTTTACTCTAAAATCCTTATAAGAACACTTCTATAATTCGAAGTCATGTAATTCGATAAATCATGTAAATCGAACAGTTTTCTTGGTCTCCCGTGAGCAAATTTTGATCATGTAATTCGAATTTTGAAAATTGTCGTCCGTTCAAATTTCTAAAACTCAAATTTTTCAACAATCGAACGTTTCAATGAAATTCGAACTTTTCCAATAATCGAACTTTCTCGTGAAATTCGAACTTTTTAACAATGGAACGTTCCCATAAACTAACGTTGTTTGAAACCGATCCAAAGTTTGATACTCTATTGTCGCAAATGTCCGATAAGATCAACCATAGAAGATTGATTAATAGGAGACAGAGCAAAATCATGGACTTTTATGAGAAAAATTGATAATTAAAAATTTGTAACACTTGTTTTACATGAAAATAGCAACTTATTTCTCAAATACTACGCATCGTTTTACTCCATAGGATGTTACAACATTGATAATTAATAGCGCTGTAAACCCGTTAACACTCATGTAATTCGAACAAATTTTGAATCCCCTTGGAGATTCGAATTACACGAGTTCAACTGTGCTACTATATTTTTAACATAAATACCATAAATGTGACTATGCATATTATATGGACTATGCAGTCGATCGATTTTCTCTAATTTTGTATTTTAAATGTGTTTTAGATATAACCAACAAAACACCATAACATTTATTGATATAATACCGGTGTACCATATATGACATAAGGTAGAAAGTACTTTGACTGACATCGTGATTATTATTGATTCTGCCAGTGAGCCTACGCTCTTCCGTTCCTTAATTCTGCTTGAAATGCTTGCAAATTTATCTTCAAAATAGTTGTTGTTGTTTAGTACGGTGAAGCTTGAATTCACATATCATCATGCGGCAAGTTTGTTACAAAAGTTTGTTACAAAAGTTTGTTACAAAAGTCCTGGGTACGAGATAGAGTGTGAATTTAACTTTAGAGAAATCTCGGGGTCGTTTGAATGACACGCAGTTATTTAACAAAAAATAACCCCGTCTAATGATCAGCCCTCGTGCCATAGCGTACTTTTGTGAGTCGAATTTACATCAATTTTTTCCTATAACATGTGTCTGCCTTTTTAGCTGTTCTTTTTCAGTTTGCTTTTTATTGTTGTTGGTATCTGCTTTAAGGGTCATCGATGCCGGCCATTTGCCACCCCCTCATCTGCACCGTTTTGCGCAATAATGCAACCTCGTTCCCAGGGCATATTGAAACTTTTTGACGCGCACCAACTCGCTGAGACACGCGATTATTACGCAACTATTTTTTGAAAAGTTGCGCCAATCAGATCGCATATCTGGTTAGCCTCTCCCAGGGCCTTTTTCGTCTCGCCGCCCAGTGTCAAAAAGAGACAAAAAGCCCTAATTTACAGTTTTCCGTAAAAATAAGACACAAATTAAGCTATTATATCGTATAATCTAGAGATATGATTGCATATGCTAAAAAGGTTAGCTAAAGTGGTTAAAAAATGGCAGGAGCGAGGAGAAGGCTATAATAGTCTTATCACCAAGCCCTCAACCTATATAAAAGGTTAGCATTGAAGATAATGAGGAGTTGTGTTATATGTCTCGTACGTTATAACTGTCGTGTGTTCTAAAATAAATATAGATTGTCAGTGGTTAATAGTTTATGTTTTAGTTTATGTTTGAATTCGTTAAGTGATGTAATAGTTTTCATGTCGTTACCAAGAAATGTATTCCACAATTTAGGTCCTCTGATAGTTATAGAGAACTTTGTGATTGTATAATTAATCCTAGGTTGAAAAAAACTGTTAAGTGAAAATCTGGATGGATATTTATGTTGTATCTTGACATGTTTTTAAATACCTTTGGTAACATATTGTTCTCAAGCTTAAACATAAAAATTGATATATAAAATTGATAAATGTTTAGTTGTATACATTTAGTACATTGAGGTTTTTTAATAACTCTCTGGAGTGAGTGTATCTGTTAACATTTAAAATAATTCTGATTGCATGTTTTTGTTTATTTTGTAACGTTGGTGCTGCACCACGAAATATTTGCATAATTTAGATAGCAGTGAATGAAAGAAGAATATATGTTTTTAAACAATTCTGATCTAGTACAAATTTTGCTTTAAAAAGGATGCCAATATTCTTTGCGAGTTTTTCTTCTACACCATTTATGTGTTCTCTCCAAGTAAGATTTTCATCAAGAATAACTCCTAAAAATTTCATGGATTGTGCTCTTTTTATATTCATATTATTAATAGATAAATCAGGAAATTTCAATGGTATATCATCTTTTTTATTTTGCCTGTGAAAAAATGTGTACTTTGTTTTAGAAATATTTAGGGACAGTCTGTTTGTCTTAAACCATTCTGCCAGCTTAGAGAGTTCATTATTGACTGTGCGAAATAATGTTTTTATATCTTTATGTGCATAAAACAGATTTGTATCATCTGCAAATAGAATTGAATGTAAAATATTCAAAGCTTTGTTTAAATCATTTACATATATAAGGAATAAGAGTGGTCCTAATATTAAACCTTGTGGAACTCCACAGGTGATTGTTTTGTAATTTGTACTTCCACCGTCAAAAGAAATGTATTGTTTTCTATTGGATAAATAACTTTCAAACCACCGAATGTTTGAGTTGTTGATACCATAGTTTTTGAGTTTCTCTAGTAGAATTTTGTGATCTACGGTGTCAAATGCTTTGCTTAGATCTATAAAAATTCCTAGCATGTACTTGTTTTCGTCAAACGCTTTTGATATTTCATCAACAAGTTTAATTATTGCATGATCAGTAGAATGACCCGCTTGAAAGCCAAATTGATTGTTGTATAAAATATTATTAGCAGTTAAAAAAGAGTAAAATCTATTGTACATTATGCGTTCTAGTATTTTTGAGAAACACGGAAGAACTGAGATTGGTCTATAATTAGATACATTAGTCATTTCGCCTGTTTTATATACCGGTAGAACTCTTGAAATTTTAAGTCTTTCAGGAGAATATCCTTGCTGCAGGGAAAGGTTAAATATATAAATTAGTGGAATTTTTATAGCATTTTTTGATTGCTTAACAACGTTACTATTGACGTCATCCAAACCTGGACTTTTATTTGATTGTGGTGAATTGAATAATTCATTTTCATTTAGTTCATTATTTTCCATTTGTGTGTTATTAACAGTGAGAAAAGATTTAAAACTCAAATTGCTAGGTTCAATCTGAGATGCCAGATTTGAGCCAAATTTTACAGAAAAATCATTAAGCCCCTCAGCTATTAGACACTTGTTCTCAATTTTATTTCCATCAATATTCAACCTTTTTGGAAGTTTTTCTTTGCTTAATTTTGTTTTACCTATTACTTCATTGATTATACTCCAAGTTTTCTTCGCATCGCTTTTATGTTTATTTATCAGTCCACTATAGTAAAATTTCTTGGAGCGCCTCTTAATAATTTCAAACAAATGTTTATAATGTTTATATTTTTTATTTTATTTATCAACACAATACAGCAGGTTATTAAAATAACTAATAGATTCATCATTGATCAATCTTTTTGTTATTTTTATTTTTTCAGAGCAATTATGTAAATGAGTTGTTTGTGTCGTAATAAAAATTGGAAAATGATCAGAAATATCTGTTTTAATTATCCCTGTTTTAATTGTCGTGTTTGCGAAATCGTTGGTTATGATATGATCTATGGCTGTAGCACTTGATCTCGTCACTCGTGTTGGTTTATTAATAAGTGGGATTTTTTGAGTTAAAAATTTTTGTACAGATTTGTTTGTGTTAAAATCAAGGACGTTTAGATTGAAATCACGAAATCACCAACAAGGTACACGTTTTTACCCGTGCCTTTGTGATCCTTAAGAATATTTTTCCCATGATTCTCAAAGTTTTCTATTGATCCTGCAGGTGGCCGGTAGAGTAGATGTGGATGTTTTTAGTTGCTTTTTTCATTATTTCTATACTTAATGACTCACAGTCGCTATTGCTAGCGCACGTGTCTGATTTTAGGTTGAATAGAATAGAACTAGTCGTTAGCCCGTGGAAAAATCCACGGGTTCGCCCGTCGCAGCTAAGCTACCATTTTGCGTGACAGACAGACGGACGGACAGACGTATACGGGCATTATAATATAGATAAGATATGAATAAACATGCACACTCCTCCGTCTTTCTTTTTGCAATTTCTAATTTGATGAATTACTGTGTAATTTTGCAATTTCTAATTTGAGTTTTTCTCTATATTTATATCATTACACCACGTTTCGGTAAGGTAAATGATTTTAAATGTGACTTTCAGGTTCAAATTTTCAAAAAATATTTGTATGCTTCAAATATTAAAATGAAGTATTGAAGAAGATTTCATATCTACTTCTTTAGAAAGATTGTCTGTATTTGGATTATAATATTTTGCATTTCTGGTTATCTCATTATTGTAAAAATTTATGTCTGGATCGGTTAAATCGTTTAAAATTACAGTTTGGTTAACTTGGAATTGGTCAAATTCCAAGTTTTCGTAGTTCGTTTGTTCAGCCATCTTAGAATTAAAAATTAATTAATAAAAAGTATTTTTAGGCTTAGGCTATGTGCAAAAAAATTAGGCATTAGCAATCCTATCTCTAAATTCTCGAACTATCAATTTACTTCCGCCCTGTGTGTTTTCATCTCACCAAACAGTTTCTCCCAATCATCCTTGTTTCATATGAGAAGTATTCGTTTATGTAAATTCCTGTCCTTGCGAGTTTATTTGTATTTTTTAAAAGTTCGGTCTTGTCTTTATAATTTAGAAGCTTTAAGACAATAGTTCGTGCTGGTGGTTCCTGCTCATCCTTTTGCTCATCCACGGCTGCTGCTTCTTGCACATCTTCTTGCTCATAAGTGTTTTGTTCTGTTTTCTCCTCGTTCTTTTTTCCAATCCTATGCGCACGCTCAATGATTACATTTCCAACTCCAAGCTTATTCTCAATTAAATCTAATACTTTCTTTTCCGTGTCATCCCAGCTCTCACCATCATTCTCCAGCAACCCATTGATCCTTAAGTTGTTCCGTCTCTGTCTATCTTCAAGCTGTCTAAATTTCTTTCTATCTTCCTCTTCCAGTTCTCTTAATTTCTTTCTATCTTTCTCTTCTTTGTGGTTACTGTGTTTTACCCTTTTTTCCAATTCTTTAATTTTCTTTTTCTGTATACAGTAGACTTCCGGTAACTCGAACAACGGTTAACTCGAACGTTTATTAGCTCGAACTGTTTTCTACGGTCCCTTGGACATTTCTTGATACTTCCTTATAAAAACTACTCGTTAACTCGAACCCCGGATAACTCGAACATTCGTTTTCTCGAACCATTTTTTGGTCCCCCTTAAGTTAATTTCTTCGGATAACTCGAACTTTTTAGTGTCTAAGTAGAAAATACATGTTCGAAATACTGGTAGAAATTTATCTTATCAGACGTCTTTGATGAAGAACATCCTGCAGAAGAAGACACAGATGATGATGCTTCAAATGAGCCAATTCGCCCGCAATCTTATGATGTGCGTCAAGCTCTGGAGTTACTCCGGGAGTATATGTTGTTTAGTGAAAACGGAGCCTGTCTTCACAAATACATCAACCTAATAAGTCGAGTTGTTGAACAAGAACTATCAACAAGGTTAAGTCAAACCGACATACGAATTTTATAGAGTCTGAAGAAAAAATCGCCTAACTCGAACTAATATCTCATTTTAGTCTAAGTTCGAATTAACGAGAGCTTCGCTTAAGTCGAACATTCGTTAAGTCGAACTGTTTTTTCTCTGGTTCCTTGGAGGTTCGTTAACTGTATCTTTGTGTTACGGTAACACTCTCTTCCAGATCTTTTTTCACATCCTCCAGTTTTTTAATCCTTTCTTCGTTTGTTGTAATTTTGTATTAAAGTTCTTTATTTTCATCTTTTAAGCAAGTACATGTTTCTTTTATTTCTTCTAGTTCATTTTGCATTTTATCAAGTCTGTCGTTCAGAATTGCCCTGTTACTACAAATAATAGAACCATTTCATTGAATATATCTCTAACTAATCACTATCATACTTATTATCATATGTTATCAAACAGTGTATAGCATGCTGATTCCCCGAGCTCTTTGAGATAAACCTCTGGAGACGGGAATTATTGTCAGTATATACTGCTAATATTGTCATTTATAGTGTTTCTTATTAAAAGTGTCAAAAGAAAAAAATGAATTCACATCGATCGCGATTGTTTAATCCTCGTATACGAACATGCAATAACCTATATCGACTTTGTATTGTATTCCATTCTTCGTATGCTATATTCTCGTCCCCAGAGCTCTTTAAGATTAAAACCTCGAGGTTTATCTCAAAGAGCTCTGAATGCGTATGCTACATCAAGCATACCCTAATCCGTAGCAACCATGCTGTATAACACACTCTTCGTGCCCCAACATAGTCTCCAGGACATTTTTTCTGACATCGGGACGGCGATACGAACATGTCGCCGTCCCGATTATAGAAAATAAACAACAGGCGCTGGAAACGAGGTTGTTCGCGCCTCACAATTTGCGTGCTATCCGTATGCTACAATCATTGTGACTATACTAATCTATTTCTGATAGTAATACATATGCTCTTTGTGGTTACTATACTACTTAAACAGATTATAGATTTCATATATAGCTAAAACAAACAGTGTATGACAACTATAACGAATATATTAGTCCAGCCATAGCGTTCCAGTGCTGATTAAAAAACCAGCGATGATTGAGCAAATAAACAATAGTTATAAAAAAGATGGAAGGATTATGATTACAGACCCTGTGGACCCCGCCGTTCGGTTTCGCGATATGATTGGTAGCCTCGCTTGCAATAATTTTTCTCACAATTTGTAAACAATCCGCGAGTATGAAACAAATTTCACGACGTTCCTAACTCGTTAAGTAAAAACTAAAATGGTAGAATCTTTGTACATGCCAAAACAACCGGGAAAAGAGAAGAAAAAGAGGCAATGTTTTTTATTCCGGAAATATAAAATAAAATTACGATTGGTTTTTCTAGAGAATGAAAGAGAGATATTTATGTAGCTAGCTATATATTGGAAAAACAATAATTTGGGCATATATTCTAGGATTTATAAAAATTATTTTTCCACCCTGACTTATTATTTTTCATAAAATATTCAAAACTTTATTAATAAAATAGATGAGTATTTTATATTTTGCAGAATAAACACAATATGCAAAAGAAGTGAGTTCTCAATCTTCTGAATGGTCAAAACATCAATCTTGTTTTAAGGAGTGTCAAACATTTCAATAAGAAGTACTTGAATGGATAATTAGGATCTATGAAAATATCGAGACAAGGAAAGTATCGAGACAAGGAAAAGTAAACGCATGCGCGGCTGATAGTAACATTAATTTTTCAACATATTTTTTAGCAAGTTTTTTCGCAGTGGTTGTTTGGTCATTTTTTGGTCTGAACTAGAATAATTAAAGTAAACAAAACTGGGAAAAGTGATGCAGTAACCTGGCATAATTAAAACTGTAAACAAAACGCAGTAACTTAGCATAATAAAAACTGTGAACAAAACGAGGAAAAGTATTGCACTAACTATTGCTTAAACCTAAAATTTACAAAAAAAATGTTTTAAAGTTTTTTTTTACAAATCCAAATTAGCGCATTTTTTACTCCCATGGTTTAACGTCACATTCAACGAAAGTTTAAGAATATCGAGGTTCATCATTATTTAGGCTTTTTTCCATTCTTTTCATCAGAAATCCTTTTAACATAAACCTAAACCTACTTTCAAGGTTTATCTCAAATAGCCCTGGATTTTTAATATATCGAGAATGGGTTTAATAAAAATATAAAACAAATTATACAACTTTGTTTTCTGACTTACCATTTTGAGGTTTCTGGTTTCTTTAAAATGTTTACATAGTTCTCTTGTTGTGTTTTTCTCTTTAACTGACAACACCAAAAAACATGAAAAAACGTACAAGAAAAAAAAGGTTACATTATTAATAAAACAATTTATTTTTCTTCGTATTCACTTTCTCACTTCATTCAAGTTGAAATTTCGAAGTGTAGCAACAAGGTTTGTTTATCCCAGTGACGAATCAAGTACATCTGAATAGCCATTGTGTATTGAAATCGTAAGAATGATAGAAATACGATTTTTGTAAGAAGGAAAGGCTGCCTGTCATACATGGAATCGTCCCCAGGACTCTTTTTCACTTTTTTATATTGGGACGGCGCAAAGAAGAAGATCCTGCGGACCCCACCGTTCGGATTCTTGATATGATTGGTAGCCTCGCTTTCATATTCTCAAAATTTGTAAACAATCCGCGACTATGAAACGAGTTGCACTTACTTCATAACTCGTCAAGTAATAACTAAAATGGTAGAATCTTTATATATGCTAAAACAACTTGGAAAAGAGAAGAAAAAGAGGCAATGTTTTTTCATTTTGGAAATATAAAATAAAATTACGATTTTTCTAGAGAATGAAAGAGAGATATTTATGTAGCTAGCTATATGATGAAAAAATAATGTTTTGTTGATGTAGTTCTTTAAATATATATAGCTACATACATTGCAATAGTTAGCTAATATAATATTAAATAGTAAAATATTTCGCCAATTTGAGTTTTATTAATTAGGTCATAGTGTATACATAGTATACTTAAAAGTAATTTTAGCAAAGAATAGTGGGTTTGTACAAGTTGTAAATAAATTTTTCTTTTCCAATTTGGTAATCCAACAAAATTGGTACAGAATAAATAAAATGGTTGTTTATAAGATTTTCAAATAATTTATACGCATATCCACAATACTTTACGTGCATGTAAATTATTTATCTTTTCTAAACATTTTACACAATTTGTATTTGTGGCAGCGGAAGTATTTCACCCTCCTTTCTGAGACCGGCATAATTTCAGCCCCCTCTACTAGAGTTGGTCATCTAGAGTTGGTCATCACCTCTAGAGTTGGTCATCGTAAAATATCGTGACGAAGGACTCGTTACTTTGTTCAAAATATTTTGTTACCTTTTAAGAAATTATTTCGTGCAATCATGGTGCAATTCGAGGCAACGAATTCAGTTTTTTTGGCGCAGAATTTTTCTCGCCCACCTTTTCGAGACCGGCGGTATCACAAAATTTTGGAGCGATGAATTCTGGTGCAATTATACCTGCCCTGAATAGGAAATTTATTGTTATGTCGTGCTGTACCGTCCTGTTCTGTACTTTATGTATGGTGGCGTCATAGTATATTGGTAGAGTGTAAATAGGTGTTTATTTTGATATACGACTTTTAATATTTCCCGCCGTTGTTTCCTTAAGCGAGGCAAAAAATAAATCTCTAGAGAGGATCATCGCAATTACAGTGCTGATCTCTAGCCATACTACTTCACATATTTGTGACCAAAGTAACGAGTTCGGGGCAAAACATTTTAGACGGATTCGAAGTGACATAGATTGTTTCTTACCCCCTGCCATAAACCCGCTCCACGACCCGCCAAGCTCCAAAAAAATCGCGGAAATCGGATGTGCTATCGTCAGTACAAATTAGCACACTTTTGGATTTTGGATCTAACAAAATAACCTGAGATCCTAAGTCTTGAATCCTAAGGTCAATGTAAACATTGAAAAGTTCGTAGTGCGTGTTACTTACATAGAAAGAGCTCTCTCAATTGCTTGTTTGCTACGAGCTTTGAATTTCCACCGTCCTTTGCAATAATTTATGTCCGGGATTGTAGATAATGTCTTTAAGATAACATTTTTGTAAGGTATCTTTATACCAAAAGCTTCTTTTGATACTAAAAATAACTTTTCAGAAGTGGAAATTGAAAAAGTGGCAGGTGGAGCGGACACAACAGTTGAACTTGAAGATGCCAGCTCTCTGCGCGTTCTTGCCGCCTAGTGGAAAACCGGCTTTTTTCTATACAGAGCGAACCGTTCCAGCGACATTTTCATAGAAATTGTTTATAACACAATTATTTTATTGTATCATAAGAATCTGACGGCTTGAAAGCTCATAAAACAATCGATAGAAAGAACACTATAACACCACCCGTTCTCGCGTGGAAAACCTGGGCTTTCATCCCGATAGTAGGAGGGTCGTGGTTTTGTTCAAAATTCGTAAATAAAGATGGCACTGTTCTGACCCAACTACGGACACCGGCCCAACTTTGGACGCGGGACTGGCCCGTCTTTAGACAGGACGGCCCGTCAAAAGACGGGTCAGTGCGTTCGCAGTTGGGATGGCCCATCTATTGACGGGCCTGGCCCAACTTTGGACAAATGTATGCAAATTCGTCTTAAGTTGGTCCAGGCCCAACTATTGACAAAGGAATCTCTCGCTTTTAAAAACCGTGTCGTCATTGGATGGGACAAACTCAACCGTACACAAGACTCTTGCAATTTTAGGAAATGTGTCATAAGATGGGACAGGCCTAACTATTGACAAACAATTCCCATGCTTTTAAAAGACTGTGTCATAAAGATTGGACAGGCCCAACTATTGACAAAGGACACTTGTGCTTTCAAAAATCTTACCAAAAAAAGGGACAGGCCTAACTATTGAAACTTTCTAGAAACAGTTACAACATGGGTCAGTCTAAAAGGCTCACAGACTAAAGTTAAACCCTGTAACATGGGCAACACACTGTTTCGAATTTTGAAAAATTGTAGACAGGCATGGCCCAACTGTGGACAAATGCAGTGTCTATAGGAGAGGACCAAAGAGAACAAAAAATGTATGGAAAAGAATAAATCATGAATTCTCTAAATATAATCTATTACAAATATAGCTAAAGTAATGAGCAATACAAATACCATGTCATAAATTCTGCTCTTCTTAAAAAATGAACAAACACAGACATAAAATGACAAATAAATTTGATAAATGGGAATTAGTAGCATCACCAGTCAGTAGAACGTTCGACTCATGTAAGTGGTTGTGGGCTTGATCCCCACATAAGGCTGTCGTCCAATTGGGCAAGAATTTCAAAAAGGTTTCTGTATAGCTCAAATGGGAGCTTTAAAGACTCCGCTCGAAACTGGTGAGACTGATCACATAAAATATAAATTAACACATAATATTTCTTTAAATCATATTCATAGTCTCTGTTTCTTGAATATATAACAAAATATTTCAATTGTGGCTGCTCCAGCCAAAACGATTCTGCCTCTCAAGTTATGTAATAGGTCAGGTTGCAATAATTCCATCGAAGATTATCTTGAAAAGTCAACTTAAATAGCTTAAACAATAGCTTATAGCTAGCTATACCTGTATGTATTATATAAACACCACATTACACTGAACTGAATGTTATATCTTGATATCTGAGTCATAATTATTTAGCTAGTCATTATGCACACAACAATCCAGGTAAAAACATCTCCAATCATGCAACAAGGAAGTCTCTAACTGCTTTAAAAAATGCATTCGTTGATCTGGTCTTGCACCAAGAGTTGCCAAGTAGTGTTGTTTTTGCTACCCACAACAATCTTGAAATGCATAACTCGATTTAATCTCAGCTAGCCATATACAACAATACGCCAGAAAAAGTTGCAGGGTCTTAAAGTATGCAAACATCTTTTAACGCCGTGTCGCAAGTTGGTCCTGGCCCGTCAATTGACAGGACAGCATGTCAAAAGATGGGCCACCGTGTCAAAAGATGGGCCACCGTGTCTAAAGATGGTCCGTCCCGTCTTAAGACGGGCCGTGTTCTAAGTTGGGTCAGAATAGCACCACAGTACTGAATCAAAATGCGTCCAAGCTCGAGCTACTGTACTTGAGTTGAGCACAAACATGAGATTGCTACTGTTCTTTTCCTCTTATTTATGCAAGAATAGACAATTATGACAATATAGGCAGTCTTGTTGCACATTCTTTTTTTGAATTCAACCTTTTCGCAGTAAAAAGTGATCTTAGTAAGGGCTTATAGAGCTACCTAGATTGATTATTATCTAGATGTAGATAGCTAGCCTTTTAAATATTGAGGAATATACCCTATTATGTCCAGGAGAAGCCATGGCTTAGGTGGGGAATCCTAGAATATTTAATGCTCCTTTTGAGCTAAGCAGACACAAGTTTAGTGTCTTTGCTCTGCTGCTTTTGCCAGACAACTCCCCTGCAACACATTCCTAAGACAGCTCACTCAGTGTATGCCATCTCCCCTTTCCCTGGGGTTAATCTAAGTCTGTGGTAACATTTACTGGCCTATATTGAATCACTGTCAAGGGAAATCAAACCCTAGGAGACTTGGGAGGATCCTGCAGAGTTTATATACCGTATTCTCTCTATTTAATGCCAACTCTCTATTTAACGCCCCTCTCCAATAAACGCCCACCCTAAAATCTCGAAAACCATATAAAAGCCCCCTCTCTATTTAACGCCCTTCTCTAATTAACGCCCATCCCATATTTTATGTAAAGGGGGGCGTTTATTAGAATTTTACGAAGGAGCAAATCAAGAATGTGTTCTAAATCTCAAAACTGACAGCAGTGATGATGGTTTAATTCACTGCTTCAAATAAAAGCAACCATGCGTCACTGGTAAACAGTTATTGAAGGATCAAATGACTCTGTTGAACAATCAGAGCCTCGATGAGGACCAATTCGCAGCAACGGACTCTGATATCGAAGAAGAAAATTTTGAATTTAACATAATAGATCAAGACGAGGATAGGGATGATTTTGTAGAATTTTTTTAAATGATTTTTGTAAGAAAATCAAATCTATAACTTGAAACTTTCAATTGTTTCTAATAAACGCCCACTCTCTTATTAACGCCCCTTTCCAATTAACGCCCACCCTAAAATCTTGAAAATTAATTAAACACACAGGGCGTCAAATAGAGAGAATACGGTAAGCTAGACGACTTCCATCGTGATGCTTGTTGTTTATAAACCCCAGACCTTTTACGCAAATTGACGGGCAAAATAATGCAGGCAGTAAACCAGTCCATTTCAAACTTTATTTTTAGGTAGAGGCGTAACAGCTCTAGCAACGATCTTGTAACTCCCTTACCACATAACTTCATGGTTTTGAATATAAGCCATCCATAGAAACAACTTTGCAAAAATGACGGTGAACAAAGTGGGCGTTTGCGCAGGGTCTAGCGAAAAAGAAATCGCCAAAATGTTCTATTTCTGATTTACGTCCTAATTCCGCGATGTTCCAATGTGAAATCCATTCTTTTTAATAATTATAATGGTTGCAATACTTGGCAACTTGTCTCAGATGATGCTCAAAATACAGACGTAACATTAGGAAAATTTGGTGAAGCGAATTACCAATCTGTGGAGGAGGGCACACGTGGTGATAAAAAGATTTTGTGTAAAAAATTTTTCCAACCTGTCAAGTTAATAAATGATTACAAAAATAACAATAGATTAAAATGTGATAACCCCACTGCACAAAAAAATTTCTCATCTGTGATCTACCCATACAGTATAATTAGTCGCTTATAATGAGTTATTATAAGATAGAGATTGTTTGGCTTAAATTTCCACACACACAAAAAAAATAATTAGGATTATCCTTAACTTACAACAAAACTTTGTTACATCAACGGGGAATCATCCTGCGAAGTTTACACATGATTAACCTGATTTCTTTATTTTTTCAGATTACAGTACCTCCTGAATGTAATGTTACATGTGCACGATAGTTATCACCTTTACACAAGCTTTCGGTAGCGTCAGAACTTTCGTTTTTATTATATATCCATTGTTAAATACACGATCTATTTTTGCATGTCAAAAACAATAAAACAATAGAGTTCATGTCCCACACGTAAGATTTAACGATCGCATGAAATTTTCGTGTGGCTTATTGTCTTTTATAATTACCGCGGCTGCTAAGGGATTAACACAAAAAAATGTTTAAAAATTTAATTACCCTTCGTGTCTCTATTGTTTCAGCACACGAACATCTTTTATTCTCACATGAATTTATTTGTTAAAGTATCTCCGATTTTGTAAACTGTAAATTTTGTTCTGCACATGAAAGAAATGTTATATCTTTTGTCTATGCATACAACGAGTTACAAAGAGTTTTTAGTCTTTTCGTTTTAGAAAAGCTTCGTTAGATCGCATTTTAAAAGTTTAAGAACAAAAAGCGGAGATAAAAAAGCTTTTTTAGATCGCATTTTAAAAGTTTAAGAACGAAGAACGGCAATAGAAAAGGTTCATTAGAACGCATTTTTAAAATTTAAGAAGAAAAATGGCGATAGAAAAGCTTTTTTAGATCGCATTACAAAAACAAAATGTTCTCACAATGATTTGATCTATCAAGAAAGCCAAAAGTTATATTTTTTCTTTCTTCGGTATTGAAATTTAATTTGTTTTCGAAATCTTATCATGAAGGGAAAAGTCCCGAACGTAGGGTTTTTCCGTTTGCGTTGTTAAACCTTGCTTTTTATAAGAAGAACTTTTAAAAGTTTTGCATGTTAAAAAATATGTTTCGATGATAAAGAAATGTTACTAAAAGTTTTAAAAAGTAGTAGCATTAGTTTTTTTTTGAATATATATCTATACAAAACCTTTTTTAGCGCAATGAAAAACCCGAATATTTCAAGAATTAAAACTTTTTAGCGCGATAAGAAAAAACAGTTACAAAAAAAAACATTTTTTTTATTATTCCCGAATATTATAGTTGACATTTTGTGATTGTTAACAAATTTAAACAATAACATGCATGTCTTAAATTTGAACAAAAGTTTTTCTTATATATTATTGTTAGCACACACAATTATAGATAACAATAGAAACACGCAAAATACATGTGATAACAATAGACACATGAAGTTTTTTATGTAAACATGACTTCGTTACGCGACATCGTGAAATGCATGTACATGTAACATTACATTCAGGCAGTACTGTATACCCAAAAATCAGATTTTCGAGAAATTTTTTGCCTTTTCTATGTGAATGATGTAAAAAAACAAAAATATGTAAAATAACTTTAATTTGGCTACAAAAAGCTTTAAACAGCATGTTAAAATTTGTTCTAGAACTAAAGTAATTGAATTTTAAGCAGATAGTGGTATTTTGGCCAAATTTTAAGTTTCTGGTGGGGTTAAAGGAAAAGTGCTGACATCAGCGAAAACATTTTGCTGCTATTTTGTTTCTTTGATGACATACTATAAGTGTGCCATATAAGTTTGATGCCATTTGGAAAAGCCTATCATTCATAGCCCTAAAAAAACCCTTGTATATTTAGGGTTAAGGGTTTTTCAAGGTGTTGTATTTTGTACATATTTTCATGAATAGACTAAAAGGTAAACAAATTCATGGACAACTTTTTAAAGCTCTTTTATATGAAACCAACTTTTTTTAATAGGAGGTCAGTTTTAAATGTAGCTGCAAGTCTGAATACTAAGTGGGCCACTCACAAATCAACCCACCCACCCCCGAGATTGTCAAGCTAAAATTTCAATTTAAGCTTTTTACACAAAATATGCTATTTTACTTTTGTTTACACACAATCAAACCAACACTTATTGTTTGTTTAGTTTTTATCAACGTATTATAAAAAGAAGTCAACAAAAAAAATCATTGCTATGTTTATATTGATTTTTCAAATATTTTATGACAGAAGAGATTATTTTCCAACATCAATTATATTTCACTTTGCAGTTCTTAGTGCAATTTGTTTAAAATTCTGAATAAACTGAAATCGTAGTGCAGAATCCTTTAATCAGATCTAAAAACTCACAAAAGTTCTTGGATGAACTTTTGTGAATCAGCAAATTGAAAGATTTTTACAAAAAAAAAAAATACTTTTGCAATTATATTTGAAATTGGAAAGTTTTCGCAAGACAATTTTTATGTTTCTTGATATTTTAATTTACAGTACTGGAATGGACACCTAACGTTGTGAGAACGTATCATGCACAAAACGCACAATTTACGATACTATTGTGATCTCAACGATTTAAACCTTTTTTTCAACAGCATCACGATTAACATTTTAAGATCGGGGTCACAAGATAAGATAATGGTCATAATGGTTCATAATGTTCATATTGGATTGTGATGTTCACATTCATTCCAATGATCTGTCATGGTGTGTTTAAAATAGAAATATTTTGTTTGTTTCTTTAAATCAAATGTTCGTAATGATTTAGATCGTTAAAAGTAATTACTTTTTTTAATGTATTGTGCACAACTTCTGGAATACAAAACATGTTGAAGATGTTTAAAACGGCAAGTAATGCATGTTTCTTAACGAAAATTATTAATTTTTATGTGTTGGAGATAAGTGGAGGACGTTTATACTTGTGAATCCCAAACACAAGAACAGAGAGTTTGAGCTAGGGACTCTCTCAGTCTTGACTTCCTTGTCTCCAATAGCTGAATTAAAGGTTTAGGAGACGGCTTCTGAATATGTGTCAAGTGTTTTTAAACGATCCACATCAATGTTTTCAATTACAATCTCTATTTGATTTTTTTTAAGGATGTTTTTGCTTTTTACAATCACCTTTGATGGTTTTATACGCTCTATGGCAATGTTTTTGCTTTCTACGATCTCGTTTTATGGTTTTTAAATGATCTAATTCAATGTTTTCGCTTTCTACGACCCAGTCTGATGGTTTTTAAACGATCTACGGTGAGGTCTTTGTCTACTTCAATCCTGTTTTAATGGTTTTAACAATTTATTATGTATAAGAAACTTCCTTCTGTCATATGGAACAGTATCGTCCAAAAATGATATTTTTAATATTAACAAAGATTATTTTTTATCAATCAATTCACACATGCACATCACAATATGGCATAATTTTTTACGTAAAATTATGTCTTATAAAATTGCTACTAAAACTTTGTTTACTATATGTAGCCCACTTGAATTAATTGTAAAAAAATAGTTACGTATGAAGTGAATAGAAGACCGCAAGCTAACCAAAATAACAAAGCCAAAATAGATTTTTTCTTTAATTTTCTAAAATAATATCGGGAAATACTTCAGTTGTTTTCATATGCTTTACGATGTTAATTTTAAGGGCTGAAAAGTTTTGCTTTAATAAAAATGCATAAAGATCACAAATATCACAATAGTAATGTTGTTAAGATCACGATGTAACGTTCACAATAGATAGCGATATTCACGATGCTCAATATTTCAGTACTGTTTTTAAAAGAAAATAATTTGAAGCAACTTGGTCAATATTTTTGTGTTTTAATGTCATGATCCTAATTTTAATTTTAATTTTAGGTGCAAGAATAATTGTTACAAGAAATTCATAATGTCTTTAAAAAGGGAAGGTAAGTTATGTGTAACTTTCTGTATCAACAATTTGATTACAAAAGAGCTTGGAGAGTTGTACAGGACTCTTGTTGTTTTTTGAAGGTTCTTTATTGTTTCTCAAGATATAGGAGTTAAAATGGTTGCTAATTATGTAAAATTATGACAGCACCAACTGGCCCTATTATTAAAATTTATGTAAAGTGTTAAAAACGCCAAAATGACAAAAAACCTACTTAAACATATCCTAACCCTGCCATAAAAAAGCTACTTAATACAGCACCTCACTCAGCTAGTTCTAACTACTAAATCCAAAATCTTATTAAAGACATCTGTATTTTTTTTAAAATATACAAATTCTTAGATTAATTTCCTAGCTCTTTTATAAAACTAGTTTTTAATAGAGGTCAGCTTTAAAGCACTTACCAAAGGAATCCTGAGAGAAAAACATTTTCATGTTGCTTAAACTGCAAATTTACAGTCCAGAAAACTCTTCTACTACTACGTTGGCAGGTTGGTTTCAGGCCAGCATAAAGTGTTACCTCTGATTCCTGGTTTAAAATTAAGAAGAACAAAAAACTTACCCAACTAATAACAATCAGTACAAAAAAAAGTCATACTAATTACAAGCAGAACTTTCTAAATAACTTTCTGCATATTCATACCTTTAACATTATATTAATTTATTATTTAACCTAATAAGTTTCATTGTCAAAGCTAAATAACGTTACAAGTGCCATATATTTTCGGTTTTGCATAGCTTACGACAAATTGTCCATTAACCACATTTCTTCCAGCGCTAATATGTCGTCATTTTTTAATATTTGTAACTTGATTATTTGCCTCTTCCTGGCCACATCTGCTTAAATTAAAAGGCTACTTTATGTTTTATTCTCAATATTGTGCGTTCAACCAATTATCACTAAAGGAATGGTAATTGAAATTTTGCTGCCTAATCCAAACACTTTTACTTAAATTCGCAGTGTGACATTCAAAGGGTATATAAGATTTTTTATTCCTGTATAGCTCGCGAGCAACCTGTATACAATTGGGTAGATGTCAAAGAGAAATTTTGGAAGTGTAGTGAAGGTGATTGTTTTAAATTTAAAAAAAATCTATTTTTATGTGTGTACAAAAAGCTGCTAATAAATAAAGTAAGTTTGATATAATAAGCATTCTTGAGTGATAAAATTTTGTCTTTAGATCTTAAACTTGGAGAGTTGGTTCATGATAATTTGTAAGTTTTGTATTTTTATAGTCATAGTTTGATATAACAGCATCCTTTAGAATTCAATATTGCCGAACTATAAACTAACTTCATCTAGCTTTACATTGGCATTTAACTGATAAGCTGTAATCCCAATGTTCTTCGTAAGTCTTGTTAAGCGACTAAATGTATCAAAGAAGAATATATTTTCACCACATAACTTATTGCAAATTTGTAAGGTTTGCAAGTGGGATCTTTATAGTTTAAAATCATTCCGAGATATTAAAAAAGTTGCATTGTTCCGACACTATAATTGTTTTAAAATAATTGAAGAATTTTTGCTAAAAAAGAGCTTAACATGCTAGTATTGGTTCAGTTTCAATTTCGTGTTTTATAGATTTGGTTTGTTTGAAGCTATGTCTGCCATTGAAATAATGGACCCTAAAATGGATGCTGGAATGATATGTAACAGAAAGCGAAAAGTCATACAATTGCCTGAAGCTATACAGGTAAGATCAAACATAAGATTTCTCTCTTTCAATGTGAAACGCGAGCACACTTTGAGGTTTTATTTTGACAGCCCACAAATTCTGTTTTATATACTTTCAAATACGCCTTTCATTATAGGAGGGAAAGGTCAAAATCAAAGATTTTTCGGAGGAAGAAGTATTAGGAATCATAGATGAGATAGCAGCATGTTTTGTAAGTATTTAAAAAAAAAAATTATTTCCAAGCTTTACATAAATCAAAAGTTTAACTTTTTGTTAAGGCAAACACATGCGTATTGAATTTTGAGTATATCAAGAAAACATTTTTGTGCTAAGAGGAGAGCCACATGCTTTCTATATTATAATTTTTATAAAAATCACTAGTAGGTTTAGCTATTAATTGTTGGAGTTAATATATAAAGATAAATTATTGTAATACCTTAAATAGCTACTTCTAACTTTCCTTTAACTTCAATCAATGAATCAGCAAAAATATAGAGGAGTCACTTAATAAGAGATAATGCTTACTACTTGACAGTTGGAGAGATATTGGGGTTTAAGGGTTATTTAATGACATTGTAACCCGTCGGATCCAGAACAGGTGGGTTGACCCAGCTTTGGCAATTGGACCCATTTTGGTCCCAGGTGGTCCCTAGTTATTCACACAGGAGATGACATTAGTTATTTCCATCTGTTTCTAGGTTATTTAGCCTTACACTTAAAAGTGCATTGCAATGGCTTCACTAATTTTAATATACTTTTTTTTGTTGCAATATTGTTTTGAACTTAAAATTTGGTAAATTACAGAACGGTTTGATAGGTGATATTTTGTGACATTGTTAAAAAAATTGTAAAAAATACAATCCACTTTGTAAATGTCATTATTAAAATAGCTTGTTCATAACATGATAATATCATGTTTTCAAAACCGTGTGGCTAAAAATAATTGTCTAATAAAGAAATAAGTAAAATTGTAAGCTAGAACATGTATCTCTTTTGTTTTTATAACAGGTAGCTTGGCTGGATGGTCAGTCTCTTGTGCAATCTGTTTTTACTTGCATGTACTGCCATGATCCTTATGTTTTGGAAGATGTTGTGTTAAAGGTACAAATTTATACTTTTCTCGTGAAAAAAACAACAAGCAACTATTGTACCATAATGCTTTTCATTTTATATCTTGTAGGCCATGTGTATTGCAATTTTAAAAATGGTAGATATAGTAAGAACAGTCTGTACCAAGGCTAAAGTCTATGAAGAGGTAAGTTGACCTTTTTTCCTGTTATTATTAGCACTAGCCTGTGGTTGTTAACAGAATAGTGCTCCCTTTCCCTTCGTGAAAAACACTTCTTGCATTCCTTTTAGACATAACATGTCTAGTCTAGTTTCATCAACTATACTGTGACTTTGAAGACTTTATTTGTAAGCACAACCTTAAGGCTTCTAATAAATGTGTGTTTAGACCTTAAGATATGCCTATTAGTGATTTCAGTTTAAATTCGCTACAGTCATTTAACCTCAGGAGGAGATACTAACATGTTGGTTTTGTGCAATAACAATCTAGTGAAACTTTCATAAATACAAGTGAACAGTGATGTTAAAAAATAGGTGAAAAATTATAGTATTTAAACCCCGTAAATCTAATTAACAGAATTAAAGCAAGATTGTTATGTCTACATTTATTTCCATCATATGTTCATTTATAAAAGGTCTATGAGCCCAAAATGGTAGCTGCGAGTAGTGGCAGGTGAATTTCTATAAATTAGTGATATAAAAAAAGCTTGGTGATATAAAATGTAATATATATCCAGGAAACTGGATAAAGTAGAAAATATTCGAGCATTTACAATATGTTTTTTTTTGTACGGCATTTAAGTGCTTGCTATTTACCATTTACATTTTGTCTTTTGTCTTATTTTACAATTTCCTTTTTTTTTTTCAAATAAAAATGGAAATTAAATTAAGAAAAATTAAAAATAGGAAAAGAGTACACGAAATGTCTTTACAAGATATACGCAATCTGTGTACCAAATTTTTTTATGTTTGAACCCCTTGTAATTTTAGGAAGATTTTCAACCAATGACGTATGGTTTTAAGCTTGCTACTGATGTGACTGAGCTAAGAGTGTCCGGTTTGTATTCAAGTTTTTTAAACACGAAAAAAGTATTCACACCTCACACAATTGTCCTTTTCTGTGTGTTTCAAGATTTATAAGAAACAAAGACAAAAGAAAAGTAAAAAAAAAACTACTGCTAAACTTACACGGGTTATCTTGTATGATGAGTTGCTTTGATTTTTGATATCAAGAAGAGAACTTCCACAAAGAAGAAATAATAAAAAAGCTGTACTTGCAGAAATTTTTAGATTTTCCAAATGTACATAAAGTTAAGTGAGAGCAAATTTGGATCATTAAGAGCAGATTTCAAATACTAATAATGATTCAAAAAAGTTTAATATTTTCTGATCCGTTTGCTTCTTGATTAGGTATGTTGCGTGAAGCTGAAGATGAAATTACAAAGAGGGTTAAGGTGTGGTATACTTTTAAAACATTTTTTTAATCCTTGAATGTTCTAACTAACTTTTTTAAAACATTAATATGAGATATATTAATGTTTTAAAAAAGTTACATAATTATTGAAACTTTACGCTTGTGGAATTGTGTTTCAATACCTGTTTTTCAATTTCAATATTGTATTTCTTTGATTTGTGTTGTGTTGGCAGTCATCCATCTTCAATTTTAATTGGACAGAACATAGAATGAAAAATTTGGTGAATAAAAGTAATTTTAAAAATAACTTTTTAGCTATGATTATTTGCAGGTTTACCAGGGGATTGAGGATGAGACCTCAGCCCAGCAGGTAAGATACATGTTTGTGTGAATTTATCTTTCTTTCAGTTTCTTTAAATGCGTCTTTCCAAGGACACAAGATATCAGAATTGCATAAAAAGAACAAGAATAAAATTAAAGAAGAGGAAGAATGATGATACGATAAGAACAATAATAATAACACTATTTATTTTAGTGATTTTCAATATTATACTTGTGTATTTTGTTTTATTAAGACCAAAAAGTGCAAAGCTATCAAGATTCGTTTGAAATTTTGGCGATCATTCTATTGCACATTGTTGTCTTTTGAAAAATCTGAGGTTAGTACATTATCCATCACACTTGTGTATTAGTACCTTGGGAACAAATTAATCGCAGAAAAATATTTTGGAAATTAATTTTGAGAATTTGGCTCAAATCATCAAAAATGACTTCTGCAAAAAGTCCACATAACTTGTCATGTTTTTTACAAAAATTTTTATTTTTTATATCTGGAACAATTTTTACTGTAAAATGTTTCTTTTCTTTACACTTCTCTAAGCCGTTGAGCATCTGCAAAAGCTAATGTAACTATCTGCAAAAATGTAAAGCATTTTGGGAACACTCACCTGTAAAAATAAGTTCTGCACAACCTCCTTCTGCAAATATATTTTCCTTCAACGTGCATCACTAAACGACAATCACAATAGTTGTATTCATTTTCTTTTTTAGCTTGGTGAAATAAGCAAATGTCAGGATCTGTTAGACATTGCGTTATCTTCTATGAATGAAATAAAACAAACAGTATGTCTTGGGTTAATGTCTGATCATAAAAAAGGTTTGTCGATTGTTTTGTTATCTGTTTGGCTTGGTAAAACTCTTGAAAACAAATCTTCAACTTATTTTAAAAAAGCTTTAAAAAAATCCACTCCACTTCTAAAACATTTTTATTTAGATTACTACATGCCAGGTTTTGATGTTTTGGTCAACCAACGTCTTTTACCGCCCTCCTTTCCACGACAAGCAGAAATATTTCAGCGTGATAAGGTTAGCTGATATTTATAACCACTTTAAAAAACATGTTATAAATAAGAAGGGGATATTATAAAGAAGGAAATGAGAATCTTTTATACATCATTGATATCTTGTTCTGTTTTTCAATTACAAATTTTTATCTTCATAAAGTAAAGGGTTTTTGTTTAATAATAGTAACAAAGTTTGACATATAATTAGAGCTCAATTATATTAAAGTTATGAAAACTAAACTTTTATTCGTTTTGCACTTCTGTTCATTTTTCTGAGAGGTTTTCAATTATCTTTAGACATTTGAATACGTGGAAGTTCTTATTAACCGGTTGAAGAAAATATGCACCGTAATCACAGAGTGTCATACCCTTCATATGATACTGGTACGTAGCAAGTTTTTTGTTTTAATGTTGTCCAGTGTCTCGCTATCCTCCTAAGCTTGCAAATCTACATGTTTTTTATAAGAAACATTTTAAGAAACATGAGGCTGTAAAAATGCTTTTGACTGCTAACGCGAAATATTGAGAAAAATTGGTAAATTATAACTTGACTAAACTCTTGTTAAAAAGTACTTTAAAGGTTCAAGCTTCATAAATTTTCAAAAAAACTGCTTTAAAGTAAAGTAACATGTAGCCTAAACCTAAAAAATATTTTTCTTATAAAAAAATGTTCATAAAAAGGAATAAAATTTTGTTGGATTGTAACATTTTAAGCTCTCGACAATTTACTTGTTACAGTAATTGTTTTCATTTAGGAGTTTCTGTATGACTTTAGTAAGCGAGTTCCTTGTGTACTTTCCAGATCATTACTGCAGGTGGGTCATTCTGGAATAATTTTGTTACGTAGAATTTGTGTGGGCCTCTCTTACTTATCATCTGATGTGCGACCGTTGAGATGTATCTAAAACATGAAACCTTTTTTTTTGTTTTTTCATTTTCTGTCAATATAAAATGTTTGAAAGTTTTCTATCAATGTTATTTGTCATGCTGTCATGATAACAGCAGTGTAACTCGTAAAAACAGCCATGGTTCAAAACATATATTTCATGTTTTTTTCTTTTTTAGTTGATTATCTACTCGAATAACCGTGTGTTCGGTAAATATGCTTTATCTGATATGATACGCGAGTCAATTAAGTTATTTAATGGGACACCAGCTGTTGCTGAATTGTAAGTGATTTTTAAATATCTTTCGTTTCTTATCCGTTTTATTCTGTTATATGCTTCGTGTCAAAATTACAACCATATGAAAATTTCGATATCTTATTGAAACACATGCTTGTGGATTATAATGTTTTGTTGTCTAGTGTTATCGATGTTTTGGTGTTGACTAAAATGTTTTAAAACCCATACATCCTAAGTAGTATAATTCTTTTTGATTGGTTAACTTTACGTTTGACCTGTTGTAGTAACGAAATATTACCATTTCCTTAGATCACCACTGACGTCTGTAGAAGCCAAAAATGTTGTCAACGATTTCATTTCAAAATCTGTTAAGGTATGCAATGAGAATTCATAAACCAGTGAAAAGTTTATGTAAAATTATGTTGCCAGTCTTTCTAGCCCATTTTTATTTCAGACTCTGTTGTTAAGGGAAGAAATTTGACTCCAGCCTCACAGTTGCTTAGAAGCATGATATTGGAATTTTACAAGATTTAAGATTTACACTTGCATTTTTGTATTTTATTGGACAAAAAAGAAACTCCTAAAATCAAATCTAAATAAAATAGAAAGTTATTTTAAACACATGTTTAGCTTTCGATTATTTCTAAATTTACGTGTGTTCTGAACATTTTATTGATTTCCGCCAGCGAAGGCGGAATCTTTAAAATCGCCTGAGGAGATAGAGAGATAGAGAGATAGATAGATAGAGACAGCGCAGCTAGGCTGGACGCCCGAAACTTATCCAGGCTAAAGATTTTTTTCTGAGAACGAGGCTAAAATGAGTTTTAAGCCAATAAGTATCCTAACAATGCAACAGATTGTTTTATTATCCAATGAACAATACTTTATTTTAAAGTTTATATGCTATCGAAAGTTAAAGCTCGTGCAGTGTAGCATAATGAAGATCGTCTTATAATGCGCCATCTTTGATGTTACGTCATTTCTTTCTGTACAATTTTTCAAGCACGTAGACTAAAGCTATTTTCAAGATCAACTTCAAATTTTAAAATCTTTTAGGCTAATGGCGGAAATCTTCAAGCCCCTGGGCTTCTTGTTTCACTTCAAAAGGAGGTTGCTCACTTGTTATGAGAAGGTTTTTTCAAAGGCTTACAGTGTTGCGTCACTAGAAAAATTGCATCATCTAATTTAGCAATGATATTGTAGGTGTATAGCTACATGGTTATATATGTGTGTGTGATATATTTCTGCGTTGTTTTTATTAGCCTATCACTAATTTGATTGAAGCTTATGGTCACAACAGAGCTCGTCAAAGAGAAAAACTTGGAAACCTGTTGGAAGAATTAGGAGAATTGCAAGCTGAGGTATCCTGTTATATCTGTTTTGTCATGTTGTGTGCTTGTACAAAAAATATTGGAGAATATTTGTGTTTATACTTCTTACATCTTTATTTCATGATACAAAATTTTTCTTAGGCAGATAAAGCTGACCAAGAACTTCATCATATGTTGCAAGCTATAGACTCTAAGGTAAGATGAGTTAACGTATCACCCAAGCAGAGCATAAAGGGTGTGGCGGTTAGATTTTGTTACACTGCTTTCTTGTTGCACACGTACTCATCGCAGTGGATATTGTACTCCTTCGCAGAGAATATGAAGGATTTAGTGGTAATATATATCTTAGTAGTAACACACATACTCATTATAGTGGATATTTTACTCCTTCGTGGAGAAAATTGAGCTTATCTTGTGATCAAATCATCAACAAGCATAAAAAGCTGGAGTTTTCTATGGTAGGGTTAATTAGTCAACGAGAGAGAATAAATATCCATTTTGTTGTTGTTGAGAATTTTTGGAGTTTATCCATACATTATTACAAAGTCGTTTGTTTTGAAAACTTTTTATTTGGAACCAGTGGAGTTTACTTTCGGAGGAGTACCCTACAGACACGGGTGCAAAATTTTATGAAACATAATGTTCGTTTTTTTAAATATTTATTTATGCCATTATGCGATGATAAAGTATATAATCTGGGGAGGAGATTCAGAGTTATTGTTGATTTTTTGGCTACATTTAGAACTAATTTATGCAGGTCTTAAATTTCGCTAATTCAAGTACTCTACTAAGCTCTCATACGTAATTCTATGAAGTTTGAACCTGGGAAAATTTTTTGAGGCATTTGGTAAAATGACTGCAGAATATTTCAATAACTTTTTCAAATTTAACAAAATTAAAGTATGTCGGGTCATTGATTTTTTTATTTTTATGATTGTTTACTAAACATAGTACTTCTCGTGTTGTTATACTTGTTTCGTTTACAGAAGTAAAGAAGTCTGGATCAGAGCTCGAAGCAGAGATACACGTTCTTTTAAATGTTATCAAACTTCTCCTCTCAATATTTATAGGACAACCTATACTATTTACTTAAAGTGCAAAATCTTTCGCGAATGCTAAAATTTTTGCAAACTTAAACTTTTGCGAATCGTCGGAAAGTAAGCTTAAGATATCAAAAATTTCAAACTAAAGTAGACTATTCTTGGCAGGATTTTTTGTTGTTGCATACATTAACTTTCGCGAATTGAAAGAAAAATCTTTTTTGTTCGTAATTTGCGCAAATCGATGATCTTATAAATATTCACGACATGTTTGTCCGCGGAAATTTCTACAATCAAAATGCTTTAATTTTTAGAGACAACATCTTGCGTGTTTTGAATCATGGGTTTTGTACCACTCACTATTTCTTATGATACAACACATTCTTCTTGGTTTCGAGTTAGAATTATTCAATCCTCACGAATTCCATTATGTTTACTGGTACGTAATGTTTTTTTTTTACCTTCCCTACACATATGTTTTGTAAATTACTTCATTTTCGACGCACTTCTTTGATTAAAAAGTGTTTTGAAAATGATAAAAAATTTAAAAGTTGCTTTTCATTAACCTAAATATTACATTAAGCATAAAATGTTTTATGCCAAACCTGAATTTTATGTCTAATTTTAATGGAAAGAAAATACTAGTTAAACATTTTTTAAACCCTGTCTACACACAAAATAATTTATACCTATTTAACATTATGTGTACACGAAACTTATATGCACAAAAAAAGTTGCATATGCTATACATATGCTAGAAGTGTCTTAAACTTTTTACGAATTTCAGTACAGGTGCTTATAAACAGGTGCTTATAAAAAATACGTTTATGGTTGACTTAGAAAATTGAAAATGAAAAAAACATACGATAGAAAGCCAATGTAAGGAAATTTTGACATATTAAGAGGAACACTTTCTAATCAATGAGCTCAGTTCGATGACGTGACACTTGAACGTTGATTGTGACGTAGCTTTCCACGAAAGTTCGAAATTTTGATGACAGTATAGCTGCGTCGTTTTCGCCGTAAATTGTGTTGTTGTTAGTAGTCAGATGTTTAGTAATATTTCTATTTTTTTAATTTAGGTATTTGGATTATTTATTTGGTTGGGCAAACAACTGTTTACACAGAGCAGAAAGTTTACTTGGTATACAAGAGCAGTATGTTGGTAAGATGGCTTATATGTATCTTGTATTAAAATTAGGCTTGCAGTATTACTGGTTTATTGGTTAAAGGGGTTACGGGTATTAGTTAGTACCCTTTAGGTACATTCGATATAATTTATTGAATACTTGTTTCAAATGTCGTCGTTCACCCATAGAATAATCCACAGTAATTTGCACCTCGTACGTAATCATTTCGTGCATCGTTCTTCGCCAGTTAGCATGAATTCATTGAATTACTCTGTGAGAATCTGGCATTAAGCGGTGCGCAGCCGTTTCAACCACACAAAATACAGCTGAAATACTTATCCCGTGATAAATCCGCGGGTTCCTTCGTCCTTTATATATCGCATTTTGTGTTTCCGTAGCACGACTTTTTTCTTGCGCAGAAACAGACAGAATACTAGTATTACTAGTATATAGTTGCAACTACTTGCCGCCCCTTGTTTACCGTGATACGACAGTTGTTCTTTCAAAGGTGATACATATGCACCCCTTATTTTCCAAAGCAATGATTAGCCCCAACACCAACCGTGACGCCAAGGCCGGTTTTCTCTTTATAAAAACCCTGGGGTCAAGGTTGCACCAACACGCGAAGTGCACAATGAAAGGATACGCAGTGCATTTAATCTGCTTCTATGCCAGGTTTAAATATGTAAGCCACATGCACATTTGATTTTGTTTCTAGTGGATTTCTTCAAGAGCAGCAAACAGTCTATAACTATTAGGATCCAAATTTCTTGCTACATTTTACCTCATTATAAATTGGATTATAATTATACTGTTTTACATGCACAAGTGATACTTTCAAAAGGTTTCAAATGCAATGTGTGAAGCATTTAAAATAAAATTTTATAAATATTTATTTAAAAAAGGAATTAAAAAATCCCAATCAAAAAATAAGATTTAGGACAAAATAACACTTTGTTCAGGCACATAAAAAATGTAAAAGTTTATATCATCCAACATAGAAATATAAAGGTAGACCTGCAGCTTTAATATTTTTAAATCAAGTTTATAGGTTAAAAGGCATATATAATCTACTAAACAAACTACTAAATCTGCAAAAACAAAATCTATAGATATATACATCAGTTCATGTCAACCGTGGCAAGTTTTTCTGCAATTTTAAGCCAAAAATCTTTGTGGTTTACTGGTTGTAACGTATCAGAAGGATTTTTTTTTAATCCTTTACAAGTACGTCCTTTATTTTTCCAGTTAGGATCTCCATCAAATTTGTCCTTTTTTTGACTCTAAAAAAATATATAATTGATCAAATAAGCAATCCAAAATTGAAGTTATAGCTCAAGGATTAACCAGTCACATGCGGGTAAAACAGACAAAAATCATTTGTCATCAACTACTTTATATAATGGGTCTATTCAAAAATGTGTACGTACTATAAATTGTCAATTTTATACTCCATTGTAGCCTTTCCTTTCAATTTACCCCTTTCATGAGCGTACAGATCCCCCTCCACTAAAAATCAACTTAATGATTATTAATTATAACATGTTACTTGAAAAAAAGACAATTGGTAACTACGACAGGTCTAAGGTGTTGAAAATGAAATAATCACGCCTTTTTTTGCAGAAAAGATACATAAAAACACTGCAATAATTTCCAAAAGCGTAGATATGTAAGCCCTTTTAATTATTTTTTGCGCATTATTTTTTGTGAACAACTCAATAAAGTTTTGTTGCTGCAAAGCTAAATCGACCTTTGTCATGGTGGGTGGGTGGTTTCGTGAAGAATGCCCCAGGGGGCAACTTTAGAATTTGTACAGAAAAATCTTGTGGGGTTATCATACAAATACACACTTGTGGACTCGGTGAGTAAGTACATAACTGTCTTGCAGTTTTATATTTTATTAAATCTTTTGTGTGTGTATGCTCTCTCTTTCCCCCAAATTCAAACTTACACATTCTTGCACAGCTGAAGTTCAGGGATGAATACTTTACAGAACTTCACATAAAAAAACAAATTAAAGTAATGGATAGTTTGCAGCCACTTTCATTACATAGACATATAGCTAGCAGTTCCCTCCCAGCAGTTCAAGTGATGAGTGAGTCCAGCATAAAAATTGATATAGCTAGCTATCAACATTATCAACAAAGTATTTTTCACAGCTATGTAATGCAAGAATGTATAAAGCTGTCATCATTAAAAGATTCTTCCAGATAACTGTCATCATCGCATTAGTGTCAGTTACATAGTGATACTCACTCAAACCTTTCTATGTTCGCAGCCATGACACGGGAATTCGCTCGTCGAGAAAAGATCAACGGGAATTCGCTCGTCGAGAAAATATCAACGGGAATTTGCTCGTCGAGAAAATATCAACGGGAATTCGCTCGTCGAAAGTCAATGAGAATATGTCGTACTTGATATTTCGTGTGTACGACTTTTTTCCTGCGCACAATATACTTAAAAATATTATATTAATACAAAGAATAGCAGCAGTATATATATTTTGTTTTTAGATAAAAAATGTGGAAAAAAAGAAAAAAAGAAAAGAAAAGGTTTGTTGAAAAAGCAACACTTCGGCTATTCCCGAAAATAAATTCCTTTTTTAATGGAAAAAAATCGGGGAAAAGTGAGGATCGGAATGTTTTACGACATATATCATTTTAATTTTTATTTTCTAGAGATCTTAACGGCTTGTTCCGAACAGATAAAAGAACACAAAAGTTTACGTTTGTTATTTAACGGAATGAAAGATTTATGTTTAGGAAATTTAAAGGTACTACCTTCGAATTTTATTTAGCGTAGATTAGTTGGAAAACTTTCCACTTATAAGGCAAATCATCTACCAACAGAGCCAATCAGTAACTTAACATAACTGTGCGCCAATCAGAGTCTAACACGTTTTACAACCTTATAATATTAGCATTCTCTGTTGAGAATGAAATACGGATGTGCTGTGATAAATATTCACCTATGTATACACACCATCCGGATAAACTATCTGCCTGGCAGTGAGCGGGATTCGATCCGCGGTCCCCAGAACTGGGAGCCACAGACGAACCCACTACACTAAGTGTGGCAATATGTAAGTGATGAACAAAGTAGTTCTTCATTATTATAATATTAACTTCTCATTCATTCTTCTTATTCAGGCTTATGAAGGTTTCAACTTAGATGGAAAGATACGTCACCCAGAACCATTTTTTGATAGTGAAAAGGTATGGAGTGTTTAGCTAACAGTTTTATTTTATCCACAAATATTTAGATTCCTGGTGTTGTACATACTATTTAGGTATACGAAACCTGGACTTCCCCTAAATCGCGAAAGTTGGTCTCGCAAATTTTTTAATCTTTGCTCCACCGTGGAAATACCAAACTTTAATTTCACAAAAACACAGAAATTAATTGTTGTTAAAGCAATGTTTAAAAATTAACTTCATTTTGCAATTATGAAATTGCTAGCTTTTCTTGCGCCGACTCTTGGAAGTGGTTTGATTTACCAATGGATGTTAAACTTTAAATTCAATTTTTAAAGCGTTTTCATTTGTCCCTGTTCTCAAAAACAGTAAAAACGATTTCAGGTGTAACAGCCAATCAGATTCCAAAAATCAGAATTTTCAAAACCGACCCGTGCTTAACGCTTAAGAGCCGCCGAACGAAAAGGTTGATAAGCTGTTTAATTTTTTGTTTAGATTCGTTTCGATCATCGCTTCCAAGCATTTCAAGCGATAGATACCCATCAATCTGCTTCTTACAAAGATTATAAAGACATAACAAGTCCGCCAGGTCAAGAATATCGCTCTGTGAGTTTGTTGTCATAGCTACACCCATCGTTTTTCACAGTCGCGATTTTTAAAAAAAAGGTTTATAGGCGCCATCTTTAACACCTCCTCCCGAAATCAGCCTTGCGTATATATATGCATTTTGGTTTTTAGAGTAAAGACTTGTATACAGAAGCTAAATTACATTTTGAAAGAGCTATGAAATCTTTGCAATATATTGCACAAGTTGACGAAGAGGTATGTGTAGGGGGGATTGGTTGTGGGAATTGCCCCCGTGTTTATATGAAATTATCGCACTTGCTCTCGTCTTTATATGAAGTTATCGCATTTGCTCTCGAGATTGATTTTCATGCTGCGAGACGCAAATCTATGCGCTATAGCTTAAAAGAACAAGAAGACAGAGAGACAAAAAGAGTTTGGTCACCATGACTGGCAACTACATGATCAACTGAAACGAAATATATAGCAGCTAATTTCATATGAATTTGCATTTTTTTTAAAAAAAAAAGCTTTTGTTCTGCGTTTAAGAAACTGGGAAAAATCCTAAATTTGTCTAAGAAGTGTCAAGTTAAAATAGCGCCACAACAGAAAATTCGCAGCATGGAAAATTGCGCCACAACAGAAAATAGCGCCACAACAGAAAATTCGCAGCATGGAAAATTGCGCCACAACAGAAAATAGCGCCACAACAGAAAATTCGCAGCATGGAATTCGACCGGAATATCTCGTATATTCTATTGGACTCTCAATTTTGAGACGTTCGAAATGCGTGAATCTGGTATGGAAATATTTTTTCAATTGTAGGGCGTACATTTAATGAAAGTAGCGAAAACGAATTTTATTGTAATGAAACTGGCTGCTTCTGGACACAAGCAAGATTCAAAGGTTTGTTGAGCTCTCATTGTTTACCATTGTTAGCCGACAGGCCCGTGAAGAAAAATGGGAAGTCCCATTTTGGTCCCAGGTTCGTCGTATACCACGTGTGGTGCCGAAATTCGAAAAAGCTTAGTGGTAATTTTTTTTGGCGTCTTATTTTTTAGAAAAGTCCAGAATGGGATTTTAGTGTTCATCAAAGTTACCCACTCATAAAGCTGACGTGATAATATTTGTGTTGTTACGACTGTGCAACAGCAGAGAAGAAATGCGCATGAAGTCATATGAAAGGCTGGTGCGCTTGAATTATAGCTGACTTCTGTACCATAGGCTGAACTTGTAAATTATTGTTTAGTACGTGTAATCTCTTTGTATTTCTTGTAACAAAATTTATGTTACTGTACCCAGTGTCGTTTTTTAAACAAAAAACCTTTTATTCTGCGTCAAGCGGTTTTAAAACAAAACGTTTTTAAACAAAAAACCTTTTATTCCGCGTCAAGCCGTTTACATAGTGGAGAAGCAAGTTTTAAAACATTTTTAAACAAAAAACCTTTTATTCTGCGTCAAGAGGTTTACATAGTGGAGAAGCAAGTTTTAAAACATTTTTAAACAAAAAACCTTTAATTCTGCGTCAAGCGATTTACATAGTGGAGAAGCAAGTTTTAAAACATTTTTAAACAAAATACCTTTTATTCTGCGTCAAGCGATTTACATAGTGGAGAAGCAAGTTTTAAAACATTTTTAAACAAAAAACCTTTTATTCTGCGTCAAGCGGTTTACATAGTGGAGAAGCAAGCTTTAAAACATTTTTAAACAAAAAACCTTTTATTCTGCGTCAAGCGGTTTTAAAACAAAACGTTTTTAAACAAAAAACCTTTTATTCCGCGTCAAGCGGTTTACATAGTGGAGAAGCAAGTTTTAAAACATTTTTAAACAAAAAACCTTTTATTCTGCGTCAAGTTTACATAGTGGAGAAGCAAGTTTTAAAACATTTTTAAACAAAAAACCTTTTATTCTGCGTCAAGCGGTTTACATAGTGGAGAAGCAAGCTTTAAAACATTTTTAAACAAAAAACCTTTTATTCTGCGTCAAGCGGTTTTAAAACAAAACGTTTTTAAACAAAAAACCTTTTATTCCGCGTCAAGCGGTTTACATAGTGGAGAAGCAAGTTTTAAAACATTTTTAAACAAAAAACCTTTTATTCTGCGTCAAGAGGTTTACATAGTGGAGAAGCAAGTTTTAAAACATATTTAAACAAAAAACCTTTAATTCTGCGTCAAGCGATTTACATAGTGGAGAAGCAAGTTTTAAAACATTTTTAAACAAAATACCTTTTATTCTGCGTCAATCGATTTACATAGTGGAGAAGCAAGTTTTAAAACATTTTTAAACAACAAACCTTTTATTCTGCGTCAAGCGATTTACATAGTGGAGAAGCAAGTTTTAAACATTTTTAAACAACAAACCTTTTATTCTGCGTCAAGCGATTTACATAGTGGAGAAGCAAGTTTTAAAACATTTTTAAACAAAAAACCTTTTATTCTGCGTCAAGCGATTTACATAGTGGAGAAGCAAGTTTTAAAACATTTTTAAACAAAATACCTTTTATTCTGCGTCAAGCGGTTTACATAGTGGAGAAGCAAGCTTTAAAACATTTTTAAACAACAAACCTTTTATTCTGCGTCAAGCGGTTTACATAGTGGAGAAGCAAGTTTTAAAACATGTTTAAACAAAAAACCTTTTATTCTGCGTCAAGCGATTTACATAGTGGAGAAGCAAGTTTTAAAACATGTTTAAACAAAAAACCTTTAATTCTGCGTCAAGCGGTTTACATAGTGGAGAAGCAAGTTTTAAAACATGTTTAAACAAAAAACCTTTTATTCTGCGTCAAGCGGTTTACATAGTGGAGAAGCAAGTTTTAAAACATGTTTAAACAAAAAACCTTTAATTCTGCGTCAAGCGGTTTACATAGTGGAGAAGCAAGTTTTAAAGCAAAACATTTTTAAACAAAAAACCTTTTATTCTGCGTCAAGCGATTTACATAGTGGAGAAGCAAGTTTTAAAACATGTTTAAACAAAAAACCTTTTATTCCGCGTCAAGCGGTTTACATAGTGGAGAAGCAAGTTTTAAAACATGTTTAAACAAAAAAACTTTTATTCTGCGTCAAGCGGTTTACATAGTGGATAAGCAAGTTTTAAAACATGTTTAAACAAAAAACCTTTTATTCTGCGTCAAGCGGTTTACATAGTGGAGAAGCAAGTTTTAAAACAATGTACATGAAGTTTTCTGAATATATTCGGACATAGATTTATTTCCGCTTTCTGATACATCGCACAGCAGTCTAGTTAAAGGCGAGAAGTCTTGACATTAAACGAATGATCTCCACAACATTGTACAACTTGTATAGTCGTTTACTTCGAAGAATTTTTTTGTAATTCCCAAATCTAAATTAAGTGTAAAATCTGATAAATTTTTAGACTTCAAAAAGTGCATTCTCGCCAGTAAGAAAATAGAATTAGTAATCCAATTCACAAAAAAAAATCGACTTTCGTGTTTTTTTTTTCGAAACGAGCTTTACCAAATATTCCTCCCGTAAGGTATCTTACTCACCTGTATATAGCTTTCTGAAAGAGTAATCATGGGAGGAAGAATATCCTTTACGTGCAGGTCTTGTAATTCGTGCCACTGTTTGGAACCCTGAGACGAGACGAAAATATGATTGAGATAGGGTAAATCAATACAAGAGTAGAATCCAGAGAATTTCAAGTTTGTTGACACTTGCTACACTTATAAGCTTTCATACACACACCTTGTGTAATACATGCACTTGGTAAGTTCCTTTACTAGAATCTAAAAAAAAAATACATAAAAAATATAAATTTACAATAACAAATCGAGACAAAAACACAAATCATAAATCCGCCGAAATGTCTACCCAAAGCTTATGTGTAACGAGCTAAAAAAGTTGAATGCGGTCCCTGGGTATAAATCACCCCAATCCCGCAACACCAATACGGTTAATAAATTAAAATTCTTTTACCTCTTTTATCTGATATAAACTCTCCTCCGTGGGAGATATTTGCGACGAGGTCATAACATCTATGTTTATTCGCTTCTTGTACCGATGGCTCACTTGACAGATATTCGCTCATATCCAGATCTCTAAAAATATGCAGAACTTTTAAAAATGCACCGTCAGTACTGATGATCATGAAGCTAGTTCTGGATATTTAAAGGCAAATCAGTCCCCGCACATAGCATGTCACAGAAATCAACCCAGGCTATTATTCTATATTTATTTTTATTTTTTATTCTTTTATTTTATTCATTTATTGGTGAACGTCTTTATTAAAAAATACTGTATTACTTGCTAACTAGTTTCAGCCTGTTACTCAGAGCTGTAAAGGAGTGTATTATTTACTTATTTATTTTTACAACCCGTACTCCCGCAGACCCTCTTTCCTCACTGCGCGGACCGATTTTGCTATTATCCAAACCAACACCTCAGGGTAATACTTAATAGGCGCCTTTCAGTTTCCCTTCGATTTGAACAATGAAAACCGAAGCGCGAGAAGAAACTCTTGCGGTTAAGCAATTTAGGTGTGTTTTGCAAACGAAACTCTCGCGGAAAACGAGGTTAAATTAGCACGAAGGTTTTTCCGTGAAAGTTTCGACTATTAAAATATACTAGACAGTTTTCGGAAATTAGAGCTTACTTGACAGGAAAGTTGATTATAGTTGGATTCTTCTCCACAAAGAACGTATTGTTTGTAAACCTCTAAAGTAAACATAAAAAAACACGAGTCAACTTGCAACCATTTTTAATAAACCTTCAGAAAATGCAGTCGTTACTGGAAAGGAAAGTGGGATATTGACCGCGGACATTTTCTAGACGCTTTAAAAGAAGTCTTTAGATTTCCTCATTCCGTTCTATCCATACATTTGGTTTGTTTGTTCCAACTTTGTACCGGTTTTTTTATAAGAAACTAATTTATAAAAACGTTTAGGCTAATATTTAACAAATCATTAAGAACAGAGCAAGAACGTACTCGGCCTAAATTCCTTAACAGATTATAAAACAAAATATTGTGAACAGTTTTTCCCTTTTTTACTATTGTATTTTTTTGCAACAAGTGACACATGTGTGAGTGGAAACATAATTAAAAAAAAACAAATCGTAGTACCCACCTTGATAAACAATATGAGATATTTTGGTAACTTCGTCAACACGAATTTCTTCACCGTGACATCGTAATAAGTTTTATATTCCTAAATATAAATATAGACTATAAAAGTACATTGATACTGAAAGTAATTTTTCATTATTTTAATCATTGCTCAGAATACAGTTGTTCAGCTAAAGCTATTATAACTGAAATGACTTTGGCACTATGGACAATGGTCCAGAAAAAACCCTGAAGCGATAATAAAAAATGGCAATGATGAAAATTTAGTAATATGTGTGGTGATTACACGAGTTTAGCTAAAGAATTCACATTTTTTATTACTAAAATCACTAAAATCTATTCTCTGTATAGCAACAATTCACGTATTTCCAAACTTTGTTTAATAATCTGGTTATAAGAAATGTGTCGCTGTCACAACATCGGAAAAAATGAAAATAGTAAAAGAAAATTAAACTTGTCGTAGTCGTAGTACGAAATAAATTTTTTTATAGTGTAAATAAGTCATAAAAAAAGGTACCTTTTCCTGTACACCGTTGAACTTTTGCAGTAGATTTATCAATGGTACCTGGAAGAAAAAAAGCATTTTTTTTTTAATTCAATATGGTATCATATTACCTCATTTTTTAACTTAGACAAACAAATTATTCACCTGCGGGATAGCATTTTGTTCTAATTCATCCTATAATCAATTTTGAATAAATAATGAAAAGTATAATATACAGTTTGAGATATACGGAAAATATGGGACATAAACCTTAAAAATGGAGATGTACTTTGAAATATATATTATAGAGAATCAAACCTTAAATAATGGAGATGCAGGTATATCCAATGTCAGGTATAGAAATGGTAAAGTCTGTTCGGTTTCTATGGAAACAAAGATTAAATTATTACTTTATAACAGTCTTATAACAACACAACTTTTTACAATCAGAATGCTAAAACCAATTAATTAACCTAGCTTTTCCGGATTTTATGATAAATAAATGTTTAATCCGAAAATGCAAGAGCACAAATGTTAAAACAGAAACATGTAGACGCGTGAAAAGTGATTTGATCTATAAAACTTATTTTTTAAGTTACATGGCTTTTCCCTACTTTTTTAGCCAATCTACTAAAAATCTTGAAAAGATGGTTGACATTGTGAACAATCCTTTATTACAAAAAGGAGTCATTTTTGAAAGAATGTACCTTTGTATTCCTCTTGTTGTAAAATCTTTTCTTCTAAACCTTTGTCCTGTTGGATAAACACATTTCATTTACACTGATCTATTCTAACTTTACCATTATTTGACTAAGGTAAAGTACACTAGAAGTACTTTCAACAAGAAGATACATACGTCTGTTTGTGGTAGTTTCCTTGCCCACTGTTTCATTTCACCACGAAAAGATTTATATATGACGCTACTTCTAGCTTTTTTGGTGCCATTCAATGTAAGATGAATGCCGTTTAAAAACCAGGAGAGAAACTCAATAGGATCACCTAAATAAAAAATACAAGACCTAACTGACCAACATCTTCTTGTGATGTTAGAAAAGATGTTGCTGGACTTATAGCATAATGAAGAAAATGTGTTTGTCAACTTATTCTTTTTTTAAGACGGAATGTTTTAATTTTGAAAAAAATGATAGATGAATGTTACTGGAGTTATAGCATGATGAAGAAAATTATGTTTGTCAACTCATTCTTCTAAAAGTTACTGGAGTTTTAGCACAATAAAATTTCTTAGCATGATTAAGAGTTTAATATGTTGTCAACACATTCTCTTGCCAAGACCAATTATTGTAATTTTAGAAGAAATAGCAAATATGGGTTTTTTTCTATCAAAGTTTTATAAACAGCTATTCAACATAGACAAATTACAATCGATATAACTTTTGGTAACATTCATCACTACTAAAAAAAAATTTGTACATTACAGGTTGTTTTAGGTGTTTTGCAGACGTCAGCAAAATTTTTAAACCCTTATATATACCTTAACATTCGTCAAAGGAAATGATCACATGATTTTGCCAAACATTTTTGTTGATGCATTGCCGACGTCAGCAAAATACCTAAAACAACCTATATTTTCCATTGTTTTCCTGCCCAATTGGATTTTTCCACGGGTCTTATCGACCACTAATCAATGCAACATAATTTTACCTTGTTCTGTAAATTGGAATTTCTTTTTGCTACAAGACACCACAGCCTGAGACAAATTAAGGATGGATGAATATATGTTACCTAGGGATTTTGTGACTGTAAAAAAATGGACATCATTTTTAAAAATAATATTTTCCAAAAGGTAAAATTTTTAAGGTTTATTTTCCATTAACATCTAGTTTTTTTTACAACGAATAATAACTAAATGAAACCAATTGGTTGGTTTGAAACAAATCAACTACCTCAGAGATTTACAAGGAAAACTCTGAAGTTAAACTATGCTTTACTTAAGTTGGACATATAATGTTTAGATAATTTTGGTGTTTAAACAACAACAGCTTACTTGCAACATTTCATGTGGACTGACGTGAGTTTTAAAATTTCTTGGGTTCCATATTTTACGAACTAATTCACCAAATCTTTGCACTATAATAAGAAAAGGGACACACATTAGACAAACCGTAATGATTTCATATTATCAAAATTCTTAACCAACCTCTCAGGCCTGAGAAATATGACAATAAAAATATAGCTAAAATTGTTAAAAAAAAAATATTTTTTTTTAGCAACAAACAAATTTCCCAACAGTTCAAGATCAAACATATTACATAAAAAGCCTCTAGTTGATTTTGTCAAAATTTACAAAACCATTTTGATCTACAATCCTGGACAAAACTTTAGAGACAAAGGCTTTTTTGCCTAATTTTATATATGGACAGTGGCCAATGTCAACTACACTACATGTGTTTAGTTTTCATTAGAAAAGTGATAATTGTGGATAATTTTTATATCAGACAGCTTTATACTACGGTTACAAAAGTGATATAAAATGTGCTGGATAGGTACCGTAAGGAAGAATTTTTAAATGGAAACAGCAAAAAGTCATACAAGAACATGAAATTTTTCTCGAAAGTGTTATTTCTTTTTATTTTAAATGTGAAATTGTTAATAAATTAAAAACATAAAGAAAAACAAAACAAAAGAAGAAAACATAAATTGATGTTTTTACTGTTTCTCAAAAAATGTCTTTTAAACTCACTGTACGAATTTCGATTGTAAAATTTCATGTCTGAGCATAATTTACAACCCTGTGTAAATGTGCTGTTTCTATTATACCAAATAAAATCAGTTATAATTTTAAAACACAACACAATGCTTTACGTCTAAAAGAAACATAGTCTTAAACAATAGTTTCTCTGGACTCGCTACGTCAGCGTTTTTTAGAGCCTTTAAACTCATAAAACAGTTTATTGTGTTCTTTTCAAGAGAAAAAAAATTATTAACTTACTGTAAATCCTGTAATAAAATTTTTGAATGGGTACAGCAAAGTTTTTAAGATTGAGAAACATAACAAAATGAGAATTGTGAAAAAAAAGATATTTCTAATGTTAAAAATAATGTTTTTATGGTTCCTCAACTCACATTGCGCATTTCGTTGGCAAAATTTCATGTCCATGCACACAACATGTCTAACAGTGAACAATCTGCCTGTTTCCATTATAAATCGTTATAATTTTAAAACACAACACAACGCTTATCGTCTAATGAAAACATGGTCTAAATAACCTAAATCCTAAGTCTGCTCTGAACAAGTCCAAAATGAATGAATGCAATATAAAAAAGCCTATGTAATTGCTTGTGGCTATGAAATTTGAAATTAGGGGTCTTAAGATATTTTCACCAAGATTGTAGATCGACTTAAAAAACACCATCCTGTTTTTATTAACAAAAGGTGAACAAATATTGCATGTTACCAAGGTTTTGGTTCAATTTAGGATTTAAACTTTTTAGTTCTAAGTACTACGAGTCCAAAAACCACGAGGCTGTAACATAAGAGTTAGAAGAGTATTTCTCTCCCTTATAAGTATATTAATTTACCTAATGGAAACATGGTATCGCCGGGGGTCGTTTTGTATCTTTATAATTCTCATCACAAAGAAAGTAATTGCGTACTGGAGGAACAAATGCCAATGCCTAAAAAATATTTAACATTCTGTAAAAGACATAATCAGGGAAAAAGTATACTACATCAGTTGAGCCATTTTCTAGACAGGATTTCGAAGTTCCTCTAGATTAAGCTTTTACTTTTTATTTGACATACAAGGCAGTCTCGAAAAATATTTAAAATAAAACGTGAAATATGTTGCGATAAAGTTGTTTTTTTTTCAAATGCAAAAAATATTTTTGCAAGAGTCTGATTACAATTTATTAAAGTGGTTATGTAGCTTTGTCCTCGAGGGTAAAACAATGTTATCAAATGTGTTATAGCCCACACAAAATATCATAATTCACAATTCTATTCACCTGCGATTACAAGCATAGCAAGTAAATGATGCTTTTCATGCTCAGGCCATATATTTTATGCTTTTTTTAAGAGTTTCAAACTACACAAGAATAAAGATTAACACATTATGAATACATTGTTCGAAGTATTTTACAACACATGGGTTGCTTTACGTCTGGAATCTTTTTTCAATTCCAACGCAATTGCTTTAGCAATCCAGATAGACAACTTGATGTTTCAAAATTTTATTGCACTGCCATTGTAATTACATACATACCTGCAAAACCACATTAAGATAATCATTAGCTTTGATATTATTAAGGCCAACAATACCTGTAAAACAAAAACATATCTAAAGAAAAACTGTGACAAACTTTCAGCTACCAAAAAAAGTGTTGAAGTAGACAAGAACAAGGTCCACTAATTTTAATCAATTAAATTTGACAAAATACAGACCTACCTGGTATGTATGTATTTCCATTTAATGCTCTTGACACTTTTCCTGTAGTGTCCAATAACTTGATATGTTCTTTTCCAAAAGTTGGTTTCAGCACGTACTATAAAGAAACAGTGGAAAAAATAATGGTGATGAAAAAGACTTGCAGCATAATCAAATAAAAATTATCGCCATTGACGCCTACCTTTATATCTTCAAGTGACGAGTCAATAATTTCATAATTATCCGGTAGACAATAGAACTAAAAGTGAAATTAATTGAATAGTACAGGAACAGTTCCTAAAACTGACAGTGGTCTCCAGTATGGATTTTAATCAAATGATACACATTAACATAACATACTAACCCTAACCTTAATTTTCATTGGACAGCTAATAGTACGTACAAGATGATAAACTGAAATGATTATTGGTTTTTCAAATCTCTGACAGTGTCACCAATTACTAAACATTCTGTGCATTTCCACAGGACAAAATTTGCTTCAAAATTATTTATAATAGTTGTCACCTGACTTGGTTTAAAATGCTGGGCGATCTTTTTTTAGTAGTTAAAATATATTGTTGCTTTGTTTATATAACTACAACAATTATTGGAATTTTTAAGATACAAGAATACCACTTAAATATTCATTGAAATCTTCAAAAAACTAAAAAATAGACACACAATTAGAAGATGATTCTAGTATAATACATATGTCAATGTCGATACCAGACAACAAAAACAAACCTTTAGTGAACGTAGATTTAAATATACATGATGACCAATATGGACACTGTGAGTATAAGCATGTGAATTCTGTCCTCGTCCTACACAAGAGAAATAGAATATTAGAGATGAAACAGCATTTTGGCTCTGTAAAAAGTGATTTAAAAAGAGTTGTTAGCCTGTGGAAGAATCCATGGGTCCGCCAGTCCTTAGATTTTCACCTGTCAAAGTATTTTCCACATCACTATTTCTTGCATAAGTAGCACAAAGTGGTGATTGACTACCATTTTGAATAACATACAGCTATTATTATAGAGAAGCAAATCATTGCAAAGATATACATCTCTGATAAATTATAACAAAATAAACGCAAAAAAGCTATAGCAAGCAAATAATTCTTTATCAAGTTAACAATTATTCTTAGGCCCATAGCCATTTGAGATGCTGATTATTAACTTGCTTTCCCTCGATTAAACATGTAAAGAAAATTATATGGCACTAATAGGCTTTTGTACACAACCTTATCTGAATAAGCACACAAGTGAGAGCATTTACCTTGGAAATATTTGCCACAAACAAGACATGCATAAACATTCAGATGAGATAATGATACAGAACACAATTTTTCAAAATCAAAATCTAAAACAGTTCTAAAAACAAAAATAACAACTATTATATCGTACCCAGACTTTTTAATTTTATGCTGAAGTGATTCGATAAAAATCAAGTTTAGAACAGCAAAGTTTTGCCAAGGTGTATCTTTATAACATTTTTATATTTATAAAATAATTCAGATTATCAATAATACTTGGGGGGGGGGGTGTTTTTTGAGGCGAACTGGTGCAGTAGGGTGGGCTGGCTGGACTAGGTGAGATCTCAGCTACTCTAATAAACTTTTACTAAAAACATGCTAGCCTGCCCACCTTTGTTCAAATTTGCCAAGATCTTGGCAAGGCAAGATGGTTTTCATGCTCACATAATTAATTTCCTTTTATGAAAATATTTTTTGTTCTACATTGTTTAATGCTTTTTGAAGACAACCTACCTAAACCTTTTTTTACATATAAACATAAGCTAAAGACCAGCCAACCTCTATATTTTGTTGATTTAAAAGGGCTAACTGTCAATAAGAAAGAGCAAATTGAAGGTTCGCATGTGCAACTTTTTGCTGAAGTAGTTTGATTTGAACTAAAAGGGATGCTTACCTATCAATAGTATCCAGGTAAGGACAATGACGACTTTTATCGATTTCTAAACAGAAGAGAAAATACTATATATATGTAGAACATTTTTAAATTTAACTTTTAAAGGAGTGCAAGAAACAAGAAAAGTTAACAATGATAGGTGTCAACAAGACTATTTAACTAAATGTATCCCAAAATAAATGTACAAAGCAAACATTGTGCAGCCATTGTATAAGTTTGCCAGGTTAGGTTTCGGTCCTTAGGCCTTATTTTCCTTGTTTAGTGTTGTTGATTTTAAATAATTTTGCTGTCCTTTAATACTGATTTCCATTAATATTAATCGTAATTTATCTATTTACACACAATGAGAAACATTCAGAAAACAATTTCTGGAGAATTTACGTGTTTTCGGAGGGGTGGATAGCTTCTGTGATGATGTGGTGTAGTCCAAGTGAAAGTCACGTTTTGTAGCACAAAATAAACTATCGTTAAGTAAAAAAACAGCACCATAGTAAAATTATACGTCATTTTTAGTAAGTTTTACTGAAATGTTGGTGAACTTAGTTAGCTATAGATGAATTCCAGCGTGACGTTATTTGTTTACTTTTCACCGTTAAGCTTTGGCATTTACGTGGCAGGAAAAAAGATGGTAGGAATTGGTAAAGAGAAGTCTTTTTTTGTCAGTTTTTTTGAGTGTATACTGATGCCTTCTGGTTTATTTGAATTTAATTAAAGTCCTAAAAAATGCCTTTGTGTGACGAAATGGACTGAAAACAACTTTGCTTCAACTAGCGGCCTATCTTTTTTCCTGCCACACAGATCTCAGAGCAGGAAGCGCTTACTGCTGGAATTTAAACAATGGAATTCATCTATAGGATTTGACGCTAGAGCGGTAAGAGTAGTTGTAGATGAGTTAAGGTGTGACATAATGTTGTGATTTTGATCTGGAACAATGGATACGCACACACCTACAATCATCTAAGAAAAAGCAACTTGTGCTGAACTAATTATTTAAAATTTGTTCTTAAAAAAAAATTAGGAGTTATAAAAAAACAATTATAAATAAAAACTAACAGCCATTTTGCTTATGCAGCCCTTCCTTTTTTGCTGCGAATAGCAAAGCGAGCGTCAGCGAGGGAAGGGGAGCGAAGCCCCTCATTAAATAGCTAAATATAAATAGGGTGGAGGGTGTATAGGATTTCCCCACTATACATAAAATTTTCAATTTTCGTAAATTTTTTGGACTGGGTTGCCCAGTAGCTTAATCTGGTCAATTCCCCGTAATAGTTGATTCAGCGAGTCAAAACGACGATGGAGTGCTTTTGTTTTTTTTAAAGATGTCCTGACAGGGATTTCCAGTTGAGACGAAGTCACCCTACAGTTTTAGCCACATGGTTCATAGGTCACTTTAACTAATATTACGTGACCTTTTCTCGGATACATAACGCCTCAAACGGAAATTGCGTTTATGCTACTGACAGAAAGGCATTTGCAAGAAAACGAAGAAAGGGTATGTAACTATAGCTGGTATATCACTATTTTTTACATGTAATGAACCTCTTTTTAGCCTCACTCACACCTAAAGATAGCCAGCATAACACTACCCAACTTATCTATCATAAACTAGCTATTTAGCTAGCATAAAACTACCCTATAGTTAGCATAAAATTAGCTACATGCTACCATAGAAAAATATTTTTAGACAGATTTTCTAGCTAGCTTGGGAGCTATATACTTAACAATGAGTGAGATAATTCTACTGTGTGGAATGTCATAGCTTGCTCCACTTACAATCTTCCACAAAATATGTTGGCTCTGGCAAATTGTAAGACAAAAACAAGGATCAAAAAACTTATCAAAACCAGCAAAAGAACATAGCTACTTATTCTACAGATTATACTTCCTGTCACCCTCAAGATCAATGTTTATATAGACATTGACGTGGTCACATGTTACCGACACCAAAGGCAGTTTTTCAAGATTGAATGATAGAGGGGGGATAGGGAGGGGAGAGTCATATTTTCTGTGGGTGATTGTAGCTAGCTAGCTGTATATTTTGCAATAATAATTTTTTTTAAACATTGAATTCTTTATTGAAATTATAAATTTACAAGTAAAAGCCTTAAAATACAAAATACACAAATCAGGAATCGTTTGCGACCACACATCAGTGCAAACACTGAACGACGTTCTATGCATCTACACCAAACCACATGCGACCACACGAAATCTGCAGAAAATCCAAGTTGGATTCTCTACGAATGCCGAATAACCACACAAATCCGACACAAAATACACAGATTTCCGTCCTATGTGTGATCAGTAGAATGACAACCTATTTGGATTGTCCCAAGGTGTGTTCCTCTTAGTGTATATATAATATGAGGCTCGTATAGAGCACTCAGCCATTTTTTGGTAACATCTATCAATATTAATGTTATGGTTTTTTAATAATCTGCATAACTCTTTGTTACAACGGTAAAATCCAAGCACAAAGATTTCGTTGTTATCAATTTGATTTTTTTCACAGGTTTAACCAGGTCATCTCAAAGATTTTTATATTTCATTTCCTTGTAACAATTACTCCTATCAATATTCATTTCTGAGCATACAGTTAATTCTACGACTGTCATATCGTCGCCCTTGGTAAAAACCAAATCAGGACGGAGTGATTTAAATAATGACATTTTGAATGCATGTAATCAGGAGCAATGTGATTCATGGCTTTGAAAACTAATATGGCATCGTTTTTGATGAATACATAATTCAGTGAATATTCCCTCTCTTTCCCAAGAAAGGTACGGACACATTTTAATCGTTTTTCTAGTTCTCCCAATCTACCTTGGGTGGCACAAGCCCATGCCGAGGAGCAGTAGTTGAAATATGGCATGACAAGTGTATTAATTAAAAGGTTTTTTGTGTGAGGTGTTAAACAAGATGCACTGGTTCTAATTTTAGAATAATGTGCTCTTCCCATTGCATTTTTTATCAAATGTTATCCCGAGATATTTAACTTTCCGCTCCTCTTCAAAGGAATACCCATATAGTTGATAGTTTTGTTCTCAACTTTTTTTAACTGGCTGTCGTTGCCAAAAAATATTGTTTCAGTTTTGTCCGTATTAATAGTCATTTTGTTATTATTCAGCCAGAGGTCGACTTGCGAAAGTTCTAACGTGACCTGTGGGTATCCAAGTTTTTATGGGATGAAATAATTATTGTATCATCTGCATATAGATGGTGATAGTTTGAATTGATGACAGATTTTAAGTCATCAACATACAAAAAAAAGGGGGGCCAACACAGATCCCTGTGGCACCCCAAAGTGTCTTGATGAAGCAGATCTGATCTTGTGTCGTTTACAAGAGTCAGCTGCGTTCTACCCATTAAGTAGGACTCGAACCAGTCAAAGGCAGCATCTCTGATGCCAAAACACCATAGCTTTTTTAATTAGTAGGATCTGTTTTATTGCCACCTTTAAAAATAGGCGAGACCCTTTTAGTCTTCCAGCATTTATAGGTACATAACCAGTAAATAAAGATTTGTTGAAAAGACTGATGAACCTGCTTTTAGCAGTCGCGAATCAATACCGTTCAAGCCTGTAGCTTTATTAAGTTTTAGTGAACTAATTATTTTTTGACACTTTTGGTCTCAATAGGAGCCCACCGAAAATCTTGTTTGCTAACAGGTGGATTAGCATTATATAGTAGTACCAGAAGAAAATTTTGAGGCTAGTGTGGCACTAACACTGACAAAAAATGAATTGAATGTGTTGGAAATTTCTTTTGGGTGAGATATTTCTGTACCATCGTTTTGGACTACTCGTTTTATTGAGGTAGTATTGCCTGACTTATCAAGAACCAGTTTTTTTAGGGTTTTCCAAAGTTGTTTTGGTCGTTTTTGAAAAGTCCTGCAAAACGTCATTAAAGTACTCGTTTTTGAGTCAATTTTTGAGACCTATTACCTGGTTCCTTTTTGTTTGAAAGCTTCCCAGTCTATGATGGATTTTGTTTTTGATGCTTTCCGTTTTAAGATGGCTATTATTAATTCATCAGTGACCCATGCCTCAACACAGCCGGAAAATCTATGTGTTTTGAAAAGGGCATGTTTGTCAGCCACCGTTTTAACATTTTTATTCAGTTTCTCACATGCTTCATCAAGGTCATCATAACTATTAAAATATGACCAGTCTAAATTCCTGAGGTCCTTCAGAAAAGCCTCTTCAGTGAAGTTCTTGTAGCTACGAACCTTGATAGTTTTAGGTTCAAATTTTGTCATTTTGAATTTTCTGATAACATAAACTAAATTGTGATCACTGATGCCTAAATCCATGACACCAGTTTTAGAAATACAAGAACTGATAGAATCAAGTCAATAAGAGTGCTACTGTTTTCTGTAACACGGGTTGGCTCCGTAATATGTTGTTTTAGGAAAAGAGTGGAGCATAATTCCTTTATTTTGGAGGAAAGAGCTTATTTTGAAAGCATGTTACAGTTAAAATCTCCCAATGATTAAAACTTCATTTTCTTTTGGGAGTTTATTAAAACATTGCTTAAAATGAGTACACACAGGTTTCAGTACCCTGCAAATCACTACCTTCAGGTGGCCTGTAAACTCCACACACGTAAATAGGTTTAGTTTTTTTCAGGCACACTTTCACCCATAGTGATTCAACATTTTTGAAGCATATAGGTGTTTCAAAAGGTGGCTATCCAAGTTTTCATTAACAAAAATCAAAACACCCCCACCTCGTATTCTGATCATTCCTATAAACAACATAGCCATCAATTTTAACGTCATTGTCAGTGATAGTGTCATCAATTTTGGTTTCACAAATAGAGAATACATCAAGTTTTGTTTGATGTAGCAGAAGTTTAACGTAGTCTAGTTTGGATGACAGACCATTTATGTTAAGATGGGCCATTTTTAAGCCCTTCCCATTTCTGATTGCCTCAAAATCAAAGTTTTCATCAATAGTAATATTGACATTGTCCAGAATTCGGCTTTGTGCTGAGATATTCATATAGGAAAAATTTTGATATCCTCAAAGAAAGCTTAGTATACTTGGCTAGCTAGTAAGTTTCTGAGTATAATGTGCAACTGTAAAATTCTGCATGTTATGTATTCATGTCCTATTGGTGTAATGGCTATGACACTCATTCATGGAAATGAGAGATCTGGGTTCGAATCCTGGACAGAGCTGGGAAAAACAAATTATCATAACCTAGCAACGCCTTCCCATGTGCTTGCTTTGTCCATTTTTTGTCATATTGGGATTAGATGGATTCCAGTGTGACGTTATTTGTTTACTTTTGAGTGGTAAGCTCCTTGGCTCTGGCATTTGTGTGGCAGGAAAAAAGATGCTAGGATTTGTTGAAGAGAGGTCTTTTACTGTGGATTTCTTCTAACGGGAACATCGTTGGGGTTATAAACTATTATCAAGTGTAGGTTGATGACTTCTGATTTATTTGAATTCATTAAAAGTCTTAAGAATGATTTTGTGTGAAGAATTAGATTGATATTTACTTTGCTTCACCTCTAGCGCACCGATCTTTTATCTTGCCACGCAAATGCCAAAGAGCTTACCGCTGAAAATGTAAACAACGGAATTCATCTATATCTCATCAAATTAAACTTTTTTCGCTTCGGCGAAAATAAAACCGCTTGATGATGGGATAGCACAAGGTAACTTGGTTTTTATACCATTCAACCGAAAGGGGTATCTAAAATTTTTCATTTGCGAACCTAGGGGACCCTGTCACCGGCTCCACACTCCTTTTATATTAATTACCTATTAGGATGCGTTCGCATATATGAACTTTGTAAACAAAAAAAACAAATCTTCCACGCTGAACTCTTCAAGAAAATTCCTTCCTTCTGGCAACATGATCTAAGAAATTGCAAGGACTGACACTTACTTTCTATCTTCGGCTTAATATCAGGAACTTCTTCATCACTAGTATAATCATCATCAACAAGTCCACGTTTTAATTTTGTTTTTGGCTTGTTTTGCCCTTGATTGTGCACTTCCGTCGCCATGTTGATCTTGAATTTGTGTATACGTGCAGGACGAACAAAGTGCGTAAGAACGCTAAATAGGTTGACGATTCAGAGTAGACCTGTGCCCCCGCGCCTAGCAAATCGGCAGAAAAACATGTTTCCGAAATTTTACGATTTAACGCATTAACAGATTGAGTATAAAGCTGCTTTTACACGTTCAAATTTTATATGACATATACAATATCAAATTTTTAAGATTAAGAAGTCCTATTTTTTATATGATATATGATCGTATAAACCTATTGTCTTCTTTTGAAATTGAGATGTTAACCAATCATAACGCGTTTTTAATTGTAACGAAGTTATGTAAACATGAAACAAACTTACAGAAGAGCGAGAAAATATTCAAAATAAATATTCGTCTCTCAGTACGGTGTTTTGACCCGTTATATTTTTTACAAGAAGTATCGTGATTCCTATCTGCCATCAGGTTTGTGCAACACATATAAAAACTGAAGTGACGACAGCACGAAATAAGATAGTCTACACAGTAGTAGTCACAACCAAAAGAGCAATTGAAAAATTCCTATCTTAAAGATCAAATTGGAAAACATGCATAGAACTCTCTATCTTGCAAATCACGCACATAGAACTCTCTATCTTGCAAATCACACACTTAGATCTTCCTAAGTTGCAAATCAAACACTTAGAACGTTCAATCTTGCAAGTCACGCACATAGGACGATCTATCTTGCAAATCACACACTTAGATCTTCCTAAGTTGCAAATCAAACACTTAGAACGTTCTATCTTGCAAATCACGCACATAGGACGATCTATCTTGCAAATCACGCACTTATAACGTTCTATCTTGCAAATCACACACTTAGAACGTTCTATCTTGCAAATCACACACTTAGAACGTTCTATCTTGCAAATCACACACTTAGAACGTTCTATCTTGCAAATCACACACTTAGAACGTTCTATCTTGCAAATCACACACTTAGAACGTTCTATCTTGCAAATCACACACTTAGATCTCCCTGAGTTGCAAATCACACACTTAGAACCCTCTGTCTTGCAAATCACGCACATAGCACGATCTATCATGCAAATTACACACTTAGAACGTTCTATCTTGCAAATCACACACTTAGATCTTCCTGAGTTGCAAATCACACACTTAGAACACTCTATCTTGCAAATCACACACTTAGAACTCCCTGAGTTGCAAATCCCACACTTAGAACGTTCTATCTTGCAAATCACACACATAGAGTTTTTTGTACATTTTATAGAAACACGGTCAGTATGATGTCATGTGACTATTTAGCTCGATTATCCAATTGTTTATTCAGTAATGGCGGTCTTGATAACAGACCATTTTCACAGAGGTTTCGAGAAATTATTCATGCTGTATCTTCTCTTCATGGAATATCGGTCAGCATTAGACAACTGCATCGTATCCTGCGAAATTATAATTTATTCCGAAAGGGTTATCCCTCAGCAAAATCCTTGCTAACTGACTTCGTCCAGACCCAGTTCCAAGGAAGTGGCTCTTCGATTGGCTATCGACAAATGCATCAAAGATGTGTAAAGAAAAACCTGCGCGTGAATAGAACTTCTGTTGCTAAGATTATGAGACACTTAGATCCTGAAGGAGTTGAAATGAGAAGGCGGAAATACTCAAAACGACGGTTATATTTTGCTCGTGGGCCTAACTGAAGTTGGCGCCTAGATGGGTACGACAAACTGAAGCCCTATGATATCCATGGAGCAATTGACGGATACAGTCGACGAATATTGTGGCTAGAGGTTTGTCGAAGTAATAAGCATCCAAAGACAGTGTGTTCTTTCTTCGTGAACTGTTTAAAGGAACTACAAATTCTGCCAAGAAAAATTAACGCGGACAAAGGAACAGAGAATGTTTATATCGCCGCGTCGCAGAGGTTTCTTAGAAGAATGCATACGGATTCGAATGCGGGTTTTGAAAGTTTCAAATACGGAAGATTATTAGCAATCAACGCATCGAAGCACTTTGGTCCTTCCTCCGCAGATCATGGACTAATTGGTGGATGAACTATTTCAGGGACCTGATCGAAGAGGATAAGTAGGATAACACTTGCCCGTTGGAAAAGGAATCACTCTTATTTTGCTTCCACAAGTTAATACAAAAAGATCTAAATGAATTCCGAGATAACTTGAATGACCACCGCATTCGTTCTCAAGAACGTACACATCCTATTGATCAGGAAGACCAAATGTACTATATTTCATGCCTGAGCTTTCACACGGATCAGTTATGAACTATAAGATGCCATTACAGGTTTCTAATCTCGAACTATCTCAGGGAGAATGTACGGAACAAGTACAAACATCCTACATCTGTTCAGAAGAGTTTTTCGAATTAGCTACGATTATTATGCAGGAAAACAGTTTAAGTCCATCAACTAATCCTGATGAAGCATTAAACTTTGAAAAAACTGCTTTCTATAAATTATTTCTAACAATGACTCAGTTGATCAAATCCATTCGTAAAAAGTGACTAACAAAAACTTTTATCGACATTTTTAAGGTGGTCCTATACCTGAAATGCTAAAATCTGATTTACTGCATTGTGTGCTTTTATTTTTTGACTGAATGTACCATTACATGTATAAAATACAATAAAAAATTAAAAAATAATTTTTTATATTATGATCATGGTTTTTCGGTCCATCGGGACCAAAAAAGTACTATATACGCTGCGGTCAATAATTCAAGAAATAGTGAAGATACCTTCTTCAAATTTTCACTATTTATTCATGTTATGAAAGTACAGGTACTGGTTAAAATTCAAGACAAAAGGTCAAATGGATACCTATTTATGCGCATTTGAGTTTTTGGGTAAAAAAATTGCCCAAATTTCAAAACAATTAGGTCCATAACTCACAAATGAAAAATCATCACATACCCAAAATCAATCAGTACCTGTCTTTTATATGGATAAACATTCCCTGAAAATTTCAGATAAATCGGTGAAAGTGACAGAAAGTTATTGACCGCAGCGTTTGAAAAAAAGCATATATTAGAAAAATCGACTTAAAGTTTTGAAAACATATTTTTCCGGTTTCAATTCATTTCTTTAAGCCAGATTTACAGTAACTATGAAGCTGTTATGTCAAAAATCTTTATTTATGATAACTAGATATTAATGTCAATGAAAACTCTATTACAATGCTACATTTTATCTTTTTGTCACCCATTTCTATGGTACTACGTCAAACATAAACATCCTCAGGGCAACGCTTCCAAATGACACCATTTATTGACTCATTGTTGTTTCGAGTGTGACCGTGCAAATATTTGCTCAGTAGCTTGTTGTCACTAAGATAAAAAAAACACTGGTTTAATGGCTTCACGAATTGCTACTGGTAAGGCAGGTGTTTCCTTATACGTACTTGTGCCATTCAATCGGTCAGCTTCATAGTGATACCGGCTATTACCAGAGTACGTGGACACATTCGATGTTTGAAGTACAAATCAGATGCACGAGAACAATGGTACAATGTTGCACTAATTGGCTTCTTCAGTTGATACACAGAAGTACCAGTGCACTGACGAACAGCTATACCAAAATAATTTGGCAGCTAATTTATTACTTTTTCTGTGAGTCTTCCTTTTCCACCTAGCTAGCTAGCTAGCTAAGGGTTTTCCATCTGATAGCAGAGCTTTGTTTGTTGCTTTTAGTTTTCGCTAACGTCCATCAACTCCTTTATGAATGTGACCAACACATTCTAACATAATAAACATGATAAAAAGCTTCCCACTTTATTTATACAGCAAGGAGATACTGTTTTAATAAGTATACTAGGAACAAGGCAAGCCAAATCTCTCCACAACAACACACTCTTCAAATACGCTTTTATTCCATTTTTAGCTATACCTTGAAACAACTGCTGACAACCCAAGGCCCATAGATTAAAATGAAAACCCCGGGTTTGGTGTAAAAACTAAGTTTTAGGCCAAATAACAAGAGGAAAAGACGTTGCTAAGGCCGTATCCAAGGAGAATTTTTGATTTTTGAAAACTACTACTAATTTTTGATAACGAAATAGAGCAATTTCCGTGCTTTTTCATAAAAAACGAACCATGCCACTGGTTTCTACGCATACCAAAATGTATAAAAACGATAAAATTAAAAAAATGATTTTTTTGTGATTTTCAGGTATAGGACCACCTTAAGTTGACTTTTGTACCGATAAGGTAGTAACGAGACAGACTATAATTTATATTTTACAATTTTAATAATTTGCTCTTATAATCAAACATTTCTAATATCCACCGTATTTCTCCAGATTTTGGTGCATGCACAATAAAGTGGGTTTTTGATGTTTTTTAATTTTTAAAATCTATTAGGCTCTATATTTTTGTCACTGAATTTTAAATTTGGTCTCGGCTTGCAGAGCAATAGTAAACATATATGAAATAGGCTTCCTTTACAAAATTTTGACGTGTATTTCAATGTTTCAATGGTCTTTTAATGAAATACACGTAAATGAGAAAACCGGCCTAAAAATTATGGGCTCATATGAGGTAGAGGGTTGGTTATTCTAGGAATTTTTACACAAACAAATTTTCGCAAGTGTTGATAAATTCGTGAAATTGGCGAAATTAATCACATTAAGAAGAGATATAACACCTCAGATTTCCCCAATATAGCATCAAAAGATGTACATTTTGGCTACGTTGAATCCACCACATACATCATATTAGCGACTGCATATATAGCTAAACCATATATCAACTGTCACAAGCGCTCTAAATACTTTCCAAGGTTTAAAATTCTTGACAGTTGAAACCTCTAAGTTGTGTACTTCAAGATTCCGAATTAAAATTTTAGGGCTGCTCTCTTTAGGCTCAAATTTTAATAGATTTTGGGATTTTGAGGATAATCTTTATTCATTTTTAGAAAAAAACTTATGGGGTTCAAAGAACATTTGGATATTTTTATAAACTAATGGAAACGAAGGCAAATTTTCAAAAAAGTTTTTTAAAATTAAACAAGACGTATGATATACGTAAACAATCTTGCGAATAGAGTTTACAAAAAGCTGATTCCTCGAAATTTCAATTTTCAATGGGTCAGTCTTGGGTAAACTGACTGACAGGAAAAAGAAAGACCACAAGTCCCACCTAAAATTTAGTAGACCCCCGCCCCCCACCAAAAAAAGAACGGGGTATAAGAGAGTCACTCAGTGAGAAAAAAAAAAAAATAATAATAAATAGCACTTATGGCACGGAGACAAAGACAAAGAACGACAAGGGAATCGGAAAATTTACGTTCTTTCGGAGTGTTTCCGAAATCATATTTCTCTATGTTTGAGTGTCATTAGCGTAACGAAAAAAATTCCGTTCTCGTCATTATTTACAATATAATTTGCCTTTTGCTTACATTTTAACCAAATTTTGTAAAATCGATGTATTCAATAAATTGATATGGTGGAGCGTCTTCGTTTTTTTCCTACGTAATGTTGTGTAAATTTTATTTTTCGCAGACTACTTTCCAGGCATTTGGGGAGACCTTAATTCTGCCTACATTCACTTTTGTAAACTTTGGTGGAAACACCTTTACTTTACCAGTTTGTTAAATAATGCTTTTGAACACTTATCTTATCTTTTTAAAAAATAAAATTTAAAACTGCAAAGAAAAAAAAAAGTAAAAATAGTTACCAAGATGAGATTCGAACACACGACTACTCCCGTGTCGGTGCTCAGAGAGGCAAAAATTTCCATTCTTGTGGGACACATTTGCGTTTTAATACAAGCTCACGAGCTTGTAATTATAAGTTTTTTTAGAAGAAAGTTCAACAGTTCTTTAGTGAAAACTTACGGAGTTTATAGGACATATTTTGGAAAGAAATTGAAGATGTTTTTAGGAGGCATGCTAAAACTAATGTTGTTTTTCATTAGGTATAAGCGATGCAACTTTAAAGATAAAAAAGAAACACGCGACAGGTCTAACTATTTTAATTTGAATCTTATCATTCCAAAGTGGGAAACGAATAAAACGAATGAAATTAACAAGTTTAGGTTCCAAAAATTGTTCTTCCGAATAAGCTTTGAGGAGTGGACGGTTGAAAAATTAAGTTGAATTAAAGAGTTTTTAATTTAATTATCCTTTATAGCAACATCATTGTCCTTTTTTTTCACATGTTAGATCACATGCATAAACAATCTACACGCGTCTACAATACTCTTCTCAACAGAAATTTCTTCGATTTAAGCCAAATCATATTCCTCACACTCATTCAGCTTGGTGCTGTATTCTTCATCAGTATCTGGATGTCGTGCCAGAAAAAACTCAATCACATTCAAAAAAATTCCCATCATTAACAACGCACATCCAAAAATGATCATAGTAAACGATGAACCCTCATCGAAAGTTGGCTGAAGTAACTTTGAAAAATTGCTGATGGCTGCAGTTGGTGATGATGTGGTTATGCGTTGAAGCTCGCTAAGATATTTGTCAGCATATGGCTTGTACAACTGATTTTCAAAAATAAATATTGCGGAACAAGCGGCGATTTCTAATCAAAAGTAAGAATTATACAACATATATAATTATAACATATAATTGTGTATAATATATAAAAATGTATTGAAACAAAATATATTTCGGCTAACAAACATATCAAGCAACTGAGAGGCGGGAGTATCCAGTCAAATTATCGGAAATTATGGGGTAAAAATTTGTTTCTAATTTCTTGCTTCTTTGTACTTTTGATTCAACTTTTTTTATTTCGTAGATAATGAAGAAAGGTTTTTAACCGACAAAAGCAAAGATAATAGCCACTTCTCCTTGTGCACATTTTTTAGGGAGAATTATTTGTCAGGCGATAAGGTATACTGTGTATATCTGCTCAAATACATCACTCAGGGTCAACGAAATCGGAGGAGGGTGGAGGGCTGGGAGGAGAGAACGCCCCCTCCTTCTTCTCTCAACTTTTTGAGAGGTATCCTAAATAACTAACGCATTGAAGTTTTGGAATTTGAATAGGGTTTTAGACAACTGGGAGTTCTTAAATTCCAACAATATTTAAGGGCTCTAATAATAGTGGGACCTCTCTAGTCTCTTTGTTGGTCCCTTCGCCCTAAACTCGTGGGCCTTGAACATGAATACAAAAGTATGACAGCACAACTCACCTCCGAATATTGAAGTTACGGTCGTGATGAGTAGCATAATTTTTTTCTTTGGTAAGTTTATACATGGTGTCTTCAGAAATGCAACAATGGTACCAAATACGTTAAGTACAACCGCGGCTATCATGCAGTAATAAACTGTGTTGAATTCTGAAATGGAAAAAAATCTTGCTGAGACAGAAGAAATCGCATTCTTGTCCCCAAAGCTCTTTAAGGTAAACAGAGGTTTAAGATCTCAAAGATCTCTGAAGACGAAAATCAGGAAATCAAACAGTACTGTAATTAAAAAATGCTTACCTAGCCTTCAGATCTCAATTTTTTAAAAACGATATCAATTGACCCCTACCTGGTCTTTTTTCGATGCCTTAAGAAATAAACTTTGGGAATTACGCGAAATGCTTAAAATTTCGGGATTGGTATTCGCGAAGTTTAGGTCTCCAACTCGAAAAATTGAGTTTATCGAGAAATCGTTTCTCATGAATTTTTACATTTTTCCAAAAGCTAATTTTTCAACTTTTTAAACAGCAACATATCTACTACGTTACAATATGTTCGATGAATTTAATCTTTGCAAAATCTAAATATAGCTTAATGTATTCCCTCTTTACCCATAAATGATTGACGGACATGATTTAAAACGTTATTCAAACGAACGTTGTAGCTATATTAGATGCTAAGTTTTTTCTGATTTTTTTTTTAAAAAATTGATCTGTTTGTGCGGTGGCCAAATTTCTGCGGTTTTAACTATGCTACATTAATCAGCGTGTTCATTTGTGTGAGCCAAAGATGGCAGCTGCGTGTAGCGATGCGCTACTTCCCGTGTGTTCCGACGGGTGAATTTTCGTGTTTTCCAACGGGTGAATTGCCGTATTTTCCGACGGGTGAATTTTGGTGTTCTCCGACGGGTGAATTTTCGTGGATTTTCCATCTAGTCGCACGAACATGGAAAATCCACGAAAATTCAGCTTTACAAAATATCTAAAGATACAACCACATTCTAAACAATCTCAAATGGATAATTTCAAATCTACGACCGACTTACTTTTAAAAATGCGAAGAAAAATTTCTTTCTTTTCTTGAGCACGATGCTGTAAGTGTTGCTTTATATCTTCATAACTCAAACATTTTTTCTGAGGAAAATCCCCAATTGGCACCTTTGGGATTATCGTAATCTCATAACAAAGCAACGTCAGGCCATATTTTTCCATCACTTTTATATTTGCGTCAGCAATCAGATCCGGAAGTGAAGGTGTTCCATTTCTCGACATTGCATACAGATGCGTCAGATTGATTCCAGTGAAGTCTATGACAGGTGGTGTTGCATTTCTTAACATCGGATAAGGGTGTGTGAAGTTGGTGCCAAGATGAAAAGGAAAGTCGCTCTTTTCATCAGGTTCTTGTAGAGGATTTAACGAATTTTTTTCTGCGTGTGTTGAAGCGGTTAAGTTCATTAAATCAAGCATGGAAACTTTTGATTTTCCAACAATCCAGTAGTTTGTATTCAAAGCAAGGACGAACAGAATTAACGAAGATATAAGAAAAAATAGACTAGCCACAGAAAGAACTTTGTAACCATTCATATTCAACCTGCAGAGAAAACAAAACATTTTTATTAGGTACAATATTTCTATTTATTTTGTAAATTTTGTTTCATATTTAACCAGTTACATTTTTTATAACATAATAAATTTCGTGTTTATTATGTTTTTAACTGAACAAAAAATGTACAAAATGTCAAAGTTAGCTTTCTAAAAGTTGTTTACAAGAAGAGCCTCTTTCTTAACCCCAATCAGACGGTAAAAATGTGCAAATTATTGAAATATATGAATTTTACGAGAAAGCAGCATAGCATTACTTCCAATAAACTGTCCTGAAAAAAATGTGTAGTTTATACTGCTTCCATGCCTATATGTGTATTTTCCAGGGACGTGATAATAACAGGTTCTCGAAATAGCGGTGGATTGTTCCACGGGCTAACGATTAGTTATAACAGAGTGTTCAAGCTATAGCTGTAGAATCTGTGGGCGCCGACTGAGAAAAACTTTAAAATAATAATTTCAAAAGCAATTTTATTGCCCAGATCAATAGATCACATTTACACGGCAAAAAGCACCAACCTTATCAAGTTTTAGTTGGAGTAGTTTAGTTGGTCGACCGTTGTTAAGCCAGTTACTAAAAGTGAAACCGAACAAAAAGTAGTGCAAGTCAAACCGTGTTGGCAATCAAAGTAAATTGCATAAAAGCATTTAAAAACTTCTTTAGTTGTTATTTTATTTTGTGTACCGAACCAATTTTTGCATACCGTGAATGAGTTGGTAAGCTGCCTCTGTGATAAAAACACTTCTGCTCAATAAAGTAGCAAATTTTCTCACAATTTCTTGCGATGAGAATCTGATTTAGATCTTTTATTTTAGTTCTTATTTTAATTTTTTAACTAGCAATTAAATCTTATCTTATCTTATCTTTTTTCTTTTTCTTTGTAATAAAATTATATCTTCGTAAATAAAATAAATAAAAAAATAAATATCCTACCTAGAAGAATCCTATCTATTCCTGAAAACAACGGAGGAATCGGAAGACGGGTGTGGCCGAAATATCATGTCATTTTTAAATTTTGTTTTTTAATAAAGGAATGCCATTGTGTAACCAATGTGAAAAAAATCTGATGAGCAATTTGTAAGACTAGTCGGTCGCCCGTGGAAAAATCCACGGGTTGGCCCGTCCTTTTTATACAGTATTGCGTGTGTCTCGCTACTCGCGGTACCATTTTTCGTGACAGACAGACGTATACGGGTATTATAAATATAGATGTTTTACAACAGCTTTGTTTCCATTTGTTTTGTTTTGTTTACAAATATTTGGCGGGAAAACCGCATTCGAAATTGAACATGCAATGCATAAAAGGCAGAATAAGAAGATACAAAGCAGTCGTGGTTTCGGAACAAGATGTATCGCACGTCGTAAGTCATGTCGTGAATATCGAGTTTTTCCTATCTCTATCACACTGACGTGCGATGTAGAAAATGTTGCACGACGGTGATTCCAACGTGTCGTCAGACAGTAGTACGATTGTTGTGCGACAGTCACACAACAAACAGAATTTTTTGAAAACCCAATACTATGTAGTGTCAATTCATGTGTTTCAAAATTATTTTCAAGAAAAAACGTTGGCACGCGTTAAACAGGCTCATAGATGTTGGCCGTCTTTATTGGTGTAGTTCTGTGCGCTGTCTCTTTTTAACGGGACGGCGCGACGGAGGTAATATAGATAAGAGGCCTGGGAACGAGCTAGGTTGGGTGTAGTTTACCATCGTGCAAACATGATGTTCAACACTTTATCGACCTTCAAATGTCACCTCGAATGGTTTCGAATGTGCTGTTATCGTTATATTCCTTTGTTTACAGTAATACTAAAATTCAGACCATGCTAATCATTATTCTTATTTCTCTCTTTTCTTCTAAACAATGAACCTAATGTTTTTAACCTGAAAACCCAGCCTGATATTCTTATAAGGCATATTTTTATAAAAGAAAAAGCATGTAACCTATTTCAATCCATGCTAAACTGACGGTTGGTGTAATATACATGTTAAGTTTGACTCTTCTTCCCTCTCTCAACGTTTATAAATAAAACGATACAACACATTTATAACAAAATTAAAACCAAATCCAATATTTACAATGGACGAGAACTATATCTTGTGCAGCTACAATTCCAAAACAAAACGTCAGTGTAGTAAAAATCGTGAAAAATTGAATGTTTTTTTTTTCATACTGCGAATTACTACTTACATATTAATTTCAAATAAATATTCTCCTTCTTCACTTTTTTCAATTATCTTCTTGTTTTTTTTTACTTCTAAAAGATATACAGGGAATGGAGGTTCTGTTGCTTTTCTTGATTTCTTTTATAAACTCAACTTATATATTATTTACAACTTTCTCCCAATATTTTTATTTCCTTTGTTTTGTACGCCGTTTTAATTGATATAGAGACCGGTTATCACACGTACAGCGTTAATAGTTAATATCACATTCGCCGAAAGCGCTACCATTTTTGAATTAATAAAGGGGTTAGTGGTAAGACTTTCTGCGAGTTTATGTTGTTGCAAATGAAGGAATGAAAAAATACGAAGCAAAAAACAGGAGTAAAAATAAAAACATTTTGCAGGATATTTCTTCTTCAAAATTTATATACAGTGATTAAAACAAAGGTTTGATTTTGATTGGCGCAATATTTCCACCATTTAAATAGTAATCATTTCTGCTTTTAAACGACTGAAACTTCTGCCAGCCAAACAAAATGCTTAAAAATATTCCGCTCGAAATAATCCGTTTAGTGTAGATAAGCCTTAAACTAAAATTTTATGTTTAAAAAAACGTGTAAAGTTTTACAAAGAATGTTCTTTGAATGTTGAAATTCCATCATACATGCTTCACTTAACATCATCATCGCCAAAGACAGTACTTATTACAATACACTGGCATTAAGTGGAACACTCAATGAACCGTGAAAAGTCTTCTAACTTAGCGAATGTCTCACTTAACTAAATCTCCCTGTAACTGGGACTTTTTCAAAAACGTTTTTTGCTCGAGGGACTGAGAAAAGGCTATTACTTAGCCAGGGATCTCACTTAAGCGAAGTATTTTTGCTTGGATTTAGTAGGAAATTTCAAGGGGCCGAGGAATTTGATCCCAACTTGTGCGAAAGTCCAACTTACCCGTGGTCCCACTGAATGCAAGCGTACTTTTTATTTATGTCTTTTTCACTCTCCACTTAGTTTCTTTATATTTTTTATTATTTTTTTGCCATACGTTAAGAACATCAATTTATAGCTTCTTTTTTTACATTATAAATTGATACATTGAAGAAACACAAGATTATGGTAACAACCGAACCTTGATTTATTTGAGACATAGTACCAATTAGGTTAAAACACATTTTTGTTGCAATTCACAGGGCGAGCAAAAATTACAAATCAGACTCGATAATTGATATGTCTCCCTTCTAAAAATGTATTTTTTCTGCTGGAAAATATAAAGCATAATATCGCTCAACCGTGGTGAGCAGAATATCGCTATAAAAAGATATATTGTAAATATTATAAACCTCTGCTCGATATTGAGATCCTCTGCTCGATATATTGAGATCCTCTGCTCGATATTGTGATCCTATACTGGATATTGTGAACCTCTGCTGGATATTGTGATCCTCTGCTCGATATTGAGATCCTTTGCTCGATATTGTAATCCTCTGGTCGATATTAGCGCCCTCTGAACGATATCGACATCCGCGCACACGTTACAAACCACCCACCCCCCTGCGCTTATTTCAACCCTTCCATTACTCTTGAGATGAACAAAGTATTAACTCATTTGAAATCTACGGCATGTTCACTTTTACCAGTATCAAGTTGAAACATTATTTCAACATGCAAGTAGTGTAAAGAAGAAAAGAATCGATGAAAAATTGCATTGCAATGGAATATCATTCAATTGAATAAAACATTCATTTTTCCACGAAATAAACATGTTTACTCCCCTTCCCCCCCCTTCCCCCCCTCCTATCAATTGTCAATTTTTACTACATTTTTTAAACCTATTATACTTTTTGGCTTTGATCAAAAATGAATTGTCTTCATCAAATTTCTTTGTCTTATGCAGCGTATTATCGGACCGACGAATACTTGACATAAAAAAACATCTCGTGCAAGTCACAAATACAGCTTCACACGATTTTCCTTCCTTCACTGGAGTCACACCATTGTCCTATAACATTTTATAATCCCTGCATTTTGTAGGGATTTCAAATACTGCCGCAACACATAAAAATGTTTAGATGATGGTGGAAAATGCTTTTTATCTATTCTTCAAAGCTAACTAATTAGCAGAGAAGAATTTTTTATTAGGCAACACAAAAAAAGTCTTATCTAAATATTTATCACTGTTTACCTCCATTGCATTCTGGTCTGCTCTATAAAAACCTTTTCTTTTTTCAATTCAATACTCCTCAAAACTTGTGCAATAGAACAGAACTCAGAATCACTATCCAATGCCAAAACGTTAATACCAAGCTATCTGCCACTCATTCTCGACCCCAGAGCTCTTTGGGATAAACCTTGAGTAGCTCTGGACCTGTCTGGTCACGTGATGGATTCTGATTATTAAAGATCTCTGTTTCTCCGCGAAAGATTGTATTTAGCATTTAAATGTAAACAAATGGCGCGGTGAAGAGACGAAGGATCGAAGTGCGATCGCGTTTGATTATTTGTGCCTTAATTAAAAGCAGATATTATATATCTACTAAGAAGATAATTCGGCTTTCTCTTTTAACAACATTCACTGTTCGTATTTGACCATTCTTCACATAGCTAGCTTTAAGTGCCACACATCGCTACGCTAAATGGAGCTGTTCTGCTAGCTAACAAAATGGAGGAATCTCACTTCCTTTTCCACTCAGCTACGAGCTAGCTAAGTAAAAGTAACTGCATGCTATAAAAATGTTTATTCGTGCAACAGTCTTTCACAAAAAGTTGTGCTCTTACATAATATGCATGATACTAAGGTTATTATGAATAAAAAGAAATTTTTGAGTATCCTAATTTTTTGTAACTTTTTGGTGACATTGACCCTATGAGTAAAATTATATTCCACAAAATGTGCAGAAATAAATTCTACAAAGCAAGACAAGTATATTTTCCCATATTATATGTTTGTTTATATAGGCTTTACATTACTGTAAAAAAATAAAAAAAAATAAAAACATTTTCCTGTCATCATATATCTTTGGAAAAAATATTCGAAAATTTGGATGGCAAAATTTTGATTGAAAAAATGATATGTAATGATATATAATTTTTTTGCATTTTCACAAAAATGTTTCACACTAGCCTTGTTCATGCCTCTTAATCCCAGAATTTAATTTTTTTTAAATTCCTTACATAGGATATTGAATGTAACTTTTAACAAACAGTTTTTTGCGACACGTCAAATGCAGGCTATCAATTCTGTCTATTGTGTATCACGAGATAGTTGGGTGGCCACATTTGAAAATTAAATTCCAGAAATTTTTTGACCTTTTTGAATGAGTATTAAAAGCCTGATTATATGAGGCAGGTTAGTTTAGTGTTGTCTCGGTTGGCAGGTCCACCTGTTTAAAAAAAAAATCAACCAAAGACACGATCTATACTGTTCTCCGGTTGAAAAAATTGTACTTATTTTTTTGAAGAAATAGCAGATCAAAGGTGTAAACAAACCAGCAAAATAACGTAAAATTGTCCATGAGTTTTGGTTTACCAATAGTTTGCTAATTCGAATTTAAGGTTTCCCGTTTATGTTTTTTGCTATAACGAAATCACTTAATACAGAAAATGCTGCCATCTTTTTTGACAAAATGAAACTGATAAGACATTTAAGCATCACATGATGGTTTCTCTTTTATTTTAGCTCGCAAAGTGCATGCTTTTGTTTTGAAAACATGGAACTGGCTCGCCAAAGTTATATTATATGAATAGAGTCAACCCACAGAATCAACTTATCCTGGGCTTAGAAAACGAGCCGACATGCCTTCATACAACTCACTTCATATAACGTCAAAGAAATTTTTAATAGCAGTGTGCGACCAGGCGACTTAAGGCACGACCCCAAAAAGTTCGTGTAGTAAATAATGACATCGTCATTGCAGCCTTAGGTGTTGATGTGTTTAGGTTTACTAACTTAACAAAGTTGCAAGACGCAGAAAAATGTTGTTTCCCGCGTTTCATGTACTGCGAAATTGCCAAAACGCGATTTTCCCGCGCTTTTATAAATCGAGTGTTGCGCACTATTGACTGTATTAACTGACCGCGGGAAGTATAATAAAAGCGCGTCTTGTGTGTCACTCTCATCATAAAAAGCTGTCCTATTCCAAAATTTCTACTTCCCGCGGTTTTTCTGCGGTTTAGGCATATATCTATTACAACTATACTTACAAATGACGTCATAAGTGACAGGACCATTTTAAAATCACTATAGGACACCTTTTTATGATCGGAGTAAGACCTTAGACGCGCTTTTCTAACACTTTCCGCGGTTTGTCAATGGGGCCCATAGTGCGCAACATTCGATTTATAAAAGCGCGGGAAAAGCGCGTTCTTGCAATTTCGCAGCACATGCTATGTTGTATAGCTAGATATAGATAGCTAGCTAGATAGCAACTTTTTAGGAGTTTTTTTCCAGAAGTATATCTATGCAGTAGCAGCAGCCACCCTGGTTAAGCTCATGTTTAAAAATATAAGCTTAAGATTGAAAACAATATAAGGGATAATTAGGTATCTAGCTAGTGTGCTAAATTTGTAGTCATGTGTTGTAAAATTATGAGAGTTTAATACGTACGAACTAACATCACGTGCGAACTCAATATACTGTTCACATAATGGAGTGTCCCACTCAATATACTTTATTTAAAAAACACAACTTACCGGACACACATTCGGACCGGACACAATTTTTTTAAATTTTACATCTCTAGATTGGCGGAAAATGCCCTTCCAGACGTCAACGAACTCGTGGTTCAATGCTAAAAATCACGATAAATGTTTTGATACTTTTGTAATTTAGAAAAGCTGCATTGTTTAATTTGCATCAAAATTTAGATAAAAACTTAGACGTTAAAAGTCAATTGGGTGCCGTGTGCACTAGCAAATTCTTGAGTATGAGTACTAGTAAAGTTTGATCTATTGTCCGAATTAATTAAAGCAGGTGCAACTTTTCTGTTAAAAAATCTTCGTAAGACATTGGATGATACATATTTTACACGGCTAGCCTCACAAATTTCGAGGGATATACCCTGTCTATTATTTCCAGGAGGGGCCATGGCTTAGACGGGGAATCCTGGAGTATTTAATGCTCATTTTGAGCTACGCAGACCCAGTTAGGGTCCACGCTCTACCAGACAACTCCCTGCAACATCCAACGGTCCACACAGTGTGCCATCTCCCAAATTTCCCTTACATGGCTTGGGTTAACCCGGGGCTATGGTAACATTCACTCGCCCATATTGAATCGCCGTCAGAGGGAATTGAACCCCGGTCTCCCGCGCAAGGTGCGAGAGTTATAACCACTAAACTACGGCGCCACGAATTAACGCATGCATCACCAGAATAATCAGTGGCGATGTCCAAATAAATAGCGCAAGAGCTTGCACAAGTAACAAGGACAAGCCAAGCTTTATGTGCAGTTTTATCAGCACTATACACATCTTTGATGGCAATGGGTCCAGCGTAATCAATGCCAACTTTTGTAAACGCAAAGTTTCTTGATAAACGGAAAGCCGGGAGACTAGGTTGTCCTGGGTAGTTATAAGGCTTCTTGTAAAAGTCGACATCGATTACAATTTCGCAACAATTTACGTAAATGATTGCGAACATTCGGGATCCAATATTCACGTCTAATTTCAACCAGTGTATCTTTTCGGCCATTATGTCCTGCTGTAACATGGGCATCCCATATTATTAAGTTTGTAATAATTCTATCCTTGGACAAAAAAATAGGATACTTCGTAGAATGGGGCAAAGGTGCATATTCCAAACGACCTTCGCAATATAAAACATCGTTATCGTCTTGAAATACGTTTAGCTCCCAACAAAGTATTTCTAACTTGCGATCACCTACCAAACATTTTTGTGCATGTTGTAACCATAATAGCTTAGCAGAGCTAAGCTCGCTCACATCCAAGATCAATTCTTCGGCCCATTGCCTCTTATTAAAAAGTATATTATTTATGTTTTCTTCTTCCTTTTAAGTTACCAAGAAATCGCATCACCCAATCGGTGACACGAACTAACTTTTTAAAACTCATGAATTTAATTGGGTTTATGATTACGCTTAAATTCGGATCACGAACACCAGTGTCAACACCACTCTGTAAACACGTGGAAGCTGACAAACTAACAGTAGTATCAATATCAACCCTCTGTAAACACGGGTTATCATCATCACTAAAATGTGGGAAAATCAATTCCGCAGAATCAATTTTCTCATCTTGATTATCAAAATTCTCTCCAACATTTAACTGAAGCCACTCGTTTTCTTTTAAACTAAGATATTAGATAGCAACTTTTTAGGAGTTTTTTCCAGAAGTATATCTATGCAGTAGCAGCAGCCACCCTGGTTAAGCTCATGTTTAAAAATATAAGCTTAAGAATGAAAACAATATAATAGATAAATGGGTATCTAGCTAGTGTGCTAAATTTGTAGTCATGTGTTTGTAAAATTATGAGAGTTTAATACGTACGAACCAACAACACGTGCGAACTCAATATACTTTATTTCAAAAACGCAACTCACCGAACACACATTCGAAACACATATACAAACTAAATATCATGTCTCAAAACCACGTGTGCAGTGTGAGACTTTCACTTTAGCTAGCTATTACTAAAACTAAAACCTAAGCTACAAAACAGAGACTGGCTACGAAAGTAATTTTCAGATTCACATGTAGCTTAAACATTAAAAGCTTTTTAAAAAATTTAAATAAGTGCTTTGGAGTTATCATCAAATTAAATTTCTTTTCAAGATCTTTCACTGTATTGTTAATTTGTTTGTGTTATCGTTTGTGGGGAACTAATTCGATTTGTGATTTTTAGCACAACTTGAGAAAGCGAATCTGAATTGCAGTACTTACTTTTAGATCCGGCTTGTTTACAAGCACAAAATTAGGTTATCGAGTCAAGAAAATTACCCCACATATAGTGAGCTATTTGTCATCACGTGATCAGACAGGTCCAGAGCTACTTGTGAGGTTTTAATCTTAAAGATCTGCCACTGGCTCTTAATCCTCTGAGAAGGTATGAGAGGTCATATAATTGAGAAGGAGAACGAGAGAACTGTGGGGTATGAAGTATGTGACGAGTGACGAGTAATATTGGCTATTCGTGTTTCAATTATTTTTGAGTTTTAATCCATTTAATGTACAGGATTCAATAAGGTAATCGCGTGCACAATAGTAATGTCATGCACGTCAGAACACTATTACTATTTCACTGTAAGTGGCTATTCATTATTATGATCCCGTCCATGGTGAACTAGAGCCCAATCCTTTTTCCGCGCTAAAAAGATTACGTCATTGCGATTACGGAGCGCTAGCTGGATCGGTGTATTAAAGGTGGGAAGGTTATTGACATTTGTGATGCACGAAAAACAAAATGAGATCCATGGCTGATGGTGAAATAAATAATTGTCAAGCTATTGCGAACTTGCTAGTACGGTCCAGAAGAAAAGGTAGGAGATGTGTTTTTTTTAAGTTACATGAAACGATACACCTTTTTTATAACGTTCACACCCTATAGAAAACCCTGGGGACGAGGTTGTAAAATAAAAAAATATATATAAAAATACAATATATATATGCGGAATATTTCTTTTCAGAAGGTACGAGAAATTTAGATCGCGCGAAACTAAACAAAAACAATTACTGAGAAATTTCGTAAAACCTCTTACCACAGAATTATAAAATTAAATATTGATAATAATCACAATATTGTCAGTGTTGGCCGACGTAAATCCAACATTGATAAAGCTTTTAGCGCCAAAAATCCATGCAAAGTTATACTTTTATAAAGTTAAAACCCTTATTCTGAAAGAAATGCAATACATCGAGTTGTACAATCCGTACTGTGCGAAAATGTCACGAATTAAGGGGATGCGCGTCGTAAGGTACACTCTTTCAACCGGAAAATAATACTCGGAACGCAGATAATAATGAGACTTTCGCGTTAACGATTTCGGAAATAAGAAGGCGAACGAAGCAGCTTGTGGGGGTTTTTTTCACTTAAGGATACGGTAACCCCCTTCAGGGGCATTTTTTTAAAAAAAATTATTTTTTTTAATTTTGATTCTTTGGCATATTTTCCTGATATTTTTAAAAAAAGAATCAAAAATATTTATTGTTAAGAGGGATAAAATAAGAAAATTTTTTTTTTTATCTTTCAGTGTTTTCAATAGTGTGCTCAAAGTTTAAAATTCCTCAAATATATATAATCTGTATAATAATTAAAGAGAGTTATACAGAACGAATAAAAAATTGCATCTCTACATATAACATAGGAAACATTCACACTTTAATAATCTATACAAATATATTATTATTTATCATCTATACCTTTTTCGTTCTTATCCTGTATGTTATGTTATCCTGTTGTCTGTTTAACAATAACTAGACCCAAAGTTCTGCGAAAACACTTTACCTATAATTTTTAATAAAATATTCATGAGTTATTAATTATTCATAACGTTTAAGTGGGTGTAACCATGATTCTTGCAGGTAAAAGCAAAGGTCTTTGCTTTTTCTCGAAATAAAATTTTCAGTCGTAACGGTATATATTTTTGTCGAACACTCCCCTCCATCTTGTCGAAATTGTACGAAAACAAGTTTGTTGCGACAATTATATCTTTCGCTACAAAACTTTGCTTTTTCTAACGTAGAAAGTGAGGAAATATCAAGTTTATTGAGCTATCATGCTTAAAAATAGATAAATCAGTCATAAAACAGCTATTGTGACACAAAATATGCTATATTTTTGGAACCACGTGTTGTTTTGAGTAAAAAAAGCAAAGTTTTTTAGAGCTGAATAAGAGCTTCGCAATCATATTTTTTTCAACAAACAAAAATTTTACTGAGGGGAGTGTTCGACAAAATGAACTGGAAGGGTGAATTTTTGTATATAATTTCTTTTCTACTTTTTGGATTTTTTTTATGGAAATATTTTATCATCATTCTACAGATAATTTATTCGGCTTTCAGAATATATATATTTGCTAGGGTTGATATAGCGAGCAGAGGGGATATTTTAAATATGCTGAGTATGTGCCTCAGGGGGTTACCGTATCTGTAAAAATAACGGCACCAGTTATGAAAACCGATTTATTGAAGCCACGGAATCTGCTGCAATGAATTTCGAAAACTCACCGGGAAACAATAAACAAAAACAAACAATCTACAGAAACGAAAACAATTTATTAACTTTATCAAGATTTATAAAACAGCTTTAAATTTTTGACAGAAAAACAATAACAACGTGGTGTGAGGTTTCGCTTTCTTCTTTTTATCTCACGTATTGAAAGATATCATCTCTCATTCTAATTGTACGCAATCTAAAAAGAAACAGAAAACATTTTTATATAGTATATTATATTATATATATAGCAAAGTCTCTAAATACATTAAAATCCAGTGCCTTTGAGGGACGATATTTAGAGCTAAATTTCTAAACTACAAATATATATCATTTTTTGGGACAGAGTGCTCAAAAAGTGTTTACTAGATACAATATGCTTGATATAATTAATAAAGTTATGCAACTCTGTTTACTTTGAGGGTTGTCTTCTTTTGGGGAGCGTTCACTTCATATTCATATGGGTTCAATCCCACGTAAACAGTTGTTGCTTATTGAACAGAAATTTAAAAGGTTTCTGTAGCTCAAATGGAAGCTTTTTAACACTCTAGAACCGTCTATGTTGTCCCTCCTGGAAAAAAATTGACAGGGTAAATTTATTGGAATTAATGAGGCTAACCACATAAAATATAGATCACTACTTTTTGTGGCCAAGACAACAGAATTGACTAATCTACCATACTGAACACAAAAGTTGCGAAAAACACAAAATTTGATTAAGGTCTATTATGTGGTTTCACATTCTTAAAGGGTCATTCAAGAGTAGTTTTTACGTATCATAACTTAGCTATACCACATTATTGTAAGCTCATGAAACACAATGCAAAAACATAGGGTTGTAAAGAAAATGATGAAGCCCTAAATATTTTTTATCTTTTTTAAATATTTTTATATATGTTCAAACTTAATCTCCCAAAAACAATAATTACATTAACGGTCGACACCATTATCGAACAAAAGTCCACTTGGTAATTTGTGACTTCACACTTCGTACGTACATAGCTTACTTCTTGAAAAATTTATTGCAAGGTTCGAGTGTTGAAGAATTTAACAACATGCGAAAGTAGGTAAACAAAGTAGAACTTCCAGGTAAAGCCACTGTTTGATAAAATAGTTCAGATTAAGAACATATATCAGTAAAAAGACGCTAGTAGCCACAGTACAAAAGTTTTTAACCACAAATGAGCAAATACCTTAAAGAATGAAGAGGTGTATTTTCCCGTTAGTTTTCGATTGGTGACTTAAATTTATTTCCACGATACAACCAAAAAAGAAGCAACTTGAGTTTTAGGAAATATTTAAAAATTGTATAATAAAATTTAAAAAGAAAGAGTTTTGTTAATATATACTTTATGGATTGAATTTTCTTCTTCTGACTGTAGCTAGAGGTAGCTAGCTGATGATTCCATTGAAGGATGACAGTAAAAAATATTTTCCATGGTGGCCACAGGCACCACAAAGTAATTTAGTTAGCTAGCTACATTAAACCAAGGAAAAAACGTAAAAATAACTTTCAAATCATCCATACCTTCGCAACTCACTTTTCTTCTGCTGTATGAAAAGGATATATACCACAAACATGCCAATTCAAGCTGATAATTTGGTACTTTAAAATCTTCTTTTTAATGAAGCCATAAATATAACACGTTTTTGCGCATTATAAACGTTCAAATTAATATAGTTTGCCTTCAAAGAAAAGGTACAAGCTTTCCTTTCCAACTCGAAATATTAAGAGAAATAGGGAAGATGCTTTATCCAAAATGCGATTCCGTGGTTTGAAATTAACTCTTATTTAAAATACTTGGGCATTAAATATGGCTTTCTTTAGTCGCACTTATTACCCCAACCTCGTCCCCAGGGCATCTTGTATCTTTTCTGACCCCGGGACGGCGATACGAACATGGCCCTGGAGGAGGCCTCGTCACGTGACCCTCCAATACACAGTTTTTCTGTGTGTAATATTTAATGAGATTTGTCTCAATTAACCAAAGTTTTATATATAACATTGCAGAGCTAAGCGAGCTCGGCGTTTGTTTTGATTCCTCTCATACGCAACGCACAAAGTGCTCGCATATTGCCCTTGATTGTTTTCTGAATGTATAAATATACAATCATGTCATTTAGGCTGCTGTTTACTTGAAGAAATTCAAGCAATTTAGTTATGTGTATTTTACTGAATTGGTTGGCTAGCAAGCACTGGGTAGCAAAACTTGTAGCTAGGGGAAACTTGGAAATTGGTAAATGATTTGCCCACCTGACCATAAGCACTTCGTTGGTTCTCTAAGGTGCAAATATGGCTACATAATTTTCAAATGGTCGTATCATTCTAGGTGCTTGACTGAAAGTAGCTACAACCATCCACATAATCTTTGAGACAAACTAGAAATTCTATCAAAAAAACAGAAATGGCCGTTGACGCAAATGTCCATTTTACCAACTGAGACGGTTTAAACATGTAAAGCTGAAGCTGAAGTTCCGTGAGCCTGGAGGCAGTACGTCGAGTTTGAGAAGACTTGTGGTGCGAGTTTGTGAATTTTTTTTTGTCAAAAATCGAAAAGTCTCGATATATTATGTGGGTGATTGTAGGCAGAAATTTAACTTCATATTAACATTTACATTTTTTATTCATTTTGGCTGAACTTTAGAATTCTCATTAACTGTAAAGTTCATATCTGTGTCTGCATCACTGCTTTTATATGATGACCAAGATTTTGCTGTACGAATCCCAAAGTTCCTTTTTTATTATTTTTTTGCACAACATTTATTTAAACAATAGTTAACTGAAACTGAATTCGTATATGGTGGACTCACTGCTTGTGGTTATATTGGGTGTAAAAGGCTTCAAAAAAGTATTTACTTTAGAAGACTTTTTTGCTTTTACATTTTGTGACCTTAACATTTCCAAAAAGCCACCCATTACCTGATAAATTCTGCTTTTTCTTTTCCTAATGACATGTTTTTAAAACGCCTTACAGCTTTTTTATTTTTTACTCAACAATCTCACATTTTATTGCACACACAGATATACAAAAACAAGTTTTTTTTTGTTCAAAACATAAATAATCCAGCATTATGCTGGTTTGAAAATTGAAAATTTGTCGATTCAATGTATCACTGCCTTGATAGTTTAGAAAGAATTGGTATACGACTTTACCAACAGCAAAGTATTGCTACCTTAAAATAAAAAAATGTTTGGGGAATAATTTTTTGAGGAAATTATTTTGGGGATTTTGGACAAAAATTAGTTCCATAAAGTCACACTTTTTAGAGCTCATCAAAATTCTGCTGCTATTCCAAAAACGGTTTTTAATTGATATATACATCTATTTATTGTTATCATTCTGCTTGAAAAATATTTAAAATGCCAAACTAGCTAACCGTGAAGATTAATTCAGTATTCTCATAAAGAATAATTCAGTATTTTCATAAGAGCATCCAATCACAAAAATATATCAGCAAAAAGATATTCTTTGCAACTAAATTTTTCTTTTACTGGCATAATTTTAGGTTGAATCTTATCTGACCAATTTCTGAGGTTAGAAAAGCTTTTAAAACTTTCTGAACCTGTATTTTAGTCAAAATTGATATGTTATCAAAAACAACTTATCGGCGTCTCTGAAAAGGGCTAAATTCTGAAACTCAGAAAGTATGATGATAATAGAACTATTTTTTGGCTCAATTTCATCAAACCAATCTAAAACCATATCATACCAGATCTCAAGTCAATATTTTAATTTTTACTGAAGTTATGGGACGCTGTATAAACTATATACTTGGTTTAGACTTTTTTTGTTATTTTTTATGTTCACTGCTTTGTAATTAGTATTAAAACTCTTGAGATAATATGTCACAGTGGTGAGCTGTTCAATATCTACCATATATTCAGTACATCCTGGATTTAACCATATGCCAAATCAAAGTGTGAGTTAAAATTTGATTGAGTTCGATTTTCTGAAATTGTTAAAAAAGGTCTAGCAAGAATCAGTTTAAAAAAATCTTCCTAAATTTTCTCTTCCTAAAATGGCTGTGTAATTTTTTTATGCCTCGTGTAAAATTATATTTTATCGGATTGGTCTAAACTTACTCCATAACAAGTTTCAAGTCTATAACGTTATTTTTTTACCGAAGTTATTTCACTTTGAATTTTCTTGAATTAGGCCGGGTAAATGTGCAGTCAATGATAAAATGACTCCGACAGTTAACCTACTGGCTTTTTATATTTTTTATGGTAACCAAAGCATATAAAGCAATAAAACATGCCCACTAATAACAGCCTGATATAATTTAGAAAGTAATGATACATATTTTGTAAAAAAAACAATTTCGAAATTTTGTGCAAAATTATTTTGCTCAGAAAGATTCTGAGGCAAAAGTCAAAAACCTTTGATGGGTACCCATTCCTACCAAGTATGTCTCTTAGCTAAGAAAATTCGAAATGAAACTTAGCAAGATCTGAAGCAATATTAAAACAGCGAAAGAGTAGCGAATAAATTAAACTGTGTTTGAAATCAATAGGAATAAAGCTCATAAAATTCGTATATACTCCACTAAAAGTAATTTTGCGATAGAAATTAGTCACAAACGTACCTTACCCACGATCAATAAGGACATCTAAAAATGCTAATTTACTATCGTTCTCCTTTTCAAAAGTAAAAATTATATTTGCATGTTTAGAATTAAGAGATTCATAAAATTTATCAACATGCTCAGGAGATTTAAATAAAAAAAATATCATCAACGTATCGCCTATAAAAGTCAGGTTTAAATTCTGGCGGACAATCATGCAGCCAGATTGTTTCATAGTGACTCATAAAAATATTACCGAGAGTAGGTCCAAGAGGCGAACCCATAGCTACACCGTCAACTTGTTTATAAAAAATAATACCGTTGGAAATAAAAATGGATTCAGTAGTTGCTAACGTGAGAAGATGCTTAAAATCACTCTTAGGAATTCCGTCAATATAGTTAGAATGGATGTCATCGATGATAATATCAATAGTTTCACGCAAAGGAATATTGGTAAAAAGAGAATTGACATCGAAACTTGGCATATAATAGTTAGAATCCTGAAGAGTGATTTCTTTGGCGAAACTAAAAGAATCCTCAACAGAGTAATCATTCATAGTAAGATAAGTTTAGGTACAAGAAACTTTTCTCAATTATAAGTGGGTGTACCTATAGCAGAGAGAATGGGATGGAACTTAGGTACACCGTTGACACTAGGCTTGTGTACCTTGGCGAGGCCGTATAGACATAGATAAACATATTTTCGAAGGTGGCCTCAGCAACCAAAGAGTAGTTTAGCTAACTAACTACATCAAACCAAGACAAAAAATGGAAAATATAAATATTGGATCATCCAGACCTTTAGCCAGCTAAAATTTACTCTTCTTCTGCTGCATAAAGAGAATACCACGTAAAATGCCAATTCAAGCTGATAATTTGGTATTTTAAAAGCTTCTTAATATAATGAAGCGATAAATACAACACATTTTTGCGCGTTAAAACGCTTAAATTGATTTAGTGTTCCCTCGAAGAAAAGATAGCTAGCCACAAGCTTTACAGCTCAAAAGCAAAGCGGGAAGACTTAAACACTCACAGCTTGATTATTATCAGGACTTGGTATGAAGTATTTAAAAAAAATTAAAAATAACTTATTACAGCCAGTTTGTCAAAAAATACAATCCCACATAATGAGACCAACATAAATACACAAAAACTAATAAGATATATGTGTTTTTAATTACCTAAAATATGTATTTGTGTTGGGTCTGTTAAGTTATTCAAAATTCAAATTACCGGAAAATCGGGAAATAACGGATGGGGTACGAAAGACGGGGGGGTAGGGGGTACATAGGCAACTTATTAGAATTTTTAGTTAACTTTTATTACAGCTGCTCGGTCCAAACTTATTTGTTCTAGTAGACAAAAAAATAACCTACCTTTTTGTGAAAAAATATCAGTCATATTTCCTTACGCTGATTTTATATGATTTTTTTTCTATTGAAATTTTGAGAATCTCAATAATTCTCCTGGTATACTTCGCGTAGCAAACGTGCTCCACAATTTCGCTTCGCTCGCGAAGCTCAATTGCTTTGCAAAAATTTAAATTCCTGACTCGCATTCAAGACAAGATCAAAGATAACGTTATGAAAAATACATTTTCCTTTTTTTATCCCAGCAAAATATTACTTTCATTATATCTTTTTCTTGCAACTTGCAGGAAACTTAGCATAAAAATTATATATGCGAAAAGAAAATTGAAAAATTTACACTTAAAGGGTCTACCGTATCCTTAAGCTGCAGTCAGACTTCAATGAGAAACCAATCAATCAAATCTAAAAGTTCTTGGTGTCGCGCAAACGGGAGTGCTCCAATGGAAACTTAACGCCATTCTTATGCTTTTATAGAGTGAACATGAAAAATCTGGTTGTTTTTTGTGATAAGCTGGTTAATTTTCTGGGAAGGGAGAAAGCGCGTTTACATATGGATAAAATAACATCAATAGATGTAAATGATTTTAATATTCTTTTTAAGGAGATCAAGCTCGCTTCGGCTGTCGTCGTCAATATGATGTGGTCTTGTTTGGTTTGTGTACTTTGACGTCACTCGCTCTTATCATACTTGGTACGTCATTTTAACGTTGTTGTCACCATTCAAATTTTGTTGAAGAAGATTTTCCGATTATATCAGGTCACGGTTTTCTTCTTTCTCTTTAATACTGTTAGCTTGAGATGAAGTTATTTTCCTATCATAAACGCAGCTACTATTTCCGCTGCAATATTTTCCCTCGTTTTTTATTATTGTTTCAAAATTTCTTCTCCAGGAACATTTAACCACAATACAACATTCAGACATCCTCTGGTACCAGCGTATATGACTTTGACTGGAGCAATTTTAACCACTGCGTTGCCTTCTCTTATTGTATTGCAAATGGTGATCAAATGTAGCAAATATGGTTCCATTATTGGTGTTTCGTTGGTCGTAATCGTTGTGATTGCCATCACTGCATGGAATGTACCTGGATGTTACTGGGTGATGACTGAATTGGACGAATATGGTGACATTTCGAATGTAGCTATTTATTTTATAATCGTTTTCCTCTTACAAGTCCTTTGTTGGATTGTAATTTTTATTTTTTATTTAGGTAAACCACTTGTCAATTCTAAAAATGGAATGAGAAGGGGTGTTTTTAACTAATTTGTATCTCTTTAAATCCAATTTCATCTTTTTGCAAGAAAATTTTTTTTTTTCAAAGTTCATAGATGAATTGTGTTATTTCTTCGTGTTTAACTAAACCTTCAACAAGAACGTTGTGGCATCGTCATTGCAACAGTCATTCTCTTTTAAAACTTTATGAAAACAGCAACCATTAAACTTCCATCAAAGCTTTTGAATGCAAAACTCTAACAGTCCTTATGTTGTCGGCTAAAAAACATGGAAAACATATCCAATAGATTATCTGCAACACCAGTGCGCATAAATATGTTGACATATCACAACCGATCTCTTTAACTCCCGATATAGCCTCCCATCCCTTTTCTTTTTTAAAAATCCAACAACTTCCAATAATATTCCAAACAAGCAAAATTGCTTGACTCACTGTTAGTAGGAGAATAATAACAATTAACGTAATTTTTTGATTGGTCGAGGCAGTATATAAACAAACGGATGTTACTACCATTAGCATGGATATGGTACCTGTTAGGATCATGTACACAGGTATCAAAGGCTCCATCGGACAATCGTGGATGTGAAGCAGACCTATAATTAGTGATTAACCAAAAAGATACCAAAGTATAACATAAAGGAGGTAGATACTTTAACATGTCACATATATAATGCAGTTGTTGCATAAACAACCACAACAACCACAACCTCCACAACAACCACAACAACCACAACAATCACAACAACCACAACAACCACAACAACCACAACCTCCACAACAACCACAACAACCACAACAACCACAACAACCACAACAACCACAACAACCACAACAACCACAACAACCACAACAACCACAGCAACCACAACAACCACAACAATTCACAACAGCCACTACAACAATCACAACAACCACAACAACCACAACAACCACAACCTCCACAACAACCACAACAACCACAACAACCACAACAACCACAACAACCACAACAACCACAACAACCACAACAACCACAACAACCACAACAACCACAACAACCACAACAACCACAACAACCACAACAACCACAACAACCACAACAACCACAACAACCACAACAACCACAACAACCACAACAACCACAACAACCACAACAACCACAACAACCACAACAACTCACAACAGCCACAACAAACACTACAACCACAACAACCACAACAGCCACTACAACAACCACAACAACCACAACAACCACAACAACCACAACAACCACAACAACTACAACAACCACAACAACCACAACAACCACAACAACTACAACAACCACAACAACCACAACAACCACAACAACCACAACAACTCACAACAGCCACAACAACTACAACAACCACAACAACCACAACAACCACAACAACTACAACAACCACAACAACCACAACAAACACAACAACCACAACAACTCACAACAGCCACAACAACCACAACAACCACAACAACCACAACAACCACAACAACCACATAAAATTCACAACAGCCACTACAACAACTCACAACAACCACAACAACCACAACAACCACAACAACTCACAATAGCCACTACAGCAACCACAGTACGACTTACCTAAGACAATTTTTATAATAGATACAGCCACAGAAGTTGATAGAGCCACCAGTCCACATACTCCATTGTATGCAAGAACATGTTTTGTTCCTAAAATGAAAGATCTTTGTCACTATTTTCTTTTTGCAAGCAGATCTGTCAAAACTACGCAATTATGTTCAAAGAGAATGCTTTATTAAAATACTTTTGATTTGCTGTTTCTAATATCTTGTGAAGGATTTAGAGCATCATATGTTGAGAAATGATATTGTGAGAGTAAAACGATGGCCAGATCTTGCACCAAGAAGCTTTTCATTGCTTGGTGATGTATCGCTGTTGAAATCATAGCTAACCAACCTGGGACTAATTTTCGCAGTATTTAGCGAAATTATGTCCCGCAAAATATTATTTAAGAAAAGAGAATATAATTGGTGCATATGTACAGAGAAAGTATTCAACATTGCACCCTGGGTTAATGATACACCCTAGGTTGACAATGCGCGCACCATTTGTAAGCACCGTCAATCCTTTAAATATCGGATAAGGGTGCAAAATTAAAGAATTTAAATTAGTAATCACAAATATCTATTATTGTTTATATCCATTGTCTAAATTCACCCATCTACGACAGATCACGGAAACATTCGGTCAAAAACTGCCCCACAGTTGAACCTATATAACTCCTGGGGGCTAAGTTGTCATAAAAAGTGCTTCGCATGTTTTAGCAAGAGTACGAGTTGAGCTAGCCAACGGATTTAAACATGAACCGTATAAACCACTTCCTCAGTCCCCAATTGCAGCTCACGTTTCGGAAAGCTAATTTATTTATTTATTTAAAATATTTATACAGGATACAGTGTTTCAGTTTTATAAAAACTGCTATCAATGCAGTCTTGTTAATTTCTTTTTAATCAGAAAAGCGATGTTTCGAAACAGATAAGTGCTCTGAAGGTTAAATTTTGTACTGAATTTGTAGGTAAATACGAATGAGAAGGTATAATGTGGAATAAAACATTGCCAATGTCCGTCCGTAAGTTTGTGAACACAAGGTATCATTAATTCCACATTTTTTTTCCTCGAGGTAGTTTCAAGAAAGATAAAGTTTTACAGGTTTCATAATGAGTTCCGTCTGGTGAAACTTGTGACTGTCTTGAAATTCTTAGCTATAGGATAGTTCCACTCAAGATTCTTCAAGATCTTCCCCAGGAGGTTTTTACATGTAACGTCCCATGTAAAAACATAAAAAGCCCTGAGAATGACGTTGATAGTCCTACTTAAAGACATGATGGAGAATATGATGGAGAACCTGAGAAACATGATGAACATGATGAAGAATATGATGGAAAGCATGATGTAGAACGTGATGAACGTGATGGAGAAGATGATGGAGAACATGACGCAGAACATGATGGAGAACATGATAAACGTGATGGAGAACATGATGGAGAACATGATGGAGAACATGATAAACGTGGTGGAGAACATGATGGAGAACATGATAAACGTACAATGAACTTTTCAAAACTTCTCCACGGAATCAAAAGACAATATCTCTACTTATCAAAGAGAATTATTGTTATTACTAGTCGATAAGGCCCGTGGAAAATTCCACTGAGGCAGGATAAAAATTTTGATGACGTCAGCAACCCATCCACTAAAAAAAAATTTAGAATTTTGTCTCTATTGTGGAGAGCTTAAAGCGCTGATCAAGAAAATGTATATGATCATGTGCTTTTGATGAGCGGTTAATGAGATATAAGGGTTTAAAAAAGCAATGGCCCCGTCAAAACCGAATTTTTTTTTTAGAAATTTGTATACCTGTTTCCTTCATCGTATAGATCTTGAAGCCCTGATCAAGAAAATGTATAGGATTATGTACTTTTGACAAACGGTTGCAGAGATATTAAGGTTTGAAGGTTTTTTGATGACTTCATCAACCATTCCGAAACGGATTTGGGGACCCAGGTTTGAGAAACTTATCCAAATCGGTCCTAGATGGTCCCTAGTTACCCACGCGGTGAAAAATCATTGACGTCACCACCTTGTTTCCAAGTTATTTGGCCTCAAAGTTTTAGGTGCACTGTAATGGCTTCATTAATTTAAATTAAGATACTGACGTTAAAATAGTAATATTGACGTCATGCCGTAACGTCAGATATTTAACATTTGAGACATAACTTTTTCGGCTACATCAAAGGAAAATAAAGACATCCACTTTGCCTGTTACAGACACACAAACACACAGACACACTCTCCGCATTATTATAGAGATAGTCGATAAGGCCCGTGGAGAAATCCACTTAGGCAAAAGGTCAATAAAAACGAAGTTGTTTTAGTTGCTTTGCTGACGTCAGCAGTCGAGTGCAGATAAAAAATTCGCAACATTTGTTTATTCTTTGTCTGTAATGTGTAGAGGTTGAAAGGCTGGTCAAAATAATGTATAGGATCATATGTTTTCGACGAACGCCTACGAAGATATAAGGGTTTAAAAATTTTGCTGACGTCAGCAATGGCCCGTCAAAACCAAAATTATTTTTTTTAGAAATTTGTATACCCGTTGCCCTCATCGTATAGATCTTGAAACGCTGATCAAGAAAATGTATAGTATCATGTACTTTTGACAAACGGTTGCAGAGATATTAGGATTTGAATGTTTTTTGATGACGTCATCAACCCGTCCATTCCGAAACGGATTTGGGGACCCAGGTTTGGGAAAATTACCCAAATTAGTCCTACGTGGTCCCTAGTTACCTACGCGGTGAAAAATCATTGACGTCACCACCTCGTTTCCAAGTTATTTGGCCTCAAAATTTTAGGTGCACTGTAATGGCTTCATTAATTTAATATATGATATTGACGTTAAAGTAGTGTTATTGACGTCGCGCCGTAACGTCCGAAAATTTAACATATAAGACATGCATTTTTCGGCTACATCAAAGGAAAATAAGAATATCAACTTTGCCTGTTACAGACACACAGACACACTTAGCGTATTATTATACTAGTCGAATAGTAGATTAGGCCCGTGGAAAAATCCACTTAGGCAGAAAAACAATTGAAAAGTTCTGTCATTTGAATTTTGATGACATCAGCAAATTTTTCAGTATATTGAATACTGCCTTTTACCAAAAAAAATAATCTGAAAATGCATAAAAAGAAAGTAAGTCATAATTTAACAAAAACGTTCTTAAAACCTAACACAAAATATCAAATGTCAAATCGCATGAAATCCTCCCAACAAAACTTCAGACAAAATATAAAAAAAAAAAACGTCGTGCAAGGTGTAAAATCTAGTTGGTAGAAAGTGACAACATTGACAGTCACAACCCAGACAGTTACGACAACAATAATAATAATGTCAGAAATAACACATCTCAAATATGTATACATCTTATTATGTGATTATGTTGAAAACTTTCAATATTTTAATCCGAAGTGTCGAAAAGAAAGGCTTGCCACAGTAAGCACAGATCTATGAAAATAAGTTGTTTACGCATTTTAAACATTGTCTTTTCCCTAAATGCTTATACAACAATGTTGCTGCTGCTGAGGCACAGCAATGCCAGTGTCTAGGCATCCCTTAAGATCGTGTTTATATTGAAGTGTGTGTATAGTTTTATTTTTGTTGTGTGTTCATAGCCTTAAGTTTTATGTTAAATGTTCACGTCATTAACTTTATGTTACATGTTAGTATTTTAATGTACGTTATTGCTGTCTTGTTCCTCTGTTCTTATGTCTGTTAACGGCCCATTGTGTTACTCGTAAAGTTCTTTTGTTTTTTGTATTATTAGTTTGTTGCGTTTTACATTTTTAGCATGTAGTGGATTCATGTGTGTGTTTTTACTTAGTGTGTGTGTATTGCTTGCGTGTGATGTTGTTTGGTGGTGGTTTAGTGAAAGTGGTTTAGTAAGATATTTTGTTTTGTTTTTATGTTTCTATATCTATTTTGTTCGTGCGTTCTTGTTTGCTTTCTTTTATTATTTGCTCTTTTTGTATTTTTTTAACTAAAGTTTTGTAATTTATTTAGCGTTTATGGATTAAAACCTATCGTTTGTGGCATTAAATTCGTATCCGTTTGAACCCTAACAAATAGTGTCGACTTGTGTGTGTGCGACACTAATAAACAATACAACCTGAACAATATCAAAAAGCCAAACTTAAACAAACACAAAACACTAAAAAACAAAATGTTAAACTTTGAAAAATCATTTATTCTGTTGCATACCATCCTGTCCCGCAAAAATATGCACAAAATGTAAAAATTAATTGGTTAACAATGTCTAATGATCCATACTGACTTTACCAAACATTTTAAACCGAAATGTCGAAAAAGCAATGAGCAAGGAGTAAATTTCAAATCAACAAAAATTATTATTTTGAAAACAGAAAAGTTTACAATAAATGTAGAACACAAAGGTTTCTGAGGAGCAAATCAAAATATGAACAAAAATCAGTTCAATTGGCATGTTCTATATTGTCTTCACCCATAAAATCTTCCACAAAAAGGATATGAAACGCATCAAATTCAACTCAGAAAAAGCAGTCACTTCAGTGCATACAAAAATACAACTTGGAAAGTGTAGAATATCAAATTATTTTTTTAGTATATATACTTGCATACGGTCCTCCCTCACAACAGTTAAACAGTTTCAGTCTGAACATTCAGTAATTTTTTATCATCACCAAATATTTATTCCTGCAATATTTTGTGAAGTTCTTAATAAAAACAAAAACGTGAAACCGTGGACTTTTCTTCCAGCAAAACTGACATTACTTACAGTTAGTTTAAAGTTTAAAAAAAGTTTATAACACAAAATATAAAAAAAATCAACTTACACAACAGCTCACAGTCTAATTGTACAAAAATTTGTTCTTTCAGTATTTTGCATGTGCTCTTTTTCCACAAAAGTTTACACAGAATTTAAAAAACAGCAGTTTGCAACACAAACAATATAAACAGCAACCATACTATTCTCTGCTGAGAAATTTTAACCACAAATGTCAAAAACCCAGGTAAATTTCCCAAATTTTTTTTAAAAAAACTGCGATTTGGAACACATCAAATTTAAATAGAGAAGGATCAGTCATTTCCTTATGTTGTACAGAGTCCTCGCCAGTAAGAATTTATAAGAACATGGCTACATATTTATAAATTCCGAGCTAGCTAGCTATTAGGTTGTTGTTGGTGTGGTTGGCTTTATGATGCTAGCTAACAAACATGTCTCGCATCAATAATATCATCAAAACTAAAAAAAACATAAACAAACCTTTGAAACCTTGCTATACTTCATTTACATACCATGCCCTTTTTCAAATGTTTTTGTAGATTTATTTTGAAGGCAAGAGAAGACAAATGCTTAAAAAGGACAGCCATCTTTTTTGCAAACACAATTTCCGTTACTTTGTGCTAGAACTTCATTTAACAAACCACACAAAACTCGCAGCTTTTCACGACAAAGAAGACATATATTTTACGGCAACATCAAAGATTTTTTTCGGCAACATCAAAGGCAAATGAAGACATCCACTTTGCCTGTTACAGACACACAGACACACTTAGCGTATTACTATATAGACTAGCCGGGAAACCCGGCGTCGAAACGCCGGGGTAAGCCACAAGTCAAGGTGTGACCCGGCGTTGAACAATAAGAGTCGTAAACTGTGCCACACGATCAGGTGGAGCGCTTTAGGTACACAGTATGTCGCAAATCAAGTGAAGCGCATACACCATTATAGTGTTGCGACTGTACCATATCTTTCAAAAAATAACTTTCCCGCAACGATAGCTGAAATAAAAACAGAGTTTACAAACCGTTGTTACCCCGTCATAGCAAAAACAATCGGTCAATATTATATATTTTATTTTGCGGAATAAGATTTTGTGAAAGTTAAAAAATTATTCGTAGCGCTTAGTACAATTAAATGGTGTCGGACAGGCGTATAGGGATAATACCCTTTTGAAAAAACTTTCTTGCAGACTCTGTTTAAATGAAAACACAAGAAACAGTCCATTGCTAACACAGGGCTGAGCGGTTAGTCCAGGTAAACAGTGTTGCACATCCGCACAGGCGTGATTACCGAGAAAGTTTAAAAAATAATTTTCTCAGTAGGTTGACCCCTTAATAGAGGTAAACCAGGTTGCACATGTGCATAGCCGTAACAGCCTTTTAAAAAAAACTGTGTTGTTAACAATGGCCTAAGTGCTTAGTACAGTTAAACAGAGTTGAACAGGCGTATAGGCGTAATACCTTTTTCAAAAAAACTTCATTGCAACTTCGGTTTAAATAAAAACATAGGGAACAGGCTGTCGTTACCCGTCCAGGTAAAACAAACGCTCAGCCATTTTATTTTCAGAAGTTTTCAGGAAAATAATAAAAGATGTAGCTAGCTACCTAGCTGTAACTGCATTTAGCATAAGAATTATTGCTTAAAAGAATATTGTCCTAGCCAAACTGCATTTTTATACTCTCACTTTTTAGCCAAAGATAGGAGCTAGCTAAATGGCTACAGCCTCAACGTAAAAATAAATGTTGGGTAGGATAAAAGCTCTTATACCATACAGAATAGTAATAAGTAAGGCTCTAGTCTAGATTGCTAGCTAGGTAGCAAAATCTTCGTTCCTAGCCAAAAATTCTAAAACTGGTGCGTTTGAGATCTTTACGTGGCTAAAAAACGTGACAATATATTTATCTTAACATTAAAAACAAACAGAAAACAAATATAACAAAAATATAAAGCTTTCAGAAGATAAAAAGCCTACAAACCTGACCACACATGACAACTTTCAAAATCAAAATGGCCTTCGTCAAAATGGCCTTCGTCCAGCCGCGAAAATATTGGATTGTTTTTTTAAGCGAAAATCTTGGTTTGTTTTTTAAAGAATCAGGCGTCGTGATTGGTATACCACGTGCGAGCGGTCAAAACAAAGTCGGTAAGAATATTCGCATTTGGTATCGGTGCGTAATTTACAAAATTTCGTGTTCCCGTAACGGGACGCGGCTTTCGCGGACACACAGACAGACGACGGCTATTATTAAAGAGACTAGTCGTTAACCCGTGGAAAAATCCACGGGGTCGCCCGTCCTTTATATATCACATTTCGTGTTTCCGTTACGGGACGTGGTAACCCTTTTGAACACACAGACAGAATACGGCTATTATTATAGAGATAAGGCCCGTGGAAAAATCCACTGAGGCAGGATAAAAAAATTAAAAAAAGCGTCATTTGAAATTTTGATGACGTCATCCACAAAAAAAAATAATAACCTTTTTTCACGTTGCCTCTATCGTGTACAGCTTAAAGCGCTGATTAAGAAAATGTATATAATCATTATAATGTGACATTTAAAATCTAAATCTACTAAAATTACTTGCTCTGACCCTCTGACAATGCAAAAATTATTCGGAAAGAAGTTTACCAAAGCATTTCAAACTACATCTCATCCATAAAATTTAAATCACTCAAAATGTCACATACAAAAGAAGCTGATCAATGTCAAACACAAATCTTTGTCAATGTTTAAATCAGTTTATTACAAACCCTACCAAATGTTGACACAAAATGTGAAAAATAAACAATAAATTGTGCCTCTGGCAGAAATTTTTATTTAGGTGTAAAAAATGGATTGCAAGGATAAATTATAATGCAACAAAACGTTTTTTTATATATTGCATATGTTCCTTCCTCACTAAACTTTAGACAAAATGTAAAAAAAAACAGCTTTTAAACCCGAATATAATAAAAATCAGTCCTTTTAGCAACTTGCATGCTGTTTTACCATCAATAAGTCTTACACGAAATTTCAAATCTCACATAGTATTCTGTCACAAATGTTCACATAAAATATATATAAAAAATAACAGAGTGTAAAACCAATTGGCAAATTTTTTAGGCTAATTAGTCAAATTAGAAATGCAAAAACAAAGTTTGAGTCATAATTCATGTTAAAACAACAACAATCAATTTAACAGTTCATTTTATGTCAATTTTGCACTAAATTTGCAACAAAAAATACAAATTCTAAATAATTCCTATGGTTTTCCTCAAAAGTTTAATCAAAATATAAAAGATGAGAGGTGAACGACAAAATCAAAGTTTGCAGAATTTAATTATTTTGGTATATATGTCTATTGATATATGCCCTCTAAAACAATATTTCAATCCAAAATGTGAAAAAGAAAAACAGTTTGCAACAAAATCAGTTATTCTGATGATATGATTTTTCTCCACAAAAGTGTAAAAAAAGAATGGTTGTAGGAAATACTTCTGATTCAACAAAAATCAGTCTTTTGATATTTTGCATCTTATATATACTCATTAAATATTATACAAAATTTCAAAAAACTGCAATTTGGAACGCATCAAATTTATAAATAGAGAGGGATCAGTCATTTCGGTATGTTGTACAGAGTCCTGCCCGGTAAGAATTTACACAAAATATAAAAAAAAACCTTGCAATGTGCAAAATGTAATTCTCCTTCTGTTTGTCTTCTGTAATGTCAAAAAAAGTTTAAGTTATAACGTCTAAAACAACAAAAATCAGTTCTATCAGTATATGTTATGCCATTGTCTGACAAAATGTTAACCTTAAAGTTTCATAAGGCACAGCCTGTAAATTAAAAACAACCAATATCATGTATGTTGGTCTATTTCATACCATCCTGTCCCAAAGAATATATATATATATAATGTGAAAATTGAGTAGTAAAACAGAACTTTGCAAAATTCCATTTTTTTAAATACAATATTCTGCAACAATAATTTATATAATCCAAAATGTCAAAAAGAAGAAAAAAATAAATTACAAAGAGTATATATAAAACCGAAATCAACAAAGTAGCCCTTTTGGTGTATTGAATATGGCCATATGCACAAAAGTTTATATGTAAACAACGGTTGTGTTTAATAATTCTAAATCAACAAACATCAGTCTTTGCCCACAAACTATATATTACATGAAAATGTCAAAACCATAAATTAGAAGAAATTAAATTTATACATCTTAAAAATAAGTAATTTCTGTACTTTATTCTTAGAAATTTTTGCAGGAAAAGAACTTCGCAAACCAAAAATAGAATCAGGAAAATGTTTAAAATTTTCAGGGTTAATAACATTTTATGAATTTTGTGGCAATTTTACGTTTTGTATATATATTGTCAGTTGAATTTTTCGTTTTAATATAAAAACTGGAATGGCTTGCAAGTTGCAAAGTCAAATTCTACAAAAATTAGTTCTTTCGCTATATTGCATGATCCTAACACATAACATTTCAAAAAACACACAACAGTTTGTATATATTATATACACCGTGTATATATTTAAATGTAAAGTTACCCCAGCCTTTCATGTACATTTTTTACATTTAGGGTAAAAAATGTGAATCCTTCCACTGCCTCCCCCCAAAAAATTAAAATAAAAAATAAATAATCAACAACCCATGTAAATACTGCAACAAAATCAAAAAATGTTGAAAAAGCTACGTAAAGTTTCCCCATAATGTCAAAAACCTCTGTCAAATAAGAATTATATAAAAAAAAAAGTTTTTTCGGTGTTGTACTCCCTCAAAAAAGTTGAAACTTTTCTTAAATATGACAAAATGTCATAAACAAAAACATTTTAGTCAGAACATCTAGAACAACAAAAATCACTACACTTAAGGTACCAGAATTACTACATGTTAAATAAAAATCGCTTCGTCATATTGCATGTAACCGATGTATATAAGTTTAGTTACACAAAATGTGAAAAATACATTATTTGCACGAGGGTGCCGATAAGCCGCATACGCCGTAAAAAGTGCGGCCGTTTTCGGGCGAGTTCGGCGTTTTGAAAAAAATTCAGGTATTTGCCCGAAAAAACCCGCATAGTCCCGAACAATGCCCGAAAAAAAAAAGATTCACCACAAATGACTCTCGAAGAATTATTTAAAAAAGTATAAAAATTAAAATGAACTAACTATGTGATAGCGAAGTTCTTAAAAGAACTGTTTTTTATGATTTTTGATAAGATGTACTTGATAAATAACTTATATATAAACTTTATTACCCCCTTTCTCTTCAAACGCATTCTTTTAACTGTCGTCCGCCATGTTTATGTTACAAGGTGTTGCATTTCGGGAATGTTCCGGGCGAGTTCGGGCGTGTTCGGGAAAGTGCGGGCGGTTTCGGCGGACAACCGTCAATTTAATTCGAAAAGTCGCCCGAACTCGCCCGTATATATGCGGGCGTTTGCGGCTTATCGGCACCCTCTTTTATTTGCTTAAAAACAGTCCTTAAACTATTCTTAAATATTATGTAATACATTATTATGTAATACTTTTTTAAAAGTTGTTGTGGCTTGTTAATTTAAGCTTAAAATGTCAAGTGAAATTAAGTTACAGTCACATTCTTAGAAAAGACCACTAAGATAACTACGGTAGCTAGCTTACATGTAAAAAGCAACATAAAACTGAAGCTAACATAAGCTAGCTACAGCAGCTAATAGCTGGTCAGTTGAATATAAACTGGAGACTTAGCTAGGTATAAAGAACATGGCTACATATTTATAAATTCCGAGCAAGCTAGCTTAGGTTGTTGTTGGTGTGGTTGGCTTTATGATGCTAGCTAACAAACATGTCTCGCATCAATAATATCATCAAAACTAAAAAAAACATAAACAAACCTTTGAAACCTTGCTATACTTCATTTACATACCATGCCCTTTTTCAAATGTTTTTGTAGATTTATTTTGAAGGCAAGAGAAGACAAATGCTTAAAAAGGACAGCCATCTTTTTTGCAAACACAATTTCCGTTACTTTGTGCTAGAACTTCATTTAACAAACCACACAAAACTCGCAGCTTTTCACGACAAAGAAGACATATATTTTACGGCAACATCAAAGATTTTTTTCGGCGACATCAAAGGAAAATAAACACATCCACTTTGCCTGTTACGGACACACAGACACACAGACACACTCTCCGTATTATTATAAGAGATAGACTAGTCGATAAGGCCCGTGGAAAAATCCACTTAGGCAAAAGACCAATGAAAAATAAGTTGCTTTAGATGTTTTGCTGACGTCTGCAGTGCATATACAAAAAAAAATGTTCTTAAAATCTTACACCAAATGTCAAATCTCAAATCGCATTAAATCCTCCACACAAATCTTACACAATATAAAATAGAACAGCTTGCAAGGTGCAAAATCATGTTGATAAAAAGTTACAACAACGACACTCACAACACAACAACTCACAACACAACAACTGGCGTATTATTATATAGATTTTGGATATGAGGATAAAACGCGTACAAGGCCTTGGAATTGAGGTTACTTATCCTGGCTTTCATTTATAGAGCGCACATTGCATTTTAAAAACCTACTAATTAAAAAATATTTTTTACTAACCTTTTATTTTAGCCTCGTTTAGTTTATTACCTCTATCTTGAAGCATTAAAACCATATTTGTGAGATCAAAAATTATAATTCTACAAATAAACTTAAATACTCTTACATTTCAGAATACACAAGAACGGTTTTTGTTATTGCTTTTTATAAAAAATAAATTAAAACTTTTTATTTGATGCGTAATCCAACATTTAAAATCGAGCACTTAACATCCACTCAGTTTTATTGAAATTTCCTCATGGGGAAAATTATTTTCTATTTCTTCAAACGGCAAACAAAAATCATGATCTTTTAAATTTTAAGATTTAATTTGAATTGTCAATCATATTCATCAAATTAACTTGTAGCTCATTAACTTGTAAAACTTTATTTTACTCCGTTCTTAAAACTACCTCGAGGAAAGGATTGCGAAAGAAAAAAAGGTGGAATTAATGATACCTTGTGTTCACAAACTTACGGACGGACATTGGCAATGTTTTATTCCACATTATACCTTCTCATTCGTATTTACCTGCAAATTCCAGTACAAAATTTAACCTTCAGAGCACTTATCTGTTTTTGAAACATCGCTTCGGATTAAAAAGAAATTAACAGGACTGCAGTGATAGCATCGGAGGAATCAATCTCTGAAAGAATTTCTTTTCTATTGTGCATGCGGTAATAGTTTTAAACAAGTTTCTATTGTGTTTTAATTGACAGTTTTGTCTCATTATTGATATATAATTGTTTATTTTGTTGAGGAGAATATGTCATGATAAACAAGCTTGGAGATTGAAAAGTTTTATTTTACTTTATGTTATATTTTTCAGATCAGCTGCAACTGGTTTTCTTGAACACTAGACGCATGTAAAGTATGCATTTCTTGTGATTCGTGACATCTAAAGGCTATATTACTTTTTATTTTCTTGCATTCATCAAAAACTGAGACGTAAGTATTAAAAAGCTTTCATCTCAACGCTTTATACCTTTCATATGAAGCAAGAAGGCGAAGTTTTATATGAAGAGATCTGAAGGCGAACATGAAAAATAAGTCAAATAAGTCAACTTCACCAATGACGTTGGTGATAGTAATAATAATAAAAATGACGATGACGATGACGTTGATGATGAGGTGGAAGAAATTTACATTTCTATACAATTAAGAAAGAAAAGAAGAGCTCCAGGGGTAGGGCAGTGATAAAAAAACTATCCACATTTCGTGCTATAGGTTGTTTAAGACATTACACCGAACATTTGCATCATGTATTTTTGGTACAAAATATTCTCTATGGTGGAGCGTTCTATTCTGATATAATAACCAAACAAACATATAATTATCATATAAGGAGTACGGAAAATTCTCAGGAAATCAGAAACGCTGAGAATATTTTAGGTATTATACAGAGAGCCTAAAATCTTCTAGACTTCAACACAGCGTTGTTTGTAACAAGCAAAAGAGATGTGTTGTCTTCCTAAGAATTACCGGCAGTAACATGTCACGTTTGCTATACAATTATATTTATTCTGTTTTTGTATGCTTTTGCAAATGTCCTTGTTTTATTTTTTTATTTTACAAAATTGCAAGTTTGCATTTGGTTTGTTTATTTAATTGATTTGTTTTATTTGGTTATGTTTCCTTATACTCATAGATTCAAAAATGGAAATAAAAATTTTGAATGTACCTGTAGTTTTTCTGGTTATTATGTTCCACAGAGGATTCGATTTCGGTATGATGATGCCCACCATTATGTCTCGCTATTTTGAGATGACGAAAAGCGAAAACACAGCGGCTTTTTATTTTGGACTCAACACTGGCACTTTTGCACTTGTCCAATTGATTTCGTCAGCAGTTATTGGTCCTATTTACGATAAGACCAAAAAATTAAAACTCCTTTGTAACGCCATTGTGGTTGTGACATTGATTACGTACATCATTTATGCTTTGTCCAACACAGCCACGGTTGCCATTATAGCTCAATCAATGTCTGGTATTTTTGCATCCTTGTATGTTATTGTGTATGCAGAGATGTCAACAGATAGTTCAAAATTGACGAAATATCTATCAGTTGGTCAGTGTTTTGATGCGGTTGGAACTATTATCGCAACGGTGTTGAACTCTTGGGCACTCCCAGATGTATCATTTTATCTCGGAACGTATCATTTTACTCCAGCTACCGTTGCACCTTGGGTGTGTGCGATTTTTACCTTAGCTTTGTTTATCATTATCCAAGTGACTGTAAAGGATAACACGACTCGAGACGCTGATGACAACAATGCATCCAAATTTCAACTTAAAATGGTTACTTATCTTATGAGCGATTATTTCTTCTGGTTGGTTTTAATAAACCAGTTTTTCATCAACATAGTGATTTCCGCCTTCCATATCTTCACGCAAACTACGTTTGTTGAATGTTTCAACTGTCCAACTAAATGTGGTAGTATGACCATACTGGGATCCTTGGTGCTACGTTTGATTGTTCTTGTGATAATTCCATATGTTGTCACACACATCAGCGAAAACTTCCTTCTTGCTTTCATTGCGATAACACAGGTCTGGCTCGTGATGGCTGTATCACTGTCAACCGCAATTGCTGGACAGACGACCTGCTATTTCGTTGTTGCAGCTGGTGTCTACAGTTACAGTATCCTGTGGTCATCCATGAATTTATTAGTTCCTGCTATTATCGGTAAGCATCTACCAGATGAACTTAAAGCAACCGGTCAGGGAATAAGTCAAGTGGTCTATGCTTTAGCGTCAGTTATTATTCATCCAATAGCCGGTGCTACTTTTATGTATCTTGGACCTGCGTGCATTACAATGTCCTTTGCAGTATTATTTGGTATAATTTTATGGAATTTTTACTTGCAAAGGCAAAAAATTTGTACACCACAAAAGAAGTAATTTTGAAAAACATGCAGTTTAAAGTGCCATAGATGAGAAGTCACGTATACATTGACACAACAAGCTGTATAGACAGAATTTGAGGTAGAATTTGACTCTTAAGAATATTGATCATTATTTGAGGTTGCGCAGAGGTTGCTCATTATTTAATTACACGGTACACAATTTTTGACTCTATCTCTCCTTCTAATATAAATTTGCAAACAACTTGTAGTTTTTTAGTTTGCATATGTAAAATTGTATAAAACTTTTGCGGGAATAAAATTTCGCCGTAGCAAAAGCACGTCAGTGCAATACTTCTTAACTCAACCACAGTACTAATTCCATTTGCGACTTGTTTGGGATGTTTTTACTTTTGCATTCCTTGAAAAAGCATTATTAGGTATGTAGAGGCCCAAAAAATTGAAACAAATGTAAAAACGTTGAAATAATTTGTTGTTTGTCAAATTATATATCTTATTCTAAATATTGATTATTTGAGGTTTGATACATTTTAAATTTGATTCTTACGACTCACAGTGTCACATAAATAGTAGGGGAGAATTGGGTACGTTAAAATTGGTAAAAGCTGTGCTATTTTTACACTATTTTCCCAACTTTTCCCCCCCAAAAAAATATTAAAAGAACTATTACATCACTGGACATCTCACAAAATAGTCGATAAGAATTACGATAGGGACAACATGAAAATTCTCCAAATTTTGCTACATGGATAAACTTTCGCGAATACCGCAAAAAAATACAAAAAAGGCCAATATTTTGCCTAATAACACGAGTGAAATTCTGCTATTCTCTCTGACATAAATTCTAATTTTAAACTTAATTTTAAAAGAGCTATCAGATGGCATAAATCATTTTTTATTTTACATTATAATCCTTTCATAACTTGTAAATTAAACGGTTTTACTGACTGGTGGCCTTGTGGTAGAGCGTTCGCCTCCAGTGCAGAAGATCTTGGGCTCAAACCCCAACCGAGTCATGCCAGAGACTATAAAAGTGTGAATCGATCCTTTCTGCTTAACATTTAGCATGAGAATAGGATTGATATCGGCTGTAGTTGAGCGGCTGTTGTGCTTGCACGACTTCTGTAGCTCAAATGGGAGCTTTAAATGCACTAGGAACCCTTCGTATGACCCTCATTGAGAACAGTTCTATTAGGAACTGAAGAGGCTATCCTGGGTAAATGATAGTAATAAACAATAGTAATAATAATAATTAGGCTGAACGGTAAAAAAGCATATAATTACATGTGTTTCAACATACGTTTTCCCCTTTTTTATTAAATTGCATGAACCACAGATTTCTGGTGCTTATTTCTCACTGACTAAAAAAATAATAAAAAATAATTTGCGTCAGATGTCATAAATAACTTGGAATTTCAATTGCAAAGAAAGTTAAGCGCTGTTATTATTTTCCAAGGCTAAAGATTAGAAAACTTTTTAGTAAACAAGTTTACATCACACGAATATCAAACATGAGCTTAAACAATAAAACAAGGAAATTTTTAGCCAAACATGAAAACCTTATTTAAGCCTGGTTCCTACTGGTGACATAAGCATAAGCAACATACGCATGCGCAGTACATGATGCGCAGTTCATGATGCGCAGTTCTCACCTATAACATAAACATAACATTTAGCGGGAGGTGAGAGAGAGTACTTTTGGCTTTTGTAAACATTGCTATTGCTGAAAAAAGTAAAAAAATAAAGTAATAAGAAAAGAAATACATTAGTCAGGAAAATATTTAAAAAAAAACAGTCAAATATTCCGTAAGTTTATCAGTTCTGTTTAGCTTATCTTATTTTTAGTGTTTTAGGCAATTCGTGCTTGCTTAATTTTTTCATAGATACACGCACATGCGTCCAAAATTTGTTAAAGTTCTTGAAAGCAGAGCCCACGCAATGATATTGAAAGTAAAGGGAGCCACATTTAAAAGATGTTGCAGGAGAGGCGCCACTATGGCGTACTTTGAGGGCACGAGAAAATTTTGTGAATTTTAACTGATTGACTTAAAACGACCTTTTTATCATGAATTAAATTTTTAAGCACTAATATAAAATATTTTTTTTTAATATACTTCTTTGATTTCCGCCAGCGAAGGCGGAATCTTTAAAATCGCCTGAGGAGATAGAGAGATAGAGAGATAGATAGATAGAGACAGCGCAGCTAGGCTGGACGCCCGAAATTTATCCAGGCTAAAAATAACAGTGCAGCAGATTGTTTTATTATCCAATGAACAATACTTTATTTTAAAGTTTATATATAATTATAACTCTATTTTAAACATATTTTAAGAAATTATATTGATATTATAAGTTATATTTTAGTGATATTGTACAAGTGTATCAGGCCCTTACAATAATAATTGAGAATACTCAATGATTTGTTTACCCCATAATTCTCCGTTTTCAAGATCAACTTCAAATTTTAAAATCTTTTAGGCTAATGGCGGAAATCTTCAAGCCCCTGGGCTTCTTGTTTCTAGTTGGTTTTAAAGCAACAAACTCATTGCCAACATCTACCAAGATAAATTTTGTCAGTCAATCCCTTATAAAAAGCTAGTATAGCCAATGCATTGAAGCGCTTCAGCGACATGGTGAATCGAAGCGAAGTTTTCAGTCTACGTGCTGCTAATGAAAACGATTTTTTGGAGGGTATCGCTTGTATCATCAACAAGAACTAGCCTTATCAGTAGACGACTGGGATGACTTGCTAAATTTGTACATAATTATCTGTTCTCAGGTTATAGTTCATCTATATGAACAGGAAACAAATAATTTTTAAGAAAATGTGAAAAACCAAGCTAATTTTTAGACAGGAGTTTTGCTGCATGTGGAACTAAATGAAATTTGTAGATTATTATCTGTACAGTAGCTAATGATAATTTATCTGTAAAGTAATGATAATTTTTAGTGAAAAATTAAAAAAACAACCTATTTTTGGGCCAGATTTTAGCCTAAAATGGCGCCATTATGAATTTTTATCAAAAATCTAAAAATGTCACTTCCTAGAATTTATTGCTAACTTTGTGAAAAATCAGTAAACAAATTGATCCTGAAAAAAGCTGTGACGTACGGACCTTAATTCATAGGTCACTGCGCTGTCACGTGTGATAAAAAAAAGGTTCTTTGAGAAAGGGTTTTTATTGCATATTAATCCAATAATTATTATAATAATAACAACAACAACAACAACAATAATGACAAAAGTAGGTCTTATTTCAGCATAACCGGCTTTTCATCTCAAATAAAGAGATATTGCATGCCCATTTTTTGAATATCTATAAGACCTATGTCGTGCGCGAAATGTTGAACATGTGAGTGCATCAACCGGTCGTGAAGTTCATTCCTATATATTAAAAATACTAGAGGCCCAAGTGAAGAGGCCTGAAAACTCCGTTGCGGTAAATTGCTTGTTGAAAGATTTTCTAAAGTTCTTCCGATGGAATAATTGGTTCCATTCGTTTTCAGACAATCGCGGACAGAGTTAATATAACGCCTGCCATAACTTATCTTTTCACAAATTCAATGTTGTCTCTTATTGCCATGGATTGAAATCCACCGCATGAATCACAGGGAAGGGGTGCAAGTGCGGTATCATCAATTTTTCACACAATATTTATCAGATACATATTGTTAACGATTGCAGTTAATTGAACTCAAAGTATGCACAAGGATAGTTTAGTTGAGTACCGAATTTGTGTGCTGAAGTAGTAGTTAAAAGCCAGTGGTGAATGTGTCAATGTTTATAAAAGGAGATGCGCTCAATATCACCAGCGCAGACCTAAATGTTTATTTAGAAGGGCGTTTATTCTCAGGGCGTTTATTTGAGCTTTTACGATACGTTTTTTTTTTACCATGGACCATGGACTTACCGCAGCTACCAAACGCAATCATAATCAAATCAAAAGAAATATGTTGACTGTTTCAACTAAGAACATGCGATGAGTCTGCCATATACTTCACGAAAGATATACATTGGCGTAAAAAAACGACTTATTTCATCGTCTATAACAATAAATATATACAAGATAAAATCAAAATGTACAAAATATACAAATATGATGATATAAATATTAATTTAATCTGTTTATAAATGTATGCAAAGAAAGCAACTCTAGTTATATTGAAATTTGTTGAACAACATGTTGTTAACTTTCGAATTTATTTTCGTATTTATGTCCGGTGACGTGGTTTTACGTTTTTAAAGGTCGTGCAAAGCATGGACGCGCTCACAAGTCAATTAGTTCTCCAACCGTAACCACTAGTCGAAGTCATTTAGTCTTTACCTCTCTCAGAAATTAGAAAATAGGAAGGTTTATTTTAGATAAGTGTAGCGAATTAGAAAACAACGTTTACTTTTATCGCTAAAACTTTTACATAAAAACATTACCAACCCATGTATTAGTCAAGGGGGGAGGTTAGGATAGCCATGCCCCCACCTCCCAAAACCTTTGTTAATCAAGGTCAATATGGGAGAGACTTCTGCAAAGGCTTTGTTTTTAGCCAACCTATGGGTTATCATTTCAATTTTCTCTCTCCTACTATGGTATCCCCCCTTTCTTCCGGTCATTTAAGTGCATGCTACCACCTCCGAGAAACATAAATATTTATAAAATATAAACTACTGCTAACAAACATTCTCCCCCAATTTTTCGAATTTCACTTGATCATCCAAGTCAAGTCAAGCTGCTATTAACATTTGTGTCACGTGCGTTCCATATCTCGAATTATTGGTACAGGCAAAGCACTGCGTTTAGATGCGACATTAAAAGCAAGTTTGTTGACATTGAGAGGCTTAAAGCGATAATCGGGAGATAGCAGGCCACCTAAAAGGTTCTTTTGTTGAAGGAATGTAGAAATAAACGAACTTCGTGCCTATAAACGAACAAAAAGTAAGTAACGGGAAGTTTTTAACGTTCTAACGGTTTTTCCTGCCCTCCGACTGTAACTATGTTAGATTACCGCCAGAGATACGTATAGCATTGCTTTAACTTGCTTGCCTGTCACACAAGCCGGTTAGAGTTACCGGAGTGTGGACTCGAACTGAAAACCTTATGATTACAAGCCGAATGCGCTACCACTACACCATTTCCGGTGTAGTGTGATGGAATAGTATTTCTGTTTACAAATACTAATCCGATTTGTAAACAGTAACAAAATCGGATATCGGTTTTCCAGAATCAGAACCGACGTATTATGAGAAACGCAGTCTCGGATCTTCAGTCAAAGCAAAAACGATTATAAACGTTACCATTTCTGCGGGTTCGTTCGCCCACTGAAATAAAGGTAAATGTGAACACTGCATTAAACTGAAAGCACTCTCCACAAAACTTTCTTTGAATAATGATTGAAGATGAGTCACGTTGCGCTAAAAAACAATAATAGAAATAAATAAATAAAATTTTTTGTTTTAACAAATTAAATGAAAATTTTTTAATACTTCCAGCTCATTATTTAAAATCTACTTTATTGCATGGAAATTTCGCGGGTTTTTTCGTCAAATTTGCCTTTCGCGCCACGATTCAAGCAAATACGTGTACTTTGCGCCATATCCTTTGTGACCTGCTTAAACTCTTACCCTATAGTTGTTATATCAACGGAAAAGCGCGTGTAGTAGATATATTGACGTGATCATGGTGGAGAAAATAATAGATTTGTCGAAAAATCTTGTTCTTACTTGGGTTGTAAAAAATCTTACCCTTTGTGACCTGCTTAAATTAGTCCTCGTCTTTTCATTCCACACAAGATTCAACGCATCCATCAAGTCTGGATAATTCATCACTCTTGGAAAAGTTGATAAAATGTCGTCGCAGCGCAAATCTGAAAATTGAATATTTGTCAGTCACACATACCTAAGTATTCGTTTCTGCATCCCTTTCGCCTTTTTTCTCTCTAATTTTAACAGGGGAGAAAGGGGTAGTAAAACCCAGACCACAAATGGAAATGAGCCAATACGAATGCCCCATAAAAACAACCAAACGAACATAAATTAATGAACGAACAAACGAACGAACGAGTCTAGCGAGCGAACGCATAAAAAACAAAAAAACAAACACAAACACAAACACAAACAAGCAAACGAGTAAATAATTTTGAATACCTGATGGTATATCGTCTTCGCGACAGAGAGTCATTGCAGCATGCTGTCGATAAAAACCAATAAAACGTGCGTATTGTTGACACGTGATCAAAGTATCTGGCAGCATGCTAAATAAATATGGGAGGAAATGAAAAAAAACACTTTGCAGATATGTAAAATAAAACATTTTTTTATGATTTGAAAGCTAGATACTTGACATAAAAATACTTGGACAGATAAACAAAGTGAACAAGTTGTCTGATTCTAGTGCGGTACGTTTATATGCCAATACCTTTTATAAGCGACGAAATCGCATGCGCCCTTGGATGAGGCCACCATGTGCTCTTAAAAATGGCGGCTTATACAATGTTAGGGCGCTTACTGGTAATACATGCATAAAAACGCCCACTTACTCGTACTGTTCCTTGGTGAGCTTATTATAACCAGTAGATCTTATTTGAAGTCTTGGTTGACGATTGGTTCGTATCAACGACTGCATCAGTGATTGACTTGCTAAAACATGAGGTGAAAGTATACACAATTTTATAAACAATGTTTCACCAAACTGGCGTCGAGTTGATGTTTTAACGTACTGCTGTTCGCAACAATCTAACAGGCAGAAACATGAACTGAAACGATAATGATACTAACTGTTCAAGTCGAGGTTGGGATCGAGTATAATTCCCTTTTCAAATGGAGTTCCGCCGTTAAGTTTCACTTCAAAATTTCTAAAATTACAAAAATATATTTCGATAATAAAAAATACTGAAGAATGTTTGGCGATTTTTTGGTGCAAAAATGGAATCTAAAATACCATATATACCAAAGAAAATATAAAAACGTGAATTTATTCTGGGAAGTAAGTAAAATGTTTTCATCGTGCTAAAATTAATCATTTTTAGCAACGTCTATAGTAAGAGATTTTGAGATGAAAAGAAACTTGCCCCAAAAATTTGGTTTGGGTTACACTAGAATTCTCTCGGTCAAATAACGTAAGCACAAAAACCTTCGGGCTCGAATATCTTCTCAACTTTTTTGTTGAAAACACATATGATCCTATAACATATGAACGAGTTAACAAATCTCTGAGGATATATTCAGGGTGGCCATAGATTTAAAACCGAACAGTTTTAGTTGATTTTAGGAGAATTTAGAAGAGAATAAGAACAAACACTAAAACATTTAAAACACATTTTATATCTTGCCACGATTTTAGAAGGAAACGAAGTGTTACTAATAACGAAGATGTACACTTCAGCAGTAGAAGAGAAATGAGAAATATGTTCAACGTACTTATTACCAACTGGGTTTCCATTTGCATCAAATAATGGCAAGGATGTCCATCCGCAACAGATGTCACTCACTTCACCTGTAGACTAAAATAAAAGTCGAATTGTTAAACCATGACACATTGGTATGATATCAAAAAAATGGGCAAAATGATTCCTTGGGTCAGTTAAGACATTTGTCTAACAAATAAGATAGATTACTCAACGTAGAACTGCTATGTTGCTAGAGACGGGTTGGTGCTGGCCCAATTAATTGCTACGACACAGATAAGGTATCTAACACTTATCGTTTCGCACTAATTAAAACTTGTAAAGTGGAATACGTTTTTTAATGTTAGAAAATCGTACCGTTCTCTTGTATGTGTAATTTAGCTCAAACAATAACCCTAGACGGAAAAACACAAATAAATATGTAAGTACTACATAAGAATGAAAAAAATATATGGAAATTACAAATAAATATGGAAATTACAAATAAATATGGAAATTACAAATAAATATGGAAGTCACAAATAAATATGGAAATTACAAATAAATATGGAAATTACAAATAAATATGGAAATTACAAATAAATATGGAAATTACAAATAAATATGGAAATTACAAATAAATATGGAAGTCACAAATAAATATGGAAATTACAAATAAATATGGAAATTACAAATAAATATGGAAGTCACAAATAAATATGGAAATTACAAATAATATGGAAATTACAAATAAATATGGAAATTACAAATAAATATGGAAATTACAAATAAATATGGAAGTCACAAATAAATATGGAAGTACCAAATAAATGTGGAAGTACCAAATAAATATGAAAGTTACAAATAAATATGAAAGTTACAAATAAATATGAAAGTTACAAATAAATATGAAAGTTACAAATAAATATGAAAGTCACATAGCTTTTCTAAGAAAGACTACTTTTTATTTTAAGCTAACTTACCAAGCTTGCGATTATCATTATTTATACGTGCAATAAATTCTCCATGATATAAACTTGGTATGTTCTTCCCTATCTACAAGAAACACGACTCTATGTAACATCATACCCGTTCTCGGTTTGTGCAGACTTCGGTCACTTCTCCCCCGCCATATTAAAATTCGAACTTATTTCGGATTTAATCCGATATAGACACCATTACGTTGCTCAAGGGTGTGCTACTTATACGAAAGGCCCGAGCTATAAGGGTTTTACAGCCGCTATATCGCCGTTTGTGTTCCCAGCGGCTTAATTTCGGATGGAGCAACAAATCCAGCGTTAATACCCGAAATTTTACCAACGTTGATATATACAGAAAACTTTCCTATGAGTCCCCTATTAAAATTTCGATGATTTTAAAGACGAGCAAAGCAATGAAGTTAAAATTACTTTAAGTTGATTTGCAGCTGGAGGTAAACTTGAATTAAAATATGACTTGACGCGAAGTTGATAGTAAACATGAAAGGAAGAAGCAAAAGTTGAATTTCTAGGCTCAAAATAACTGTTTAAGAAACGTCTTGAGAATTTGGGTACCTTAAAAAGGGGTGTGTACGCTTGCCACTTATAACGAGGTTCTGCTATAAGTTCGTCAACACACCACGTGTCGAAGAGGAAAGTAGTAAAGATACCATAACATCTTTCAAACAACTAATAGGTACGAGACAAGCATTTGTAGAACAACTAAATTTGAAGAAAACATGCATTTACTTTTGGTGTAAAAGTCCAACTTTGGTCTTTTTCCATGAGGATAGCTTTTACTAAATGAATGTTGCTGATGATCTGAAAAAAAATAAAAAGTAACAGAATGTTATCAATATAGGTCAAATCTTTGTCCTGATATAAATTTTGAATATTTAAGCCATATTCTTCGTTTTTCTTTCAAAAATGCTTTTAATAGTTCATTTAAGTCATAGCATATCAACGACGTTGATTTGTGCAAGCTTCCTCAATTTATCGCTAATATTCTGTTCACCATAAACTCTTGACAGACCGACAGACATCGTAATAATCGGGCAAACTGATTCACCGGACAAACAGTGACAAAAATTCGTTTAGGAGAAGAACTGTTTTTCTTATCTCATAATACACAATTATGAATTGTATTTTTTTTCACCTTTTCTTCATCCCACAAAGCCATGTATACTTGACGACTTAAAACTTCCATTCCTAAAAAAACAACACCAGCCACATCAAAGCTTACCATACAACATTCACATTCTACCTGCATTAAATCATTCAAATACAGACATCTTATTTATATTTTAAATTTTGATCTGTCTCTCACAATATTTGGCGTATATTATTTCTTTGACACAAAGGCCATAAAACGACGTTTTGAAAGTTCCTGCTCCATCTGTTTTACATCTTCTTTATAAAGGAACACCAAGCTTATGTCTACTGAATAATAAACCTTAAATCGTGAATAAAATTATGTTTGCCACATATAAATGAGCTGATATAAATAGAGTTTTCAAAAATGTTAGAACATTTTTATTATTTAAGATATTTGGTAGGAAATAGATTTCGAAGATAAAATGTAAAAACACCAGTTAAAAACACTTGTCCTTGGTTCTTATGATATGTTGATATAAAAGAGAGATTCACCTGCTCCCACTGGCGGTACACATTTCACACCCACCAAAGAAAATGTACGACACACTTTCACCGAGTTGTTTCGTAACTACGAGAGAGAAAACAAAACGAATTGTTATTTCACAGAAAAAAAATTGTTAGTTCTTATTTTCGCGAATTAAAAAGTCCCCAACCTTTAACTTCCACCTTTAAATACTTCAGCTCAGGGCTGTAACAGCCTAAAAGGCATGCCCTGCCCTCAAAAATAATAAAATTTGTCGATGGTTAATACGGACCATAAAATATTGTGTTTGTTTTTTAGTTCTAACAATTTTTAAAATAGTTCGTTTGGGAATAGAACACTGATGGCAATTAGGTTAATTATTTACCTTGTTTGTAGTTGTTCAAAATTTCTTTCATAGTTACAGACAACTATTTTTGCGTTGGGGACGATTCGCAAAATCAAAAAGCCGCGAAAATATTATGAAATTGCAAATTAGCCAAAAAATTGACTTTCAAAGAGAATATAAATCACCTTCTTATTGATACCATCCCAAAATAAATCTTGAAACTGCAAATTTGATTGGCTGGTTTTTGGGATGACCCACGATGATGCTCGATAGTCTTCTGTAAATAAAAATTAAAACAGATATCACGTACGTTCCATTTCTTTTTTAAATAAGTTTTTTTGTACATGATAGAAATATTTATCTACCTGGTACGAATTTTAAATAATACAGTAGAGATGTTCAATGCACAAACATCAGAGGGAGAAAGGTTGGTAGTTGGTCATTGGTTGTAATTATTAGTTATTTGGGAAGGACAGGTAAAATTGTAAAGACGGGCTCCGTTAGAAACTTTAACAACGACATATGATGATTTATATTGTATCATTTTACATTATCCAAGAGTACACATGTGTACATATGTGAATATGAACATTTTTAATAATCAACCAGCGAACCAATTACTGTTAGGTAGCGACTAATTCACCCCCTTAGTCCATGAGACTCTAATGTGTTTAACTTATCAATATAAAGCCCGCTGCGTTGGCTTGTTGGTGGCTGCTTTTTTCAAATACGACGGTCTACAATAGTAATTATTTTTTACCTTTCTGGTACCATGCTCCAAGAGTCGGGCTACGAAATCCTGAAGGAACTGCTTTCATAGCTTGAAGAACATCTGTTACACTGGGCTAAATAATAAGAAAACATTACAGCGTCAGTGAAGCATGACATTGCTATAAAATTGTAAACAAAGTTGCAAGTGTTCGGTGATATAATGTTAATGTGAAAACGAGGGAGAAAACACTCAACCAGGTGATTATAAAATAAAAATTGAACGGTAAAATCTAAAGAAGACAAAAACACATTAATACTTTTACTTTTTCAGGTCGTTTTACGGTATAAAAAAATGTTTTGGTTTTTGTCCGGTCAACCTTACAATTTTACCTGCTCTGACATTTCTTTCTTTCCAACTAAAAACAGTAACAATTTTTTTTTCTTAAGGAGAGAAATATATTTTGTTTTCCAAGATTTAAAATCACAAACAAATTTAACAGATTTAACACAGTTCGTTTATTTGCACATGCCCCTTTTTCTGATGCTTGCTTCAAAATAAAACCATTGTGAAAAGTTAAAAACATTTAACGAATTATAAAACAGGTCTAAAATGGAGAAAAATAACAATTACTATCTGATATGCTTTCAATAAAAAAATTGTTTTTTTGTTTTTTTTCACATCTATCAGTTTAATTGTTTAACCTTCACAACTTTTCTTTATTAGCGTTAAATTAAATCTTAATTTGAAAAAAACAACATACAATATATTTCCTTGCACAAACTTTTTGAGTCGTATTTTAAACTAAAATAAATCACAGGTTTGCAGCAAACCTATCATCTTATCTTTCATCATGTTTCCAAAATTCCGAAATTTTCGTCTTTATCATCACAAGCTATCTATTTCGTCGCTTTTCCCCTACAAAGATTTTGCTGCGAACTGCGAACGTACATTTTGAATGTCTCCTCAATTATAAAACCTACCTTAGAAGGCGGGTCTTTCAGAGCTTCCCATAATTCTTTACCACTAAAAGAAGAGAAAAGCACAGAAAAATTTAAAAGGTGATTTTGTTGACTAGCAACTTGGTGCAATTTTGCTGACTGGCTACTTATTGTCCAAGATTATTGTTACTCCTAATCGCTCAACATTAACTCGTGACATAAATGACAAATCAATTTCAGCAACGCTAGATGAAGTCAAATTCTTTCGTGTCTTTGGCTTGGCATACCTTCTCTTCTTTACTAATGGCGGTTTATCTAAAAAATGAAGTTAATAGTGATATATAATTCCAAGTTTCACTAAAACAAAATATTATTGTTCTCAATTGTGCAAGATAAGGCTGAAACTTTCAGGATTTTTCTTGCGAAATTTTGTTTTGGAACATTCCAAATCGAAAAACCGCGAAATTTTCTCTTATTTTTTTTTCATCTTGTTTAGGGTTCCTGTAGCATAAGAATCGTGATCTCTCACACTATAAAACGTGACGAATTCCATAAAAGCCTCTCCCGACATGATGGTGATCGCGAACTTATTCTAGCTACACAAAAGACGATTAATTTACTTGGTTGGATTTAGGTCTGTTCAAAAAAAATCCAAAAACCTAAAAATGCATCAGAATTTTACTTTTTAACCCACATTTTTATTAAATCGCAAAAGTTTGTTCACACTAAAATGAAAAAAAAAATCGAAGTAGTATAACATACCTTGTACTTTCTTCTCAATAATCTAAAAAAAATTTAATACTTTGTTGGTAGAATTTTAAGAGTAATTCTGCATATATTTATTTTTGCTATTTCGAAAGTGAAAAAAGGGTGATGTTAAAAATAAACTGTTATTCCTGATCTAATCATAAATCTATGTTTTTTATGTTTCGCGAAAAATGCCACAGGGATAGCCTTTTCCTCTGAAAACATTTATACAGGAACGCTTAATGATCTTTTTTTATGATGTTGCCGACAACGGTTGATTTCTTTTTATGTGTGAATGAAATTGTGTTCTCTTTCACTCTGCGGTAAAATTTTTGGTGTTTCTTTTCAGCAGACATATGGTTGTTTTTCTACAATATACAACTGAAAAGAAACCCACTCACATACCTTGACAAGAGTGCTTGGTACCAGTCCTCTATTACCATGTTTATCTATTCCAGTCCACCAACCATCCTCACTGAATAAAGTGAAAAAATGTGATGGCTTAATGGAAACATTAATAAAGGCTCCCTTACGAGATCCTCAGTTATGGTAATTTTATTTAGGAGGAGAGGGTATATTCCGTTTATCAGTTTACTTTGCGCAAAAGCAATGAATTGAAAAGAATACAAGTAAAATAAATTCTATCTGTGCATAAAGGGCTATCAAAAACAAAACAAGAGTGCAGTAAAATATACAAACTGAGTATAAATACCTTGCTTCTACAATTTGGATGACGTCATGTGTTTTAAATGAAAGATCACCATCCTGCTCAGCTTTAAAATTAGTGAGAGCTTCAACGGTGTGAACCTAACGGACAAAAATTACATGATAAAGTGTTTCTTAAGGATACTGTAATGGTTCAGACACATATTCAGTATATTCATTAAGGTCTGTTTTTTTTTACAAAAATTATTTATTGGATATAAAGCAAATTAAATTTTTTATAACATAATATAAATATAATATAAGCCTCCAAAACTCCTCTGCGGTTTATTTTTTTATTGCTTTAAGCGCATACACAAAGACTGCTGCAAAGAAACTGAATTTAATTCTTACAACTTCTTCATTATCTTCGTCATCCTCTTCATCACTAAAATGATTTAAATATGATTACCAATGGAACTATTTTACACATGCATTTTTAGATGTTATATATAGACGTAACTGTTAGTTTGTAAAAAACTTTTGTAAGGAGGTTGACAGAACCTATAGAAGCTTGTTGACATACTCATCATCTTCATCTTCTAGACTCTCTTCATCATCCCTGTCTTCGTCATCTTCATATTCTTCATCATCATCATCATCATCATCATCATCATCATCATCCTCAGTAACAAAGTCATCTTCATCCTTACCAGCATCCTCGTGTTGCACTTTTCTGAAGAATAACAAAAAATATTGCACACTCTCAAAGAATAACAACTCTGAATATCACTAGCTTAAAAAAAATTAGCGTTTGCTGTACTACTAGTACATCAAACATACATTTCCACACCGAATATAAAGCTACAGTAAGAGGACAAGAAGAAAGTAGTCCACGCAAATTTTATATCTTACACTTCTCTGGATATCATGTTTTCATCAATCAGTTTATCTGGTGTTTTTAAAATTCTATGATTAATAAAATTAGTAATATTATGATTTTAAATTACTGTTAACTCTATTTAATATTTAGTATTTACATAAAATTAAAAAAAATAAAAATAATAGCGCAAAACTATTTTTAGTAATGTAATCAATATAGTTACCAACATTAACATCACCCACATTGGGTACTTTCCTCAAACATTAGTGGTGTAAAAATGAAAACATCAACTGCACTGGATACTACCATCAACTATGTGTAGTACTAAATACTAACTACATGGTGAGGTCACATTCTCAATCACCAGTGTGGAACCTTTTCTTAATCACTGATGCAATAAAAATGAATATCAAATATCAACCAAGTATCACCAACAAGAATCAATGACGTAAAAATAAAAACATCAACCGCACTGGATACTACCATCAACTATGTGTAGTACAAAAATACTAACTACATGGTGACATACACATATTAATCACATTGAGACCTTTTTTTTTTAATCACCGGTGCAATAAACTATACTGAGAATCATTAACAAGCATCAGTGATATAAAAAATACAACCCCACTGAATACCACCATTAATCAACCAAACCGAGTCTTGACCAATCAATAGTGTGGAAACAAACACATCACACGTAGAATCACCATGAGCAACATGCCAATCACACCAGGTACCATCACTAGTCATCAACATTGTCAAATTAAACAACATCAATCATGAGATAGTAGCAATAATGGTACTGAAAACATTTTGCTTGAAACCCGTCTTGTCACATTTTATTAAATAGTATATTTTTATTAAATTTAAACTATAAAAAACTTCACTAATTTAAAGTTGCAAAAATGTAAACTTACGATTTTGGTTTCTCCATTACATCAAATTTCCTGACAACATAGCGGAATATAATTATGTATATGTTTGCATTTATTTTTATACATGGTACATAAGTATTCAACAAAATATTTTTTTGTAAAACAAGTCAAACACTTTTAATACTGTTCTATACAGGTCAAAACCTTTTACATGAAAATTTATTTCCTTGTTCTTTTGAAACTGTTAACGTTACCACCACTCAATCCAGTAGTCAACCATCAAATAAATTTAAAACAATTTGTTCTTTATTCAATATTTTCACTGTCCATTTTCACAAACTCTTTTGTGCTTTTACTACATTATATACTACAGAAAGAAAATCCTGATCAAATTTTGGATGCTGCTCTATGCAATGGCATAAACCTCACGGTTAAATATAAATTAAGCAAATGTTGCCTGCCCTTTTTTATTTAATACCAAGATTCATTCAAAAGTGAGAACATTGTGGAGAGGAAATAAATCTGATATTTAAAAAGCAATATCAAAAAATTTCAGTATATTGTGTTTTAATTGCATTTTGTTTGAAGTTTAAAAAAAAATAAACATTTGATTCATTTCTATGCATTTTATACAAGTAACTCCATTTTTTATTTCAGCCTTGCTGAGGGCAAACTCAAGATTTCAACCACGTATTAAAAACTGATTTAAAGGTTACCCAATTGCTAACATTTTGAACTCGCATCATAGCAATTTGCTTTTAGTTTTAACCTCGCAACTTGGTTTTGTATATGAGCATGCTATATACAAGATATCAAGATATATTGATACTTGATGTGGTGGAGATTGATATAGGACTTGTTTTAAATTTATGGTATAGATCAGTAAACAACAATAATTAATAATAGTGTTATTAAAATTACCAGTAATGTAAAAGTATGTTTTAATTTTTTGAATTTAAATTTAAATACTTAAATTTAAGGAAAAAATTAGGTGGATAGATCAAAAACTATGTCACAAAATTTTATTTCTAAATTAACTGTTACTTTAACAGTAAGATTTAATTTTTCAGTATCTATTTCACACACTATATGCACTACAAGCCCCTGTAAAGTTTCCCTGTTATGGATTTGATATAGAGAACATGTCAGAGCAAGGGAACAGGTCATTTTCGTTTTGAAAAAGCTATACTTCTATGGATAGAAAAAGTCTTTTTTCACACAATTTCTTACTTTAAAAAAATAATGCTTTGTGAGGGTCACCCAAACAGCATGGTAAAACGGAAACAAATAGACATACCTAAAATAATCTTCCTCTACATCATCAGGTTCGAGTTGATCAGTTATTGTATTTAATTTTTTCTAGACAACAGAAACAGATTTAAAACTATATTGTTGCAAACTCTACTTTATTGAAAAAAACAGTTTTGTTACTGATCTGTCAGAAATTAGCATGTGTAGCCTTTTAGCTTAATTATTTTAATTTTCAGTTTACATTTCGTAGAAACGTGAAGAAAAAGTTACCTGCAGATTATTAACACGTTTTTTTTTCTTGACTTTTTTGTTCTTCAAATACTTGTGTAGGTACTTTTTCATTAGTCTAAAAAACGTGTCTCAAGCATGTGATGAAATTGAAAGATTTAACAAGAACTCTGAGATATCATCGAGCTTTGTGCCCTTGGTCAAGGGGTTAGTATTTTACAGTACAGCATCAGTATCTGTTTCATAACCTGACTGTAACAAATTTTCTGATGCAAACAAAAAATTTGAAGCCATATGTTAAGTTATTTTCAGGTCATCAATGAAAAAAAAAAATGTTCGGTTTTGACACTTTTGGAATTCGTTCGTTTTTAAATTAGATTTTAAACTTTTGTAAGTTTATAAAACAAATTCAATTCATTGTTTTTGTGAATCAAAACGAAAAGATGGTTTTAGGTGAGCAATTTTATATTGTGATTTATGTAAATCTGTTTTTTATTTGTTTATGTTTTTTGGTACTATTTTAATCCTGACTTCCAAACTGGGTAGTATGGTTAGTATCAGAAAGTTAAAATAAGCCATTAACCATTCATCAGATTCTTCCATACTAGCCATTAAAGTGATGACAAAAAACCTGTCCTTTAAACTTAGTTTTACTTAAGAAAGATTAAGAAGGATTAACCAGAAGTACGTAGGAGTGCCTTTAACAAGAACTAAAATTGTACATTTTTCTCTAAATAAAACAAAACATACCACAGAAAGCTCTTCTAATTTCACGTTTAATGAACGTAAGTCTTCCTTTAAATAACTAGCTCTAAATTAGAATATTTTTTTTATTGATATCACCCATACCAAAGTAAATACACACAACCCAGTTAGCAATCAAAAATAATAGATGGAAAAAACAAGACAGTAAAAAACATGGTCGTGGGAAAATAAAAATAAAGAATTGATTGCTAATTAACTTAGCCTTGGGCTCCATTTAATTAAGATGCGTGAAAATCTGACTGTGTGAATACACTGGAAAACAAAAACGTATATTGTAGTTGTTGGGAAATGTTATCTCTGGCTATAAAAATAAGATAGTAAAAAAAAATACTCATTTCATGAGTGAATTACAAATGGGAAAGTGATGTTTGTCAACAACAGAAATATGTACCTTTTGTAAACATTTAATCGGTCAGGTGAGGCTGGACCAAGAGATGGCAATTCATTTTCACAAAGATCGTCAATCTTTAAAATCATATTATATAAAAAAATTAAGCCATTAATTATATAAATTCACAACCTGATGAGTCTAGTATAAGAAATCTCACTTTCTTACCTTGAATTTCACTTGATCAATTTCTCTTTGAATCTTCGAAATTCTTCCAGATTTCGATCTCATGCTCATGTTTGCCAGTAGTACAAAATACAGCAAATAATTTACATACTCTCTAAGAAAGGATATGTTGAATCAAAAATTTAAAAAATAAAAACAATAAACAAAAAATGATTCTTCAATGTTTCAAAGGAGAACTTTGTCAACACACAACACAATATCTATAGTGTTCGCAATCCTCCAAAAAACACATTGAGACAAGGTGTGAAATGTTGAGGTTTTTCCACACAAGTAAATACATAGGCTATTTCTATAATAAATTCATTAAATTTGAACTTAAATTCACTTGTAAATGTCCACAGCAGACTTAGAGATTCAAATCCCTAAAAAGTGGTAATTATTGTTGGCATCAGCATGACCTTCCTTTCAAATTTTCGTGCATTTGTGGGCCCTGATATAGACTAGCTAGCAATTCTGAAATGAGGTTAACACAAAAAAATGATATTTAAAAGTTGGAAGGAAAACTTTGCCCATACTTAACCAAGGTTGTTGTTTTCCAACATATTGGATACACGGTTTGTCACCATTTAGTACCTGGTAGCTTGATAAAAACATAATAAATGAAGTAATATATAGCCAAAATTGATCTACGTTTTAAGGTCACAAGAATAAAAGAATAAAATACAACATGTTTATGTAGAAACCATGTCCTCTAAAAAACAGTAAATATTTGATTACCTGAAGGAAAAGAATTCCAGTTAGCTACAGTTTTTCGAACGCAATGAAAACATTCCCATAAAGTTCTATCTGGAAGTTTCTTAACATTGCCAAATAAGATCAACTAGTATAAAACTAATTAATTGGACATTTTACAGTGCTCAAGTTTACGAAAGTTTGTTTTCTCTGTTTCTTTTGTTTACATTTTAGCTTAACATTTAACTTGTTATAAAGAACAACTTGCATTACATGATGGTAAACAATCTTTAAATGTTGGTAATTTAATGCATAATTTCTTCAATTTATTACAACATTGTCCTACAAAATTACATTTACATTGCAACAACATGGCAAAAAGATTTAAGCTGCACTATTTACATACAAATTTAATGAAAATATGTCTTTCAAAAACATTAAAACTTCATCAAGTGTCGTACTAAAAGAGATATTTTGTATAAATTCTTTCACTTCTGATATTGGCAGGGTTTCTGCAGATACATGAGGAAATACTTGAGCATTCAATCTCCATTGAAAACATTCATGATTATGTAAATCCTTTGCAAGCAAATTTGGCACCACAAACCAAAAAGTCTAAACAGAAAAAACAATAGTATAATATAATCCAACATTAGCAGGACATAATACTGCATTACTTACAATCTCAAAGCGTCTGAGGTCAAAAACAAAATATTATACTGTTTTTCTTCTATTCTTAACTTTTATTAAAAAAAGCAAAATAATGAATTAAAGATAATTGAATTTTGCTTACCTCATCTCTGGAAATATTGACTTTGGTCTTTGCTATTCAAATGATCAATAACATCTGAAAATGGTGCACCACTAAGATCTAAATAGTCACATCTTTTCTGTCCATAGACAAGCCAAACAAGTTGATTAGGTGGCATGTATGTTTTCCAAAATATTACTTGATGTATTTTACCATCAGGGTATTGCAACTGCTTGTTCAGAATTGATATTACTGGAGTTACACCCAGCTTGATGTAAAAAATCCAAACCATGCCACACCAAGCAAATTAAACACAATCCAAGCAGAGAAGAACGAAATATAAAATTGTTTGTTTATGGTACACACAAACAAGAATGTCATTGGAACAATCACTGGAAGAAGAAATCTAGGTTCTTGATGTGGTATAGCAGAGAGAAACAGGATTGGTATTATAGATAGCCTGACATGAAAATTTGAATTTCTTGACTGACATTCTCTGTTTTTACATTGCGACATTTCATACAAGAAAAAAGTAATCGACTGACTGTTACCAGGAATGCAGCATACATAGGGCCATAACAGTAATAAACATATTAACAATCAAATGCAAGTATCTTGGATGTATGCCATGCTCTTTAAGAGATTCTTTGTTGGTGTTATATTTGATAGAATTCCATGGCGTCACTAGGAAGTGAGAACATTTTATGATCTGAGAAGTAATATGAATCCATCATAATGTTCACAAAAGCACCAATAATAAATCCAATGATGGTTGAAATTGCCATTTTCAACCCCTTTGTGAGAAATTTCAATAGTGGTAGCTTCACCAGCATTACAATGAAAACATGAAATAAAGGATAAAATGCAAACATTAAAAAAGAAGCTCGTACAAAGAATCCAAATGATAATATTAAACCAATTCCAAAGTCCAAAAAAATTGATTTAGTATCACATTTTAATTTTTTTGAACATAACATACAAAAATGTTGTAAAACAGGAATGTCTCACAGGGAATTTGAAAATAGTCGATTTAAAAAAACTATAGATATGTAAGACGTTCTAAATACGAATAAAAATAGCTCATGTGTAACATCTTCTTGTCTTCCCTAATTCAAGCATTCTGATTGCCATTCTTTCAATCATGTGATAAAAAATAAGCATAACACAACGTGGGAGCAAAATCAATATGTATGTAGAAAGCTGTATGTCTAAAAACACTCTTGCTAAATCCAACAGCCAAAATGGCAAACCAGCTGTTATACTATGGAAATAAAACATTTCTAACTGGATAAGTATTATTCCATTCCCACGTTCTTACTGCTTTTAAATTAAGAATATCATTAGCTGCAATCTCTGTTGATTGAAAATGCTCATCTGGGTGGATATAACCAGGCAGTATAACTGAAACCACATATATTCGAACAATATATAAAGTTAAGTTGATAACTTTCAGTTTGTTGACCATTGCTTCATGTAAATGTTCTTTGCGAATAAACTCTCTTAACAGCACTTCTTCATCTTTTTATTTAAGTACCTAACTTTTTACTGCATTTATTTATTTATTTATGTATATATACTATCAATTATATATACATTTAAAACATTTGTGAATGTCAGAACAGTGCTTTAAAGTCAACATATTTCGTTTTTCAGTACCGCCCAAATGTAACTTTACATTTATTTACATTTGCGCAAGTTTGTAATGACCTCATGTCTACATAATTATAATTTAGCTTCTTCAAGAACAAACAATAAGAATTAAAAAAATTGAGTTCATAAGATGCTTTGACTGTAAGTTAAAAACTTATTTTAACAAAATTCCAAAATCTAATTTTTTGAAAAATATTATGTTCTTGAACACCAAATGGGCTTTGCTGCACACAAAAAAAAGAGCATAGCTATATATTTGAATAAAGCTAAGGCCACCCTCAAAATAAGATTGCCATTTACCAGGGTTCGTGCGTGGGGGCTACTAACTATATTTTCTACTTTGCATTACTACATGCAAAAGCATGGGAATGACATTGATTAACAAAAATAGAAATCAAAATTAAGGCTTGATAAAAGCCGCCTTTAAATGAAAAGTTAACTTTCCTTGGTCCTCAGTTAAAACATAGTAATAGAGAATATTGTATTATGCAATTTATAAATTTAGGGAATGGATTGGGATGCCTGGTAAGAAAAGTAATTGATGTGAGGCATGACACATAACAAGGTAATTACACTTAAATGCTTGCCCAAGGGAAAGTGGGTAATTAACACAGAGTATAGACGTTTTGGTACATTTCTCATTTACTTTGTATCAGGATTCACCATCAGAGATGTGCGATTGCATGCGCAAAATTGTATAATCTTTATTTACCTTGCATTTATATATATTTTATTTGTTTAGTCTTAAGCCCACTATGAAAAGATAATTTATATACCTACAAAAAAATTAATTTAGAGCAGGGTGGTCAATTCTCACTTTGATATTTCCTCAATAATGCGCTGCTGTGTTTCCTGCCAAATTCTAGACCTTATGCTTGTCATAACACCTCCTCCGTTATGATAATTCTAATTAATATTACAAAATACTATATTGACTATGTACAAACCATTCTTGTTATACAGATTTGTGTGTTTTTTAATTATTATACTTTCGTTATGGAAAAACTACTTGTATGCTGTTGTAACACCCTCATCCGTTATGCTTATTTTGATGTTACAAAAAGACTCTATGTTGATTGAGTCTCATATGAATTAAGTTTTGATTTTCGCCTTGGTATGCTCAAGGGTATTTTCAAATAAATAAAAAGTAAAAACAATTTATCCAATCATTATAAAAGCTGAAAATGAAAGAAAATTATTCTGGTTAATTTTTGTTCTTTTAAAAAACATATATATATATAATTCACATTTAATTTTTAATAGTATTAGCAACAACACCTTAAGAAGAATGGGTTACTATTATCAGGGTAAATGAGTTAATGCTTAATAATGATTTTAATCATTTGATAGTGGTGCAGTGTTTGGGGTTAAATGCTCATTGGAGCTCTCTCGTAAAACATTCCCCATTCTTTTAACGTAGCTGTAGCTTTGTGTTGCACAAAGTACTGGAAGTACTTTTTAGCGTAGAATTAAAGAAAAAATTGTTATTTTTTTATCAATATTTACGTGAGCGAATTAATGCTTGAGCAACAAACATTTATGCGAACATGCTTGTAATTCATGGCAAGGCATTTTTAGCATTTTTTTTGTAAGCCTCGTTCATTTCGTCCATATAAACAGAACTTGGAAAAATGCCTGCCTAATCATTATAGTGCGAGTTTTAATTGGGCAGCAGTCAACTAGCTGACATACTGAGCTATGATATATGCATCAAGAAATGTAAAACATTAAAAAAAAGGTCTATTGCTTTGCTCCAGTCAGTCCCGCCAAACTGTCCACCATTATGGTGTTTTGATGCTATCATGGTGAATAAATTAAGGACCTGAGGGGACGATGTGCAGACAAAACAGACTTAACGTCTTGACAAATTGAACTAGACTTTTTTTGAAATAAAAAAGTAACGTAACGTATTTTTGTTCAACATTTTCAATTGTGATAGCTTTTCAAACTTATTGAATAAACAGGCACGAAAATTGAAATGGTCCAACTCAGCAGTGCGTAAAGCTTCATTCTATGCAAAAAGTTGCTATATTCTTAATCAAAAAGCGTAATATCATGTATTGGTTCCATTATTTACAATGTCTCTCCATAAAAAAAAAAGAAAAAGGTTAAAATATTTGCAAATAAGTTATGATAACTTTATACATATAATACAATTAATTAAAATACTAGTAAAATCCTACACTTAAGATTAAGTCAAGAACCATGGTAAATTGGAACAGACGCTTAGAAAGCTGAAAAACAGGAGACACAAAAGAAATTGGAAAGTGAAAAAGAGAAACAAAAAGTGCAAAGTTCACCAATTAAATTGTAGCTTACAGTAAAACAAATCATCAAATAATTAAATTATGCAAAGAGAAAAATCCGAGATCGCTGAAACAAAGGATCTGTTGTGGCGACGAGTCACTTAGAGGACTGTTAATAATTACAACGATGTAAATTATTTTATGTAACGAACAGTGTGTATGTATATCAAAGACTCGTACAGCTTCGTATGTAGATGTCGAATATATAACCAACAAAACGTGCTCCGTGATAAAGGTATCAAAAAAACATAATCCACGCTGTGTTGGAAAAATATAATACATTTGTGAGTAGCAAATTACCACCCTCGTCCCCAGGGTTTTTTGTCTTTTGAGAGTCATATCAAAAAGACAAAAAAGCCTGGGGACGAGGGTGGCAAATTACGTCACACGGTCACAGAGAAGGCTGCTAAAAACTTACGGCACAGACTTGTTTACGTTAACCACTGAATAAAATAATCCCGAGGTGGCTAAAGAAGAGATGTTTGTTTTACTGGGGCTAGAAAAAGGATCTAATTTTACTTGCGAACCTAAACTTTGCTTATGAACATTGTACATGGTGTCAAAACCTTTTTCTTCTCCGTTTTGGCAAGTCGGATAAGAAATTCATCCGTGAAATCACACGACTTACAAACAGTTGGATTGACGACACTGTTTTGAGACATGTCGCCTTTAAAGCAATTATGGTGATGCCAGCACTTCTGTTACAGAAGCCATCAAGTACCTCCGAAGCCAGACATCACGTCAAAGCTCTTTCCCGACGGCTTGAACTATGGGAAAGTAGAAACATCAGCGAATACACCTTTACGATAATTCGGGAAAACAAACACTCCATCGCAGCTTATTTTGCGATCGGAGGAGGTAAACATCACACTTTTATAAGAGTTTATTAAGGAGAAAACACGTTCTTTCGGTGATAACTTTTCTTGCGCGTTTTGTTTATAATGAAAAGTACACATAAGTTGTATCTTATTATTATTAACGTTTCCTGAAAATTTGAAAGAAATTGATACAAAGGAAGTTAAAAAACTGGAGAAAACACGCTTTCGTCTCTAACAAACTCTCATAAAAACACGTTTTTTACCTCCTTTTTTCCGGAAATTGTAAAACGATGGAGAGCCGTAGGAACGCATGTACAATTGAATTATCGTAAAGGTGTACTGGCTGGCATTAGGGTTGTACGATCCAAAACCAGTTCAAATGACTTACCGAGAATACATCGACAAAAGAATATTAAAATAATTTGTCGAGAGAAAAGAGAACATACATAGTGCAATCAAGCTCTTGAGCTGGAAAATGCAGAATGGTTTACTCCTACTCAGCGATGAAACCATAAAGCTCTGAGGCGAAAAACACCCGTGCGAAAAGATACACCCATTAAGATTTGATAGAATTGACTCCAATAAGACAATCCGCGTTGAAAACTACAGGCGGTGCCGGCCCCTGGTCTAGATGGTGATGGGTGGCGTCAATATTAAATTCACACAGCTTTAGGACTAAGCCTTCTAATTTATGCTCTGATAACAAACATGAAGGTAACAAGGACTTTATGTGCCGATATCCAGCAAGAAGATTCACTGGAATCCTTACTCGCTGATCGCCTAATTTCATTGAATAAAAACCTGGGCTAAATCCAATCAGCGTTGGAGAGACACTACGCAGTCAAACACGACAAAGCATAGAGTTATCTAGAAGAAATGAATGTCATCAGAAATTCGGTATCCAAAGAAAAGAAAAAGCTTATTGAACTCAGTCGTGAACGTGAACATCTCTTTGATTAACGACTAAATGGACAAACAATCCCTCTGAGACCTCATCAACATTCGTTGTGGACACCAGTTAAGCCGTCTCGCCAGCGAAGGCGCTTGTGGTTCTCAATTTAAGCTAGAACATTTACTGTCATGCAAAACAGGTGGTTTCGTCACACTACGACACAACCATACGAGACTAAAGGTTAGAACTTTTGTTCTAAGTGTGCAATGACGTGTGTGTCGAGCCACCTCTAAACCCACTGACAGGCGAGAGTCTTGAATGAAACAACATTCAATAGAGCAGTCAAAGCAATTGGAGATTGCAGTTGGGGGGGGGGGGGGGGGGTGGATATCATGGTCTTTAACATTACGATCGCTGAAAGGTACAGAAATATCAAGATTCGGAAGGCATGTGAAGCCAATGAAAGGAAAATAAATTATAATCAACGAATTTTAGACATAGAGCACGGCTTTTTTACTCCAATTCAGTTGATCGCAATGGGAGGAATATGAAGAGAAGCTATACCCTTTTATAAACGATTAGGCGAGTCACTGGCTGAGAAGAGAAACGAAATTTATCTGTTACGACAACATCGGTTAGAAGGGAAGTGATCTTTGCTCTAATGAGATCAGCCTTTTTGTGTCTCCGTGGCTAGACGAATCTATTAGAGTAAGGATCATCTGACTACTTCCTTCAACAATCAAGCAATAACGAATTGATATGCTCGATTTACAACAATATAATTTGTTGTTATTATTTTTTATTTATCGCACCGTACCCCCGGCTCACATGTACAATTATAAAAAATATATATACTACTAAAGAGAAGTGTTAAAGAGAAAAACAGACGAACATGGGACGAATTAATTTGTGCCACCGTTTATTTCTGAGGGGCTGTTTTTATGGAACTGAGTAACTCGGCTGACGAGTTACCCGCTTAACCGAAATGTTTTTCATCCCAGGTTTGTATGGAAAAAATGAGCGCGACGAGAAAAACATCCTGCTAAAGCGAGGTCTCCCCTCCCCTTTTTCTCCGTCCGAGTTCTCGGTGTACCGACTTGCTAGGCAAGGTTGAAATGTAACATATCGGCCCGTACAAAGACTCGTCTAACGGAGTTACTTAGCTCCATATAAACACCCCCTGAAAATGACAAAAAGTCCCGGGAACACAAGTATCAAAAAAGCGAAAGAAGAGTCCTAAGGGAATTTCCATAAATTTTACAGCGACTAAAAGCGATGAAAATTTATTACGCATCAATGACATGTGTACTTGCAAAATGTATAGACAAACAGAAGAAATGCTACGTAAGACCTGGAAAGTATCCTCTGCAGTGGCCAGCAACTTAAAAAATATTAGCTTGAGGACACGGGGATGCCGGCCATTGCATTAGAAAATCCAGTAATCTGGTCTGTACTTTAACCCTATTTCACTCAGGTTAAAACAAAAAAAAGTTCGGAAAACAAATGGCGTGAAAACAAGAAGTGGGCGTTTTGTCTCAAAATATTTATTGACGAAATTACTTGTCATGTGGAACTCATAAGCGTCAAAAGCTTATTGTGAAGTGCACAATGAGCTCTTCTGTCCACTCTGACTTTTTAGGCAGTTTTTCTGATGAGGAAAATGATTTATTTGGATGTGAAGGAGACGCTCCGCCATCGCCAATACAAGAAATTACACACGAGGGAAGTCTTTCAAAATGGACAAATTACCTTCACGGGTGGCAGTCACGTTTCTTAGTTTTAAGAGATGGCACATTGTCCTATTATAAATCTGCATATGATACTGGTTATGGCTGCAGGGGCTCTGTCAGTGTTGCAAAAGCAGCTATTGAGGTAACATACTTTCTCCATTAAGATTTTCCAAGCTCTTAACATAGACAAGTTTCATCGTGACGCCTTTTGTTTAAAATCCCCAGACCTCTTACACAATCGACAGGAAAAATAATACAGGCAGTAAGACGTAGACCAGTTCATCAAAACTTTATTTTAAGATAGAGACATCTTTTGATCATGAAGTTAAAATATAACTAGCTAGCTAGCTTGCATGTAGTTAAATTTAGAACATATATCAGTGAAAAGATGGTAGTGGCCACAAATATTTTTTAACCTATAATTTGACTTTCTTCACCTAAAGTCTGCATTTCTTTGCCATTCGATTTTTGATTTTCAGCGCATGATGCGCAAGAACGTGCAAAAACGTAAACAATAAAACTCTTCTATAGGTGTCCTCCCCTACATTACCTACAATTATTATTGTGCTTTGCTTTAAAATTCTAGCCGTGAGTGCCAAGCGTTCCGAGCAGTAGTTTTATGGTGCACCAAAACTCTAAATTAAACGAGACGCTTAAGTTATTAAATATATATTTGAGGGTTTTTTTTAGCTGACTAACCAACCCTATTTTTTGCATAAGTTGTTTTCTTACATTGATTTTTTTATCATTGTGGTCTGTTGTTTATATATATATTTTGGCCAGTGGCATGCAATGCTATTTAGATAGATAGATTGCACCACCCTGTTGTGGCTTATTTTGGAGATTAAACATTTAAAAATATATAGAGTTAAATCTTAACCATTTGCATATCACAAATAGCCTTAACCAATGGGATGAGAGTGGAATAATTTCCCCAGCAGAAGAATATTTCTTCCTACTTACCAAGATCATTGCGATAGAAAATAAAATTGCGATCACTTTGTGATTAACATTTTAAGATTGCAATGGTGCACAATAATAATGTTGGATCACGATGTTCATGATACATTCTAATGATATATCATGGTTTGCTTAAAATAGTAGTATTTTCTTTGTTTCTTTAAAGGGAATCTTAAAGGGACGAGCAAACAAGTGTCATTTTGGCAAAAAAATTTATGGTTAATCAATTCACCTTTATAATATCTATGCATTGATAAAGTTTGAATTGACATCCCTTAACAGGTCTAAAATTACTGATGACAGAAAATGTCAAAATTTGCTATCACTTAAATATGACATCATAATTCATGCATAATTTCATGTAGCATAATTAAATCTGAAATTCTTTAAATGCGAATATCTTGAGAACGGAAAGAGCTTTTTAAAAATATTTAAAAAATACTTTTTAACCAACTTTTTAAGCTCTATAATATAAGTTCAACATCATTTTTTACCTTGGGTTTCCCTTTCAAATCAAAATGTTCAAAGTTATTTAGATCCTTAAATGTCTACTAAGTTTTTAAAACTGGTTGTTTGCTATTTCTGAAGTGAAAAACACATTCAATATTTTTAGAATGGGGAGTATCCATGTATCTGTGGGGGACGTTTGAACTTGTGAACCTAAACATGAGAACAGAGTGTCTAGCCATTCTCTCAGTATTAACTTCCTTGTCTCCAATAGCTGAAATGAAGATTTATACAAAGAAAAAGGCTTCAGCAATGTTTCAGCTTTTCACAATCCTGTTTTTGATATGTTTTAAATGATTATATATGGCCATTCTTTTACTTTCTACGCTTCTATTTTTTTTATAGGGATCCCAAGGTACTTTTACGAGTTAGACTTACCTAAAAAATTGGCATTAAAAATTCCCAATGATATATATTCACTTTTTGTTAAATTTAAGATATATATAGCTTTTAAATATTTGTTTTTTATTTTGTTGCCTCGACCGCTATTACGAACTTCTTCTTCCTTAAAATTTTCAAACTAGCTCCAGTCTTTTATTTTATGGCATGCACCTTGTTACATATTATGTCAGGCCTGCTTCAGTTATTACTGACTGTTTTAGCCAAATCAGATGTCTTCTGACCACAAAATGAAACAGAAGTTCTCTATCAACCATTATTTTTTTTAAAATAAATAAAAATAATTCTGTATCAATGTTCTCACAAAATTTAATAATCGTTTAACATGCGGCACATTTGTGTATAATTTTTACTTCGAAAGGATTTATTTTGGAAGGCAATAAAAGAAACTTTCATGAAAAATGAGGTAAGATTACCACAGAATTTCTTCTGTTAAAATATGCTCTTTGTTGACAAAGGTCAGACTGACTTGTGGCATGGTTCAAAATGGGCTTCTGTATTTGTTTTGATTATCAGTGTATTATACTAGCCAACATAAGAGTGGCAGCGTTAACGGTTTTGTGCTTCATATACATCATAAAAAACAATTTGTCACCACTTGCGGTTGAATTAAATCATTGCAAAAACCCTAAAATTTATTAAATTATATGCTGCTTTTTCTGTGTTACTTTAATATTTATTTATGCATTTAACTATAATGTTTTTATTGCGTATTATTAAGTTTTTACTCATTATCAATATAATAATTTCTCCAGTAAAAAAAAAGTTTTTAATTTAGTGGGTAGCTCGCATTTCATGCACGAAAGAAGACATTCCCCTAAATTAAAAGACTACATTAAATTAGGTGTTATGAAAAGTGAGAACGCTATTATGTTGCTGAAGCGTAAATTGCTAACGAAAGTAGTGAGTTTGCCAACGTGTTTTGTTAAGTTGAAAAATTACATTGGCAAAATTTTGCTGTTATAAGTTAAAAACTATGACAGTATTCTAATAAGTTGGGTAATTGTGTTAGCAGTTATTTGCTGACACTTAAAATGCTAAATTACATGGGCTATAGTTGACATTACTGTAATGTTTCATGCATGCTTTTGAAAGCTCTGATCTGGAGACGAGGTTAACTTACTCTAAATTCAAACTGTTTAGCCCAGATTTTTGTATGTAAACATTCTTATGATAAAACACACAGCGTTGATGTTTGCACTACATATTGGAAAAATATATAAAAAGAAACTAATGATTCAGTAATTTCTGTCTCTCTTAAAGTAACTTGGTTCGTCAGTTTTTTTCTATTGATTATTTTAATCCTTATATATATCAGCTACGTGTTTTTATTATCAATGAGTAACTTAGAGATTTCGTCTCGACCAACCAATGTACAAAATTTTTTTTAGTAATTCGCTAACCTGTGTTGCCTTCATTGTGTAGAGCTTGAGACACTGATCAACGAAATGTATAGTATCGTGTCCTTTTGATGAACTTATTGAGATTTTAAGTTTATTTGATGACTTCTTCAACCCCTTCCATTCCGAATTGGTGAGTTGACCAAGTTTTAAAAAATTGGTCCCACCTTGATCCCAGTTGTCCTTAGCTACCCATGCAGAAGATGACATCAGTTATTTCCACCCATTTTCAAGATATTTAGCCTTAAACTTTTAAAGTGCAATGCAATGGCTTCACTAATCACAATCAAGTCGACAAACTATTGTATTAATGGCAACAAATAGCTAATTTGTTGGCAAACAAAAAGACATTCTCTTTGTTAAAGATACATACAGACACAGTTTTATTTTGTAAAAAGCGATTTGCTTGCTTCTCGTCAGCAAACTTGTGTTTCTAGTAAGAAAATTTTGTTTTGTAAACACCTTTAATGTGCAAGTTCCATTGTGATATATAATGGGGTTTTTCATTTACAAAGTTAAGAAAAGCAAAAGAAACGATTTAGTTTTGCTATGAATAGATAGATATACACGAAGTTGAGGTTGTAACCTGTGTATGTAATCTTACATTCAAAATACTAAAGAAAAGTTCTCATAGGATGACCCTCCTAGAAAAATGGTTTCCAATTGACACATGACATTTTTACTTTTCCTAAGAATAACTTTGAAGTTCAGACATGTGCTGGGTTTTTAATTGCTTGAAGCAATGGTTATGTTTTTTATTTCAGGTTCATGAATTTGATAACTGTCGATTTGATGTTAATGTTGGTGATTGTGTATATTATCTTCGTGCTACTGATGCAGAGGAAAGACAAAATTGGGTGGATATTTTAGAGGCTGCAAAGGTACAATAATCTTTATGTAAATACGTTTTTCTGATCCATAAAATGTTTTTGAATGATGCCTAAAGGGTTTTGAGGAATCCAAAATCTTTTTAACAGTTGTTTGTTTTAGCTTAATTTAATGTAGTAGTCTTTAAAATTCCTTGTACACAGTTTCCACCCCTTCTAAGAATCCTTAAATTTCCTGATTTTTTTGTGAAATCCATTTGTTAAACTCAAATTTCATAATGGGTTTTCTTTTTAGGAATATATGTCCGAAATATTTATATTCCGCATCAGCTAAATAAAATCTGATTATTCCAATTTGTCTTCCTTGATTCTTGTGATTTTGAGTTGCACCTTCAGTAATTCAAATTCTCCTAAAATCTCCCAAATGTTTGTATATGTTTTCCCCACTAATAAAAAAAAAATAGGCAACCTTGAAATACGAATATCTCCAACAACTTGCTTGTTTTGTTATGATACAGTAACTTTTTGTATTTTCAGCCTATTTATAATACTTCATTTTCCACAAGTTTAATGCATGGCAATATCCTTCTTGCATCCACTTTGTTGTTGCCTAGGCATTTTTCTTATGGACTGAAATTTCAATGATAAACCTCAAAACAACCAAAAATAGAAAAAAAACCTTGTAAGCACTTAAAAGTGTTAGAAAATTGCCAAAACATCACAAAAGGGAAAAATGAAAATTTAGATTTTTACGATTGGCATGCTTTTTTACTTTTTTTATCAAAAATTAGTGTCATACACACTAATTTTTGATAAAAAAAGTAAAAAAGTCCCGAAGTCCATTTAAAACTTCTTTCTTATTGTGCACAATATGTTTGAAAATCTTTGAATACATATACCTACTGTCTAATTTCATATTATGCATCTAAAACTTGCTCTCTATTTTCTCAGCAGACAGAATCAGGTTATGGTTCAGATCCCCATTTGCCTAAAGCTGTGTCTTCACTGTCGTTATCGTCACAACCAAGTCTACAATCTTCTTCGTCATTTCAGGTATATTTTTTACACTGTGTTTAATTTTTTCATCCTGGTCATGTTTTCTTTGTTTACATTTTTTTGTATCAATGACTTAAATTTAGAAAACTGCGGGTTTACGCGAAAAACTTCTGGAAATGGAAACATTTAAAGATATTTTATGTCGGCAAACAGATACATTACAGTCGTATTTTGATTCATGTGCCAATAAAAATAATGGCTTAGACGTGCATCAACATTTAGACTTGAGAGATGAACAAGAGGAAGGTACTAACATAAAAATTTTATTTATTGATTTTTTAAAATAAATTAAATAAAGTAGAATTGACGTGAAATTTTAACTTAAGCCAAAAAATAGTTTGTTAAAATTCTTTCTTCCGCTCTGACTATGATAATGTTTTTATAGTTTTAATTAAAAATACAATTGCAGAATATGGAGATGCAACTACAGCGATATTCAAGCATCTTGAAAAGTGTTAAAAAAGTAATTTTCACAATATTTGCACCTTGTTGATCACATTTACATTTTATTGTGGTTAACTGCTACTGCGATATTTAAACCCTTTTTTTAAATTTTTATTTGTCTTGTCATAAGTTAATTTTTTGTGAAGTAAGCTTTTCTATTATAATAATTCACAACAGTGTCTGTCTGTATTGCCCAAAATAGAAATGTTCATAAAAGATGTTTTATATGTCAACTTTTCTCAATACGCTTAATAAGTAATTAGTGAAGCTATTATATTATGCTTATAACTTTGAGGCCAAATGAATCAGAAACGGCGTGGTGACTTCAGTTTTGTCACGATGTTACTAACTAGGGACCAATTTTCTGTTGCTGGTTTTCGAAACAAACTGGTTAATGATATCATAAAAAACCAATATATCTTCAAATGTCCATCAAAAGCACACAATACTTTACATTTTCTTGATCTGCATTTCACACTCTTCACAATAGAGGCAGTAGGTAAACAAATTTGTGAAAAAAAGTTGTTTATCCACTGCTGTGTATTCATTGCTGATATCATCAAAATTTAAATGACGGGTCTTGCACAGATTTTTCCACTTGTTTATCCACTAGTAATCTATATTACAATACCCGTATAGGTCTGTCTGTCACGCAAAATGGTACTGCAAGTAGTGAGACGCACGCAATGCAGTATAAAAATAACGGGCAAACCGTGGATTTTTCCATGGGCCACGGACTAGTATTAATAATAAGCTAACTGTAACAGGCAAAATTGGTATGTTTTTATTTCTTAATTTTCGAATGTCTTAAATAAGAGCTAATACATTGCACTTTAAGATTGAGACCTAATAACTTGAAATGTGTGGAAATAACTGACATCAAATACTATCAGGCTAACTAGGGTCCACATGGGACTATAATTTGGGCAATTTCCCAAAGCTGAACCAATCCATCTGTTTTAAAATTGATTGGTTTATGATTTCATAAAAAATTCTTTTGTCGAAGTACATGGCCATATACATTATTTTAATCACAACGATTCAAAACGATTCAAGTGTTATTTGCTTTTCTTAGATGTGGATGGTAGTGAACTCTCTGCAACTCCAACACCCTCCAATATTTCTTTGATGCAGTCATCTGCACTGGGAATTGATTTTCGTGGTGAAGCTATCACATTCAAAGCAACTACAGCTGGTGTTATTCAAGTATTATCACATTGCATAGAACTGATGACAAAAAGAGAAGAACAATGGAAGCGCAAGATGGAAAGGGTATTCAAAATTTTAAAATAACAACAGCCTTGCCTTTCTTTTTCCTAGCCTTTTCCTGTTTTATTTTTTTGTATTTTCAATTTGTGTTTCTTTTCTTTTCTAGTACCAACCTTCATCTTGTACTTTGTTGTGTAGATTCGAAGGTCTTGTCTCGCTACTATTTTTAAATAGTATAAATAAAAAGTTTGTAGTATTATAATGTCATCCTACTTATTAAAAAAACTATAATTGTCTTTAGGAAAAAGAAAAAGTGAAGAAGTTATCAGAACAGCTACATGAATTACAAGAAGAGAAAAAAATCAACAATGCAAATCAGTTTCTCGGTGGTCCTGATTTTATGGTTAGTTCTGATACTTCTGGTTCTGATTTTATAATTTTGTTATTGTGTAAACATGCAGCGTAAAATAAGTTAAAAAAATTCTTTCACAAACTTTAATTTTATGCACATGAAATTATTTTGAATTGTTTTTTAGGAAGGACCACACAGCAAATTAAATGAAGAATTATTTTTTGATGCTGTAGAGACTGCTCTTGATGAGGAAGATGAAAACGAGGACAGCATGGTAGGTTTAAATATTTGCTTAAGTGCTTTTTACTAACAATTGTGTTTTCTTGTCTTGTCTTCTATCCATGGTAGCTATTTAGGGTGCCATAAGACTATTCTAAATTTTATACCCTTTACTTGTTTTGTATTTTAGGATAATATCGACAAAGAACATATTCCACCAGTAAAACCAACTTCTGAAATCATGAATATGCCAAAACACAGACTATCTAAAGAAGTATGTTTGCCATTTTATCTTTTTATTTTTCTTACTTATTTAAGGAGAGACATCATATTCGCTAAGAACTTCTGATTTGGTCAAAAGTGTGTAATTTAGTAGTTATTTTGCATTCAGTGTTTTTGTTTAGTTTAGAATATGTGGGTACTAATTCTTGTTTAAAGGAACGGATAACGACTACTGAATGGGGTTGAACAAGGGTTAAAGGGTTCAGGAACAGAAATATAATTCAGAAAAGCATACTTTCCTTTTTTCACCATGTTGAAATATACATTGGGGATAAACATGTAAACCTAAAGACCTGCAGAAGAATGGTAGATTATTATTTTCAGTAGTGTATTGTTACAGAAAGATAAAGATTATGGTTGTGTCTTTTATAGTTTATGTGGTTAGCCAGGGAAAGTGTGTTAATCCTTTGTTAATTTGCTCTGTTAAGGTCGAAGCTAAAGTTCGAGATAACTTAAATCTTGTAAAAGAAAGGGTAGATCAAGAAAATTCGGAGTGGTACAATGTTCATGAAGAAGGAGATCTCAAAGTAAATTATTTTTGTTTACTAAAAATTAATATGACTCGTCTTAGTGACGTAGTGTATATATACTTGATGGATTATAAACTTTATGCTAATTTATTATATTTTTTATTATCTTTAGGTTTACAGAAAAGATTTTGAGATTGAAGGCATTGTTTGTGATCCATTAAAGGCTTCACATATTATTCATGTGAGTTACATAATTAGTAAAGAGAGAAATATGCAAGAGAAATTATAATTCATAACTTTTGCAACTTAGTTGTCAATCAGGCCATGAATATAATGACAAAAACGTTGCAGCTTTTTTCACAAACTTAGGATTAGATTGTTACAAATATCCAACTCTTGTTATCTCTACCTGTATTGCAGTTGCCTGTTTTTATTTCGTATTCTGCATGAAATTGAATGCATTACTGCATTACTGCAGCCTATCAAAATCGCATTAGAAGAGCATGAAAAAATTGCACCATGGCCCCAGTACATAAATCATAATTAAAAAAATTAAAAAGATTTTTCCACCCAGGGATTCCTTTAATAGTTTGTAATAAGACGAGACTTTAACCAAATAATTCTTGCTTTTGGTGAGAACTGAACACATTGAAATTTGTTTATGTTCATGCAATGCTTGATTGATTAAAAAATTTTCCAAACTTAAAAGGAAAAGATCAATATTTGTTGTATTTTCTTTTTTATGTCATAAATTTGTTTGCTTAAATTAAAAAATTTTTTTAGGGAGTTACTGGCCATGAGATGTGTCACTATTTCTATGATAAAGAAGTGAGACTGGAATGGGAAGGTTTGTGTCGTACATGAATTTAATGAAATGAGATTGTTAGCTCGATATTAAATTCATATTACTAAATATTATTATTTAGTAATATGAATTATATTATTTAGCATTTTAATGTACCATTTACACTTGTAGGAATGTAAAAATGAATGTAAGAATTGAAATATTTTAGGAACTGTTGAGAAAGTAAAACAAATTGAGAAACTTGCGGAGAACACTATAATATTCCAGCAAATTCATAAACGCATCTGGCCATCTGCACAGCGCGACACTTGTTTTATTTCACATATACGCCAACTCTGTAAAGAAGATCTTGATCGGATCGATAAAGAAATAGGAAATGCATGGATAGTTTTGAATATGCCAACTGAGCATGATGCAGTTAAGGTACGTATTAATTTGTTGTTGATTTTTTTATGGATTATTGTGACTATTCTTCATTTTATAAGCTACTACCAGCCCTTGGTAACTGTTGTGGGATGACTTAGGAACTTAAAATTCACTAGGACGTCTCTTGTAGGAAGTGGTTTTTAACAGTTATTCTGACGTTCTTTTGTTTTAGAGTGATAAATATGTTCGTGCATTAGCTAATGTTATTATGGTTTGCCAGACATTTGCGGTAGGCGATGTGAAAAAGAAGAAATATACGAGAGAAAATGTGGCATGCAAACTAACATATATGGCTCAAGGTAAAACTCCTTTTTTGTCTACAATGTTTTTATAGTGCTTTAGCTCTGTAAATAATTTACTAAAACGATTTAAAAATGATTTAAGTAATATGCAATATTGTTTTGGAATTTTTCTATGTTTTAGTTAATCCTGGAGGTTGGGCACCAGCTTCAGTGGTTCGTCAGGTGTCGAAACGAGAATATCCAAAATTTTTACATAAATTTAGCAGTTTTGTTCAAAATGTTACTAAAGACAAACCATTGATGCTTTAGCAGGACGTGTCATTGATGATAATGATCAATACAAATCCTTTGTCAATGACTGGTACAAAATCTGTTACTGAACATTGCTCTTTGATAATCCAGATGGAACCTACAATAACCCTACTGTCATTATAATTTTACATCTACATAAAGTCTTTGGAAAATGGTAATGAAAGAACTTATCTGATAATTTGAGACCAAAAATGATTTCTAACGTTTTTACTGAATTTGTATTGTTAATCTACAGTGCCTCAGTAAAAAAAACAAGATGCACAAATAGTTTATCTAAAAAAATTGTTTTAATTCAGCTAGATACCTTGAGATTATTTAACTCTCGTATTGACGCAATAATGTCCTGCTTTATACTTGAAGTTATTGATACTAATTTTGCTGGTGACAATATGATCTGGTGCATTTTATGCTTTGAACATCAGAGGCTACAATCCTGAACAAAATACATTGATGCAAGATGGCAAATTTTGGCGTTCATCCCTACAAGTAATTATACAGGCTTTTCTCACAATAGATTCACATAATTTGTATTGTCAAAGTTCAATTCACTATTTTTTCCACCTTGCAGGTCCTTTTATTGGTGCTGATGTGGATTATTCTGTAAAACAGACATGTTAGAAAATGACTAGTGCAATTTAAATGCAGCTTATTTAACCTAAGCATCTAAAAAAGTAGCACACGTACTGGCCATGAAGAATTTACAAGTTAATCCTTTTTTCGATTTTGCAAAATGCCAAAAAGTGCCATTGTCTCAATATTTTGGTGAGGGGGTGTGGATAATTTGTCTTGTTCTTAATTTGAGCATCTTGTTTTTCTAGTTGTGATATATGTTCATTTTTATTTGAAGATAAATCTTAAAAATTATTTTATACTTTACATTTTAGTAGTTATAGTTAGATCTAATAAATATAAGATGTAAATACTATATATATAAATGACAAAATATCATTTTTGAAAAATATTTTTTAAAAATTTAAATGACAAGGTATCATGAGAATTGTGTGTTTGTAGGTAGATAGAGATTATTAATCTTGCCAGGGAGAATTTTATTGTTACTATTCACTATGGAATATGTAAATATAGTTACGTTTCATGTAGTGTTGCAGATAATTCTTTGTTTTCGGTGCGGTAAAGGCTGACTTACACTACCTGTTTCTTTAAAAATTAAGATAATACCTGATTTACACTTTGTCAGTACAATCGACGAATTTGTTTTTGTTTTCTGATTGTAATATTATATTTAGGTACAGTACCTTTTTTATATAAGTATCACCAGCCTAAGATTTTGGAGATTAGTTAAATGTCACCCTGAGCAAGATATGTCAATATAGTGCCTGATTTTTAATTTTTGTATATGTTTTCACATAATACCATATTTGAACAAAAGAAAGCTTTCTTTAAATACAAGATGTGAGACAAGGAAAAACTGATTTTTATTTTTTGAAAATGTATTAATATCTTTGAATATGGTAATATTTCGAACGTCAAAGTGGTAGTCACATACTGTAAGTAAGTCTTGTTGGTAGAACAAATTAATAATACAAAATCACTTCAGAGTATAAAACAAGGTACATTTAAAAATAGAAAGAAAAGTTCTAAAGAAGTAGTGTACATGGGAAATATTATTTTCAGGCTAAAATTCTGAAATCATTGAATATCACTTAAACTAGAATGAAATTTTCTTGATTCTTCAAAAATGTACGTTTCCATTGCTTTATTGTGCATCTTTGAACATATTTTAACATAGTAGCTTAATATAGCTGCCTAAACATGTTCCCATGCAACCTTTTTTTTTTTTTATTCTTTCTAATGTTGTCTCTAATGTTGTATCTAATGTTGTTTATAGTGCTGCCTTTAGTTTGTTTTTACAAGTTATTAAAAATGGAAAGCCTCTTAAAAACACAGTATAATAATTTTTTTGATTTAAGTTAGCGTATAACTTGACCTGAAAATTAAAGAAAAATATGTAATGTCAGTGGTAATTATATTGTGCCATTCATCATATAGATATTCTAAACTGGTAAAGATATTTGTATAAATGATACTTGCCTTGATATTATTTGCCTTAATAATATGCAGCTATTAGGTCTGTTGTCATTGAGAAGTACTCTGTATACACCTAATCAACATAACACAAAATAGTACACGATACAAGACAAAACTACATAATAGTACACAATACAAAAAATATCTATACGTGGTACAACATCAAATAACAGGACTGTATGTATCACTGCTGTATCTCACATTAATCTTATACATAATTTTAGGCTAATGAAACAATACTGTAAAGTTTGTAATATAGAAATACTATTTATTCTGATTATATTCATTCTACAAATTAAACACATACACAAATACACCTTTTTGTCAAATACAACACGCAACATGGCGGAAGCAGCTGCAGTGAAACAGTTTAAAGTTGTTATCATTGGATCAACTGGTGCAACTGGTCAATATTTACTTTCAGAATTACTCAAAGCAAAGGTGAGAGTTTCTATTACAAGGCTTTCAGATTGTTCTAAATCAAGTTATGTTAGATTTAAGTAATTCATTTGATCTCGCCTTCTTTCCTGTTGATGCATCTAAAAGTTGATGCATGTAAAAGTTGATGCATCTAAAAGTAAAAATCAAAATCAAATTAGATGATTTTTAGGAATTTACAGAGATTATTTCGCTGGGAAGAAGAAAGGCAACCTTACCAGCAGACATTGAGAATGTGAACCTAGAAGAAGAAGAAAAATCAGGACGACTGAAACAAGTCATCGTTGGTATTTGCTTATTTATTTATCTTTCGTTTATCTGTTCATTTTTTTATTTATCTTTTGTTTATCTTTGCATTTTTCTATTTAATTAGGTTGCTTTTTATTAATTTCTAATTTTAATGATTTGTTTGTTTGCTTCTTCATGTAAAGTTTAACTATTATTGTTCAAGTCTAATATATTCAATTTCCTGTCTTTTGTTTCCATTGTGTTTTGCTTCAGTTCAGAAAGTCATGGATCTGTTGAGTTAATTTTTCTCCCTCCAAGATGTTCACATGTGTGGTTAGGAGTCTTGCTTACTTCGCTACAGGAAGTTTAAGTCTTAGTGCGAAGTGGACATTTTTTGAAATTTTTTGAATCGTTGAATCTGTTGCAGGTATTTAAAAAAGCAAAGTGAAGTTTTCTTAGAATCAAAATTTGGGCCAAGTTTCCAAAAACGCTTTAGAAAATGACCATTATTTTTCTCTTAGATTTCGAAAACATAAGCCACGAGACCGTGGGTGAACATTTCCAAGGCAAAGATGCGTTCTTTAGTGTGTTTGGGACAACAAAACGACAGGCTGGTTCAGCAGTATGTCTGTATTTTATTTGTTGTTCATCAGACTGTCCCCAATATTTCCTGTCCCCAATATTGGGCCCTTGCATATTGTCACCTGTACACCATACAATCATGTGCATAACATCGTGGCATGATGCTTAGGCTCTTTAGGAGGAACTAATCTTACGTAACTTAGTCCTAGATCATCTTAGATTTAACAAACTTGATTGATTGATTATAATGAACCGCAAAGTGTTTGTGCGTAGCAAATGTAATGAAGAGTGATGACTAAGCAAATACGGTGGAGAGTGATAGTTTAGTGTGACTAGTTCCCGATCCTTTTTTTACTGCTTCGAAGATTTGTGTTTTTTACATTTTATATCATAACATTGGAATCTAGTTTACAATTTTTATTTAGAAAAACTTTCGTCGAATCGATTTCGATTACAATTATAACTTTGCAAATATTGCACGTGAGAATGGTGTTCGGTTGTATAGTTTGTTGTCATCCCAAGGAGCAAACAAAGACAGTTATTTTCTCTATTTTCAGTCAAAAGGACAGGTAAGTCTGCAGTCTAATAAAGGACACGATTTAAAAGAACATTTACTAAAACAGTGCGATACAAGTAATTAATTCAGTTATATGAATGATAGTAGATTCAATAATAACTACTTCAGAGGATTCTGACATGACTATAATAATGTCGTGGATTTAAAATTGAACAACTCATTGAAACATGCAGGTGTGCTAACAGGTGTCCGCTCTGTCAGCAATGTCAGGAATTTTAAATCTCATCAAAATGTCAGTAAAAAGTCACTAAAAGATATTTCTGAAAAATGTCAGAAATTTTACATTCAAATGATCAAATAGAACCATTTTTGATTTTTACAACATTTGCTAGCATTAAATTTCAAAATTTTTTATAATTTTGTTTGTGTGCACGTTTCTTTTTCGTCATAATTTCAGCCTTAGTTGCTAGGAAGTTGCTTAGCGAAATATTTAAATTTTACAAGCTCAACGCTTGTTAGTCTTCATTAGCCGTTATTTATTAAATTTATTCTTTTCGTTGGTTTATTCTTAATTTAGTCAGATTTAATCAGATTTAAAATTCGATTCGATTTAGGGGCCTCAACCCTTAGCCACAAGGTTACTTACCTAAAAAAACTTGCATTTGTTTAATCACTAAGTATTATTGAATTTTAGTTGGAACACGATTGTGGTTTGTTGAATTTCCCTATGTATTCGATATTTCGACCGGGACTTCTGGGACGCGGGGGCTCGGAACGATTCGCAGAAAGAATATTTGGTAGGTGAAACTTAATTTATTTAAAAGCTATAATTGTTTCCCATGTAAGATTTCAGTGTGCTTTGCGCTTATTTAAGGTTATTGATCACCGTAAATGCTTAAGCTTGATTGAGCACCCGGGGTACTTTTTTAAAAATCTCATGAGTTTTCCCTGAGTCCTTGTATGAGTTTTCCCATCACGAGTTTCACCTATATGACCAACCTATAAGAGCTTACTTTATGAATTCCACGTATGTGTGTCTTAACCTGTACTTATATGTGATTTGTAAATACATCGCTAGCATATATGGGCTACACTTTATCAATTAAACCTATATGAGTTTGCCGAGTGTTTGGCATTCACCGCTATCAGCAATATTTTACTGTTAAATTTATTATTTTAGGTTGGTTTATGACGAAAATGCCAGTTCAAAATGTCGCTCGTGCAATGTGTATGGACGCGGTACAGCATCTAAGCTCCGCTCCTCAAGATAAACCTCAGCACGTGACTTATTACAATGATCACATCAACCATTTCTGTGAAACTTATGAACTAAACTAAAGACGGGAGGAATGTTGTTTTTTCATGGCGTCCAAGGAAATTCGCGAAAAAATATATTTGTCTTGGAATTGTCCTGAAATGTAATCATGTTGAATCATTTTAAACCTGTTTACAAATCTTGCGGAAAGAATTTCAGGAAGAAGTACTTAAATAACCGAAAGCTTAATTAACTTAAAAAAGTCATTTCTGGAAATTTGGCGTGCTTAGCTCTTTTGTCCTGGCATCTCAAGCAATTATTTTTTTGTGGTCACCATGACTTTCTGTTTTTATTTTTACAACCAATCAACCCCATGAATATATATCTTATTTTTAAAAAAATTGAACTTTTGTTAAGGTAAGGGGACACGAGGGACATTTTCATGCGGGTGCTATGCAACATGTTCCATAGCATGCGCATGAAAATGTTTCTCGTGACGCCCCTTCTCATTTGCTGCAGAATAGTGTTATGAAAAACTTTGATTTGAAAAATAGGCTTCATTCAACTCTTCTGTTTCCTCGGACGTAAATTGTGATTTTTTCTTTTCTTTTGTAGGATCAGTTATGATAAGCTCCATCTGCTCATAAAACTTCCATTTCCTTAATGGAACTTCGCTTCCAGCACTTCGTATTACCTCCTGAAGCATAAATGATTGGAGAGAATGGAAAGTTTTTGAGGTTGTCAGAGCTATATGCATTGTTGATTTTATTAACAAGATCTTGCTTTATAGCTTTTTTTTGTTTTTATTTTTGTAATAAACATCACTGCTATCCCATAACGCAGGATTTGCTTTATAAAAATTGATCAAAATTGTCTTTTCCTCATCACACAGCTTTTTCTTTTCCTCCGACTATCTCTCCTGTCTTCTCTCTTCACTTGATGTTCGACCTCTCAAGAAAAACAATGTTTACAGTTTCTTGCATTTTCATTGGTCAATTACACTATGCCTCAAATGATTTTGCAACATATTTGTTGCATGATATGGGGACACACAAATGTGCTGCAACAATAATTTTTGTCCCGGGACATGTTGCAGAAGGTGGGGACACGAGCAACATTTGCAATGCAACAAAATATTCATCAAATTTTGTCCCTGGAGCACTGGCACAAAATAGATTCAGATCTATTTTGTCCCCGAAGTTGTGGAGCATAATTTTTGCTCCATGCAACATTTTTTTGCTCCATTGCAGTAAAAAGCAGATATGGGACACGAGCAATTATTTTCATGCGCGTGGAATGGAGCAGTGTTGCATAGCACGCGCATGAAAATGTTTCTCGTGCCCCCTTAGCTTTACTGTGATGTTCCTTTTTGTTTCATCGTTCGATAGGATGTTTTATCATTGTGATATGCTTTTTTTTAATGAAATTATTGAGATGTCTCCCACTCGCACCTGTTATTGTTAGGTTATGTACAAGACGCTTCGTTTTGTGTGTCTTTTTTATCTTTTGTGTAGGTGTATCTTGTGTATAAATTGTAGATATTAATAGTAAACTAAAAATACATCTTAACCAGTCAAAATATTTGTAAATTTTACTTTCCTTTAGCATCACTTCTTGGAATTGATATTTTGTTATGTAATGCAGGGCTTCCTCAAAACTCTTCAATTTCAAAAAGTCTTCTTACAACTTCTCCAAAAGTAGATTTGTGAACAAATTTCTCAAATCTCCTAAATTTTAGTTTTACAACCTATCAATCATGTTTTTGTTTTCAAAATGGATAAAAATGCTACATTTGTACATTTTCTTGTGACTATGATTTGTACAACAATAATTTGTTTTCATTCGCGGCATCACCTTTAAAATCTCTCAAATATTCTTAATTTTTGTGGAAAAATATGAAAATCTTCTTAAATTTTATCAATTCACCATTATCAAGTCCAAAAATCTTAACAATTCTCATCAAAAGTCCTCAAAACCCTGCAATAGCAACCCTGTAATGCCAGCCAGACTAAACAACGTGTTTAAGATTTCTATGCAATGCAAATTGATTTCGGGTCATCAATTGGTTTAAGTAAAGAAAGATTTTTGCAAGTGCTTTTCTTAAGTTAACTACCGTAAACCAAAGTAGAATGAAATTGTCAGTATGTAAAGATGTAAGAGTAGAGCCGAGTCTTCTTGAAATCAATGGCGAAAGGTTCCAACAACGCATTGCAAACGACGGAAATGAATCAAGACTGGATGTGAGTGCGCGCAGTTTCTGGATTCCTGACCAAAGAGTATTTTTAGACATAAGGGTATTCAATGCCTACGCTAAGAGGTACAGGGATATGGAAATAAGCAGAACCTTCCAGAAAAACGAAACGGAAAAGAGGAAGCAGTATAACGAGCACGTACTTCAAGTGGAGAATGGTTCCAAATGGTGCGATGGGCGATGAGTGTAAAGCCTTCTTTAAACGCTTAGTCGAAATGATTGCGGAAATCTCTTTCGGATCTGTTTCTCGTTGCTACGATCGACAATTCGATGTGTTCGGGGTTCAAGATCGACGCTAGATAGGGACATTAATCTCAATGACTTTGCGTTGGCGAATAGAGCATCCATTTATGATTGCATGTAAATGTACTGTTAGATCAATATTAGTTATATGTCGTTTCGTATTGTAATGTCACCCTTTCGATGTTCAAAGTGTTATCTTTCCACGTATAAAGTCTTTGGTCATTTGTCTTTTATATTGTAAATTCAAAATTGATTATGTCATTGGTGGCTCTTGTGAGGTTGGCAGATGCTGTCCAACTGATCCTGGGTTACTGAGAAGGAACGGTAGAAGGGCAAACATTCTGAAGCGTATGAATTGCAGTTATTTCTAAAGAATTGGCTACGATTTTACGCTGACGATTGTAGGAACGAACGCCTGCGCCTGTAACACGATACGTATTGCAGGCTGTAGTGTGTTAAGTGAATGTAGCTGCCTGTTTTTGGACCAGATTTTACAAGTTGTGTCAAATCGTTCAGAAAGTGGAAGACTGTTTGTTAACATTGATAGAACAAACTTAACGTTGATCACTATTGTGACTTTTCTAAAAAAGCTGGTACACAAAGCAAGTTTGGGTGGGACGGTGTTGATAGTCAAACTCACCAAGAAATGAAACGTAAAAAGGATTAAGAAATCTTCCCGAACACGACTCAATACAAATAAAAACTGTCAACATAGTTTTCATAAAGGCTATATACATATAATTTGGTCCTAAGTATATAATAATTCGCGCTAATAATAATTACAAAAAATATTGGTAAAAAAACTTAACTTAGAATTTCGGAAGGGAACGGAACCAGAAATATACTTTAACCACAGAAGAAAAAATCTCGTTTTATCATTTCTAAAACTATAACTTAAAATTTAACTAGGAACAAATAAGTCGTGTCATACTCACTGAAAGATCTTTTTTGTTTTAAAGTACATTTATTATAACGTTCGTTAGAGCTTTTTCTCAAAATGGTGGACAAGCTTAGCTGTCTCTGAAGAATAAAAAAAAAGGAACATAAGCACGGAACCATAAAATGTTTTTTTTATTTATCAAGACCTTAAATTTAGACGCTTTGAATAATAAAGCGTTGGTAGTGTCTACCAGTTTTGTCAACCTCGTTTTGATTCGAAGGGAACCGGGATAATATAAATCCAAAAACGAGGCTGGCCATTTACATAACTAACTGGTAGAAATATTAATGTACAAAAAATGTCAGGTTATTATCACGTGTAAACAGGCACTTAATAATTTTAAGTCTATATTTACATTATGTACTTGAGTTTTAATATATATTTCTAAAATTTGAATTCGTGATTAATAGAATTAAAGTTATACACCGGAGCAATATTGTGATTGTTTTAAAATTTGATGTCAATTATTTATCAAAACAAAATTACGCCTGCATCACACTTCGCAAGTTCTGAACTTTTGCATTTTAAGAACGTTTCTTGTGGTATGGACAGGTACTTTTCTACGGTTTCTTTTTTTGTTTAAAAAAATATTAAAAATTAGGCTAATGTGTTCCTTTCCATCAAAAACTTTGTTTCGAATGAACCAAATTAACTGCTGTATTTATGACTCTAATCACAAACCGCCCAGCTCATTTACAAACACGTGTGGTGGGCTGTTGGGCGTTTTGTCATTGCCATCCATCAGTGCGTCCATCTATACGTGGCCTCTTAGACATGGGGCCACCACCGCCTCCTCCTGGTATCATATTACTTTGGTCCATTAGTTCCTTATGTCTTTGTGAACTATATTGACTTGGGTGTGAGAAAGCATGCATTGATGGTGACGTCACACGAAGGTGATCAGGAGGTTCAATCTTGATGTTAACACCATGTTTGTTTCCTGCCATGTTGGGATGAGAACTATATATAAAAGAAATATTCAGAACAAAAGCTTAAAAAAATTAAAAAAATCATTCATATTTCAATTTCTTCAAATCAAATATTTGACTTGTCAGCTTAATTATGTAAAAATTACCGTTGCAAAGAATTTCCCATGTCCTGTTGGTGATGAGACATAGTCAAAGAAGTCGAACCAGGATGATTGTTGTTTATTGTTGATCCATGGTACTGCACTTGGTTGCTGTCCATTTCACCATAACCTGAGTAACTAGACGGAAGAGCTGAAGGGAAATTTGAAGGGATTCCAGGAAAGGATGGAGTAGCTAGTGACACTATTGGAGTTGACAGAGACGAGTCTGCATTGACATGCATAATCTGATTCGGAGTTTGATTTTGCTGAAAACAAAAAGGAGATATTGATGTCACACAACAAGAAACATTTTTAGGGGGCAAGAAATTAATAGTAACGTTTGTAGGACAACCGACTAATCATTAAAAATTATCTTTTTCAGTGGCCCCTAGTTAAAATAATTTAGTATGTGTTTGACACTATGATGGCCTATTATTATTATTACATCATTGTGTGCGCATAACACAAAATCCCAGAAGGAATCAGTCATATTTTATACCAGAACTAATTTATTGCACTGAAATATATTTTCTTGATACTTACTTGAGCTCTTGAATTTTGCATTCCAGTTTTTAATATTGGAGTACCACCTCTTGATTGCACTAAATTACCATTTTGTGTCATTTGTTGGTTCATTGTGTGAGGACTTCTTGATGGTAGTGGTAAGGACTGTGGAGGAGGACTCAATGCATGATGGAGAGCTATGTAATATAAGAAATTGATTCTTGGTTCATTTCATATAAGTATGAAATCATTATTTTAAAAGAATAAAACAAAACTTTATTTAATGACAAACTTTCCGTCTACTTACAAGGATGTGGGCTTATAGACAACCTTCCATCTCTCTGCAGTGGTGTATTAGAACGGGGATCTTTTCCAGTATTTGAATCTTCTCTGGGGGATGGCAAAGGATGTGTTATTGAAGGCATTTGTTGATATCCCTGCGGACCCTATGAAACAATGTTTACCTCAATCAATCACATAAATATGTTAAATTCAAAACCTAGAAGTTATATTACTTTTATTTGGTGATAAAAACATCAGAAGCTACTAAAGAAGTTATGCAAGGTTAATTTCTGAAAATAGTTTCTGTTAGCAAAGGATCTGAAGAATTATTTTGAATTAAAACATTATACACTATATAATGTAAAAACATCAAATATCAACTGAATAAACACTATCAAACAATCGCTTCCAATTGGTTTCCAAACATCTCCCTATTTTATTTTTAAAACAAACTTTGAGACAAAAATATAATATTGTTAAAATTTTTCTGATTTCAGTGTCTAAAAATGTATATGTAGGCTGAACAATATGAAATTTCAGACATGCTCCATTAAGCAATGCTTTTATTCTGTCACTATTATGGCCACAGAAGGGTTAAATCTCAAAATTAAGCATTCGTTTATATTTTAACATAAAAGAATTTCATGTATTCAAGTTGTCTTAACAGTTGACAGAAAAAGCAAAGTGAATTATAACTCACCATATTAGGCATCCGCATCATATTTTGCTGTTGCTGGCTATACCTCTGCTCTTGTGAACCGTATAAAGCTGGAATAGAGGGAGATTCAGTACCACTCTAAATTTTTTAAAGAATAAAATTTAGTTTATAAATTACAACATTATCAAGTCTTAGTATTATCTACAACAATTATTATTCCGTGCTTTTACTAAAACATCATTGCATCTAGTTTTACAAAAAATTGGTTCTTCAGAATTTCCCTAATTTTACTTACACCATTTGTTTTCTTCATCATCATCTCAAATTCTTCATTTATTTTTTGATATTTCATTTCTGTACGAGGTGTCAAAACAAACTAAAAAAGATATCTCATATCATATATTTCAAGAAATAAAAAAATAATAAAAAAAATAGAGTTTTGTTGTGGTGGATTTTCTCCCAGTAGGTTTAAAATTTAACTGAACAAGATCTGAATTTGACATCACTTGCAACATCATATTCTTGTGTGACCATTCTGGTCTATATTTTACACATACAGTAAACACTTTTTACTTACACTGGCTGCATCACCATCCTCAGGTGAACCACATTGCTTATTTTCTTTCCTTGATATTGTCTACAAAATTAAAATCTATATTATAATACCCGTATGCGTCTGTCTGTCATGCAAAATGGTACCATAAGTAGCGAGACGCACGCAATGCGATATAAAAGAACGGGCGAACCCGTGGATTTTTCCACGGGTTACCGATTTAATTAAATTCACAAGTTTTATAAGAATTGAGCAAACATTAAACTTGAAGTTTAGATCTATGACGGGTATCAGGGTTCAAATTAGCAGGTTGCAATTCGCAATTTACATATCGAAATGCCGTCTGTGCGAAGTATTCTATGAAGAAAATGTTAAAATTGTGAATCTCATTTTTTTAACAATCGTTTGTATCATCTATATCTATAATGATTGTTACAACAAAATAACCACTAACAAGGGATCAATGGCAGGTGGCCTACAGTACTCCCAAACCACAGCTGCAAAGAGGACTCCTTCTCTACAGTCAGTAAATTTTTGCAAATTGACTTATATTTCTAATTTCTAATTCGAACCCTATGTATTATAGGTTAAATGAAGTTTCACATAAATTAAGGTTTGTTATGCATTTTAACATATTTATAGATATTTATAGATTGTTTACACTTTGTTGCAAGTTCAATGGAAAAACAACCTTTTGTGCAACAATAGCTACATACCAAGCTGCTAATTTTCTTTAAATTTATTCTACAAATTGCACATTTTCATACTTCTTATTTTATTCTTATTTTCAAACTTTTTAACTGCCAATCTTTTATTTAACATTTACTTTACTCAATTTAATTCTACACTCAACTCTTGACCAATGACACTTTTCATGGATAAATAAATTTAAGAAACAAATTACCTCGTGAATATCAGCGTTTGTGCGGCTTTCATGCGGTTCATTGTATTCTGTGTATTTCAGTAATATTTTGTCCATATCTGTGCTGGCATATTGAAACAGTTTATTGCCAGAATTGAATATAATAAGAGCTATCTCACAGTCACATAAAATGCTTAGTTCATATGCTTTCTTCATTAGTCCAAATTTTCGTTTTGTGAACGTCACCTAAAAACACCAACATGTTAACCATAAAGAACATTTGAATAAAAACATTTTGTTAAAAATGTATGTAGAAGTTTTCCAGTACAAAAAAATATGACATGATTTAGGGCAGTTAAGTTGGAGATAAAGTTAATTTTAACTGGATAAAAATCCGGAAAACAGGTTTAATTTTATAAAGAAATTGTTTTATCTCAACTCAGTAAGGCATAATTTGTGTTTCAGAATTCCAAGTTTTTCTGACAAGAAAATGTTGCAAATAGGAAGAAAAACATAGACAATTAACACAAGACACAAGGGACGAAACAGAAATTAAATATTTTATTTCGTTTTTTATTGAATACAAATTCGAATACTTTTTGTTTACCATTTTACCTGATCTGGCACTGAGAACTGTTGACCTCCTGCTTTTTTACCGAAACAAAAATCAACTACTCAGCTATGCAAAGTAATGGCAGCTTTAAAAAAATAAAATTTAAGCTAAAATCTTTAGTATTACTTTTTCAGGCATATTAGCTTACAATAAAAAAGGTACTTTAAAGAAAGATGTGTTCTTGATTAATTTATACATCATTTTAAAAGAATACAACACATGAATGGATATACGAGACTGCTATACAAGAGGTTTAAGTCTGCTTGGAAAAAGTTCAGAGAGTTACTTCCTTTGTTGACTAGCAGAGTCCTGTCAATTGAGGTAAAAGGTAGTTGTATGAGGCCTGTGTAAGAAGTGTTATGTTGTACGGTAGTGAGACATGGTCAGTGAAGCAGGAAGATCTTGACCGTTTAGAAAGGAATGATATGAGAATGGTTAGGTGGATGTGTAACGCCAGTCTGAGAGACAGAAAGAGTTCAGATGAGCTAAGAAGCAGGCTAAGTCTCCGTAGAATTAAAGATGTTATCCAGATAAGAAGATTGAATTGGCTGGGGCACTTGGAAAGAATGGAGGAGGATAATTGGGTAAGAAAGTGTAGAGACTTGATAGTTCCTGGGGCAAAGCCCAGAGGCAGACCGAGAAAGACTTGGCAGGAGGTTATAAGGACAGACTTGATACAGAGGAAGTTGAGTTTAGATCTAACACAGTCTAGATCAGATTGGAAGAGGGTCATTAATATACCCCGTCCAACCCATGCTAGCATGGAAAACGGACGTTAAGCCGAGAATGATGATGATGAAAGCAAGTTGAAGAAACTAATCATACAAAGTAAATATTTGCATGGCTACTAAAAACCAGTAGGTGTTGACAAATAAAAAAAGTTTGTTTTGAAAACGATAATCATTGAAAACAATATGTTTGCATTCTGCATCTTAAAACATTTAATACACTGGATTAAAAATGTTGTTAATACTTTGTACATGAAAAATAATGTCATGCAGTATGTTTTTATTAGTTGGCATAACCACGACATGTGAAAACATTATGTGTGGAATTATGTATGAAAACATTGCTCCTGAGGTTAACAGTTAAAAAAAGAAAATATATATAAATTTGGAATGAACTTTTATTAGCTCCAACACATATGCTTCCCATATTTTTTTATTTATTTATTTATTTTTGATTTAAAGAAACTTTTATGTGGTTTTAGAGGTCTTTGTACACAAAATTAAATATATTTTATGGATGTATTAATACTAACATGCTGATTTTTTTTTTTTTAAGACATCACATTTTCCAGCAAAAGGTGGAAAGGCTTGCAAGAAGTGTCAAATCCCTGCTGAGAAAAATATTTTCAGACAATTTATTTTTATGAGGAAATAAAATTGATTACGGTACAATACAATTTAACAATTTAGTTACAGGATGTAAACTAATCTATACATCTGTAAAAACTGATCAGAAGAAGAAAATAAAGCTGAGATAACATTAAGCTGGCCGACATTATCTCATGTAGCTCACTTTATTTTTTTGTAAATGGTTTTTTTTTTATCAATAACATTTTTTTCAATATTTCCAAAGATTGTGATCAGGAAGAATATTTTTAACACCTTTCTTTTCTTAGGCGTAAATGCGTATACATAATTTGAGCTCCTCAGTTTTTATTGGCATCAAAAATAATTGCTATAAAGAAGAATTTTTTTTAAAGTTTGGGCTTTATCAATCAATCTATATCAAACAGAAAATATTGTGTAACATCAATTTTGAAACTATTTTACTTTTTTTAAGAAAAAACAAAGCGAGGAAAACACACGAAATGCATTCGACTCATTTTTTTTTCTTCACAAACAACAGCCCAACCGAGGAATTAAATCGACTCTTTAAAAGTTAATTCTCACAATACCGAGTTTTTAAATAATAAATCAAAACTTAAATTGAAAAGTCTTCACTTTTTAAACAGCCTCATCAAACACTGATAAAGTTCAACTGAGAACAACCGATTAATTTATTCAACGACCATTTAGGTCTGGCCCACGCAACATATCGTATTCATGAGTCACTACCCTACAATCAACTTTTACGTAAAAAACCAACAGAGTTTAAATTGTCGAATTAATTAAATTCCCAGTTGACAGAAAGTTTTACTTTTGTTTTCATGTTGTTTTTAAAAATCTCTTCTGCAAACACAAGAAGTAAAAAAAATATTCATCGTTGAAAAAAAACCACTGCGTAAGATTAAAAAATAATCTCAAAACGAAACTCGTATAGAGATGTAATATTTTTAGAACGTAGTTTTCTTTTTAATTCATGGTTAAATTTAGCCAAGTTCAAGCAGACGCCGTTATAAATAGACGAGCTAAAAAAATACGTCACAACTCGTGTTCTTCTCACAAAAACAGTTGATAGAATAATTGTCCATAATCCCAGGGAATAGACTTTTTTTTAAAAAAACACGAATATGTCAATAGCTACATATATTAAGGATATACAAATCAAAAACAAACAAAAAAAGGTGTAAGAAAGTTACCTGTCTATTTCGTTCGTCATTGATACGTGAAATCTGTATTTTCTTTCGACCCATTTTTGAAGGCTCGTTGTGATTTTGTAAATTTAAAGAGTTTGGGACTCGCGGAGTCTTGATTTCTTCCTTGCCTGACGCAGAAGCCAGTTTGACGTCAGAACCTCAGAAAAAGAGGCGCACTATAAGGACAGAAAAAATAATAGTTTTAAACGAAAGCACAACAAAGCCAACAAAACAACAAAAATATTTTCTAAAGAGTTGAGACTTTAAACCAAATATTATCTTTTTGAAAACATTTTTCTCGAAATAGGTGCTCAATTTTTTGTAGTGCTCACTTACATAAAATGACAGCTAAAAGGCGAACACTCGGCCCACGTTCTCTTTCACAATGTAAGCTAGCTAACGCAGAAAAAAAATTGCATCAACTGTGAGAAAATTATCATGAAATGAGACCATAGTTCCAGCATGAAAAGCTATGATTTGTATCAATTTATATAGAGTATTCACCAACAACAACTCAAAGAATGCACGACTCAAGTTAAGAAGTTTTTAACGAAATTAAAACTCACCTGTTTACAACTAATTTAATTATAACAACGGGCACCCTGACCCAAAAGTAAAAAAAAATCAAAATTAAAATGAACAGCAACGCCAACCAAACTTTATTTCAACTTTGTTACAATTCAAGAAAACATGTAACCAAGCAGTTGATTTTCCGTTTTTAAAAACGTTTTTCAATCTTCCACAAATTAAAAAGAACCAAGCTAGAACCCTATTCGCCTTAATAAAACTGTTTTCAAAGTTAAGGTTTTTTTTGAGAGCTGTTTGACGTAAACATTTTCTGTTTATAACGTTTAGCTACGCATGGTTAAGTTCAAACGAAATTCTGGTGGTCTTCTTTACAACAGTGTGAACAGATAACTGAGAGCAATTGTGATCTGAACTTCATAGAAAAAAATGTGTAAAAAAATATTTTTAAGAAGATCGAACATTACTGGATAGGAGGCACGTTGAGTTGCTGTCGCTGAAATATGTTTTGAATGAAATAGAATTTAAAAGATTTATATCGTTTATAAAAAAACATTGCAAAGTTTTATGTATAAAGTAAAAATAATGTTGATAACTTACGTTGTTGCACCATCTTTCTTTTAAAATAATTAATGTTTATTTTGCTTTCTATTTTGATAACAATAAAAATACTGCGTTTCGGCTATAAAATCTGTGCTTTCCCTTCGCTTCGAGTCTTCTTTTAAAATTATTTTTGATCTATTTCTTTAACCTTGCTTCTATAAAAGTTAAATGCTTTGTGAAAATAACAACATACTTCGAACTTATTTATTTTTTCAGGACAGCAGCAGAAATTTTTCCGGGATCATGATCGAAACGCCGTGTGCTCTTTGAATGTTTTAAAATGTAAATAAATAAATGCTTCGAATATTGGAATTCGATTCTTTTTCCTGTTCTTAATTTTTTTCGCACAATGGAACAGGAAAAGCATGCACTTTTATTTTATTTGGCGCGAAATATTTTATGTAAAGGGGTTCCTGCACAGCAAAATCTAGCAAGCTCACGTGCTGCATTCAAGGCTTACTTTGTGTACTCATTTACCATTTTTGTTCGTCAGAAAAAGTTTTAAATTTTTCAGAATAAAAATAGGTCACAAGGCAGAAATAATTTCTTCCGTATTTCCTCTCTATTTAAGTATTTATTCTTAAAAAAGAAAAAGAAAAGATCAACTTTTAAATACTGCTACAATTATAGTAATTTGCATGTTTGAGCAAATTTTTTTATTTTTGTACACATAGCTAGTTGGTCTTTGCATTCCATAATCGAGGAACAAAAATCTCGCACATATGCCACACGTTAAACAGAAGCAGAAACATTTCAACAATGTTTTGCTGATGAAATGGTCTGCTATATTTGAACTGTTAAACTTTTTTATATAAATTAGAAAAATCTTTTCCCCACATGTCTCTTTATTATCTAGTTAACTTCTGACAAACATAGTTATTTTAAACATTTTCAACATTTTGCAAAATGTAAAAATAGCAGTTAACGGCTATTCGGTAATAAAAAGTAAAGAATGAACTTTCTAAAAATACTAACCAGTCATGTACGCCCAAAGCTGCTCTCAATTCGCAAGTTGTTTTAAAGCTATTTCTGGCACTGTTTTATTTCAAGAAACTTTCTATTCAATTTTACAATTATTAATGAAAGACCGTTAGGAGAAAATTAAACTGATCAAAATGTTTATTCCTTTAGAATATAATTAATTCTGTGTAAAAGTGCTGTATTATTTGTGTTGCGAACCGTTTATATTCATATTTTTAATATCCACTAAAAAAGTTGATCATAAAATATTTCTTTTTCTTTTATAGTCGCAAAAGATCTTTTAAATTGCTGATCAAAACGCGTTTTTTTAAACTACTTAAAAATTAAACATTACGTAATGGCCAGCGGTCAATTTAAAAGCCTGGGTTCCAGTTTAATGAAAACAATACACTTTCAAACATAAACAAATATGGCGTACATCTATCTGTCCGATCGTCGCGGGAAAAAAGTAATAACAAATTCAAACTGTACTTGTTAAACGTTAAACGTTATTTGAGAGAGCAAAAATTTAAATAAAATATCTCCAATTTGTTTTACAACTGCTGGACTTATTTTATTCCGTTGGAACTGTGTGAACAAGCAACAGGGACACTGAAATACCTCACAATAACACACAGGGAGTAAGAAAATAAGAATGTGTTTTTGAAATAATACACAATTTATTTTAAACACAATATACAAATTGCTACTCCAAGTTTCTGTACAAAACACGTTACTTCTTTTGCTGCATCTAAAAAGGAAGTTAACCATACTCGATCGATCAAAAGAACAGACAAAGTGCGATATTTATTCCATAGAAGAGAAAATTTTAAAAAGCAGCTTTATATACTCACTGTTCACTTTCGGTACCACATTCGAATATTTCTTGTTCGTTTAATCTTTTTTTGAAGTTGAAGGATCCCATAAAGGAGAGCTTCGGCCGTTGGCGGGCAACCAGGGACGTATATATCCACAGGTACCACGCGGTCGCAGCCACGAACAACAGCATACGAATAATGGTAGTAACCACCACCGTTGGCACAACTAAAAAACAAATAAAATTTGACAATAAAATAGTGGAACATAATTGCAATGGATATTAGGCAAATCAAACAAGTGAACCCGCAAAATATTTGCTGTTTCGCGATCGACGACAAAATAAAAATCGCAAGAAATAATTTTCGCGTTTATTCAAGTTCAAAATGTAATTTTATCACTTTACAATATAAAAAATGAAAAATTGCGAAACAAGGTATTAAATTCAAGTAATTTAAAGTAAAGTAAAGTTGGTGAAAATCACCGAGTACATCAGGTGAGTAAAGATATTCAGCTAAATAAGCGGAACAATGACATTCAAACAAAAAACGCATTTTTTCGGGTGACCTTTAAAGGGGATCAAGAAAAAGGTTCATAATACAAGCACCACATATGCAAGTTCAAGTAAAATTGAAGCGCAGAGATTACAAAATCATTCAGACAGTTGCAGGTAACAAGGTTAACAATAATTATTGCAGCATGCTGAATATAGTGAAAGCGGGGAAATCGCTAAACAAAGGCAAGAAATTTTGAAAACAGGAACATTTAAAAAGACTAGTCGTTGATAAATTCAGTCCCTCATATTCCGCGTATCTAAGCCCTGGCAGACAAAATAAAATTTATAAAAATAAAATTTTCGTTTCAACATGAATATACTTAAATTTTGGGCAGATATTATCCCGATATATTCGTATTCGTGTTAAAGTCACCCCTAGGGTGCTGCTGTTGAAGCAGCCTAATTCAATTGACAGACAGAAAACTCTTCATATTCTTATGGAGTATATTCTTATATAAAAAAGCGTGTACGGGTAACATTAATATAGACAAAATTAAAAAGGGAGACTGGCAGCTAATGCAATAAAATTTCTTTGGTCCTAAAACCTAGGATCTTGACAACGAAAATTTCATTCAGTTGTTTTACATACTGAAAGTTCCACAACGGCATAGCGCGCATAGTAAACAAAGAAAGGTCAAGTCGAATGTTACACATTAGGGAAATAACAAATAAGTTAATGTGGCTTGTTGCCATGGAATTTGAATTCCTGACAATTTAAAGGAAACAGTTAATACAATGTTCGTGAACTATTTAATAATTTATCACATAAAACTGTCAGAAACATTTTAATTAAGAAATAAACTTCGTTTCCAGTGTTTCAACAACGACATGCAGGTACGAGTCGCAGATTTCCTTTCATATTGACTGAGTATGAAGTTGTAACCTTATGTAAACAAAATCCGCTAAGCGTTTGCGTTGGTGTTCCTTCCCGAAGAGACCGTGGCTTTTTAAAAGATTTACTCAAATTTCTATGTGAAATGATCCATAGAAATCAAAAGTAGCTTCATGTATTAATGTTTTTGTAAACACACGCGTTCATTCATAGCAAAACTCAAATTTCGTACGAATTTTAAACTATATTTTTAGGTGACAATATGAAATAGTATTATCAGAAAATCAGCTAAACTTCCCGCCTCGCCCAACCAAACAAGTGTTGCATAAAAAAAGATTACTTAAAAAAACATCAGCTTGTGTAACTTCTACTTCCTTGAAGGAATGCGAACCATCTGTTTATTGCATCTTAAACATTTACGACTTCTTCCGTAACGGAGAATAAAAAATGCGTCACGTTATGCGGTTATCAATAACCACGGGGAAGTTAGTAGTTGACATTTAGGTGTGGTGGTAACTGACTTAATAAGATGATTTATGGGATTTCCGAAATTTGGACTATAGTACTAAACAATATCAATTTAGCGTTTCTTGCGTGGGAAAATATATACCTTGTTTTTAATATCTTTCAAATCAAATTCTTTTAGCTCAGTTTTTTTCTAGGTAGCGAGAAACTTTACTTCAATATACATTGTAAAACTAACTCCTCAAGGAAACCACGCAACAGCAGTGGATTTATTCATGGGCTACCGACTGGGTTAATATTCGACTACCGACTACGTGAAAATTTGTGCCAACGAAAATAAATAAATAAAGATGGCATTAGGTAATAGCGACATATCAAAATATAATAAAAATAAGGATGTTTATATAAAAGAAATGTATTTAATATTTATTTTTCTTTGTTTTAATTTTAATCAATTTCTTCCAAGTTATACAAGTAGGAAAAACGTGATGTGATACGTCAAGAACATTGACAATCATTTTGAGGAGGAGCTAACATATTCAATAATGTATTAACAAATATACAAAGACAAGTAAAATATTGTAATAGCCTAATAAGATGCAACAGTAATGCCAAATCTCTTCCTCTTTGTGGCTTAAACGTTGATATGTTATGAACTAGCGATTTCGTTTTAAAAAAACATCAACGATGGAGTGCGTTGAAATGTTTTTCCTTCGAAATTTGATAGATCAATTAGGTCTAATTCATTATAATGGGAATGTAATTCATTAAAGAAATTAAAAAGACATTTAGAGGGTAATTTGTGTCACCTATGAAATAAACACGGCGGAGAGCTGATGGCGAGGATTCAAACGATGACGTCACTCAGATTTAATGTTGACAAGACAACTGTGCGACACTTCTTTTTAATGACGCGGGTAAATATTCCAGGAAGGATGATGATGGCAATAGAGTTTTTTAAGTTTTTACACCGGTTAGGAAAAGCATAGATAAAATTTATGTGCTGGTGTTCGGAGGCGCACGATATTTCAACTGTTTAAAACGTTTTACATTGTTTGTCACTATATCTCACTTTCGAGGATAGTATTGCTTTCCAACTCCTAACTATCTAACTATCTAACTACGTCCGAAATGAGTGATTTCTACGTCATCAACGAGTTACGCAAATATTTTTTTTTAAAAAACTGCCTTCGGGTGGATTCCAACCCACGACCTCTGGGTTCACGTTATGACGCCTTAGCCAACTGAGCTATTACGCCTTGAATAAAAATATTTAATTTGACGGCTTTTATATTAATCATTTGTGAAACCGGTTCGACGGCTGGAATTAACGCAAAATGATTTATTGATGCGAAATACAAAAGTTTTTTAGAATTTTTTTTGCGAAATGATTCCTCTCAACAAAATAGAGTTGTGTTGTGACTTTCAAGTTCTAAGAATAATCCTAATGAATTTCCCCATTATAAGGATATAATAAGATTTTTTAAGCGGTACTTCCGAGAAACGGCCAAAGGCTCTTAGAGGTATGGGACCTAAAAATTTCACATGCAAGTGTCTGATACATAAATATAAAAAGTCAGTAAGTATCATAGCCATGCATCATATCCCTCACGCCAGAAACAGCTGTAAATCAATTTTTAGGTTTTATGAAATGACCCCGTCAATATATTTAAAATATATTGTTGCAGTGATGTGTAATTGACATGTGAGATAGTTTATGTAGCCCCTGCATCTTGTTTTATTCAACAACAATTTTACAATACTGAGGTTTAGAATGGCTGAGAAAAAAGAACAAAATAAGAACATTGATCAGGCTGAAATTGAGATCTTTTTTTCTGAAAAACACAAGAAACATGGATAAATATCAATGCACAGAATTTTTCACAGAGTCAATTGTTACGAAATTATTTGTAAAATAAATTGAAATGCTCAAAAATATGAGAACAAAATAAGAACAATTTCAGGCTGAGCATGATACTGACGCCAAATTTCCTGGTTCTTTTAAAAAGTGCTGTAAAAATTTCTTATCGAGTATCGCCCTCACCGCGGGTTGTTAATGTTTGAATATTTTTTTTGTCCACTGAATCATTAATTTATTGTATGAGCAAAGTGTTCAATTCATTTGAAACATTCAAGAATGTAATTTATCTGAAGAAAAGAATAAAAAACACGCCCCCCTTCCTCAGCCTCAGCCCAAGCAATAAACTAAACTCTTTTATGATTGTGCATTATGGAGCAGGTTTTACATCCAAAAAGATAACCCCAAATTACGTTAAATTTTTTTACGAACAAATAACAGCACTTTATTCTACTACAGATTGGATTGGAGAGCAGGAAATCACAATATACTCGTATTGGAAAGAACAATTTAAAAGTGAAACCAAGGTAGATAAAATACCGCCGTTCGTGATGAAAATCGTGTTTTCATTTCTTAGGTTTGAGTCCTCCATATTGCTTTAAACTATTATATAAAAACTGAACAGTAATCTGATTAAATAGTTTGAGATCACGACAAATTGAAATACAATTATTTCAACACACACACGGCAAGTGATTACAAAACTTGCAAGTGTACGAACATCTTTTTGTATAAGTAATTGGCATAATAATCTTCTTATTTTAGTCACGCTTTTTAAACACGCGGGTATTAACAGGTGTGGTCCCACTTGTCATGTTTCACGAATTTATTTCAATGCGATGTATGTATCGATAAATTAGAAACCCTACCTTAACGCAATTAATTTTAGTAAGAATTAATTTTCACGAGTTAAACAGATTTCGACTCTTTCGCGGAAACTTATCATCTGATGAAAATCGCGGAACCGTGGGTTTTTAAAACAAATCCTTAACAAAGCGACCTGTCTGCTTTAATTTACTCTTTACTTTGTCGCATTATAAATGTTTATCAGAAAATTTCGCGGGAATTTGCTTTCGTAAATTAAGTGCCCTGAAATATTTCGCGGGCATTAAATTTTGCAAAATAAACGAAAAAACGCGAAATTCGTAAAATCATCTTCCCGCAAAAAAGTTGAAAAGTCTAAAGATAATCGAGCCCTCGTCATGAAAAGGAGGCTGGTATTATCTAGTTGAAAACTTAAAAGGTTTTGGCCATCCACTGTCAATTTTGTTTATCAGACACAGGAAGAAGTCCCTGTGCTCAATAGAACTGCATTTTTGGTTCTAAAGTTGAAAAGGGGTGGAGGGGTGGGTGCATCGAACAAGAATGTGTTGACAATCCCTGTATTCACACACAGCACCAAGAGCGATATTTTTAACTGTTACATATCGGTGGGGGTGGGGCATGCAATACAGCTTATACCTAATCCACTCTCTTTTTCGTTAGACAACACGAAGTTTTTTTCAGTCAAACTCGTTCAAGTATCCAAATGAGAGAAGCAAAAAAACGATGAAAAAGTAAAGTATATTTTTAACCCAATGTGGCAAAAGAATTGGAAAATGTCTTAAATGCTTTAGCGCCAAATATTCAGACCTTTTAAATTCTGTCTGTTTTTTTCCCCAACAGCCTGATGAAAAATAACTCTTAATTTCTCGCCCAATAATTATTAATGAAGTTTTAAAACCGGGAACAATTTGGTGCCAAAATTTAGACGGTGTAAAAATACTACCCTGTTTAATTTGTTAAATTGATATCCAGGCTAATGATGATTTTTCAAGCTAAAATCTACGTGTGCATTGTAAAACATACATGGAGTTGTAGGGTGTGAATTGACAACATCTAAAATCATTGAAAATGAGATTTGCATAGAAGTAACAGAGTTCTTCTTAATCAGAGTTTCCATCAATCAAATTCATGAACAATGTTAATTTCTCCCATTATATGTACACAACTAGGCTGTGTACATGATGCAGCAACCCACAATTAATTACAAACCCATTAAAAGAAGTAAATAAGTAAATAAACAACTGTAATAAACAATCAATTAAGCTAACTTTTAAAAAAGATAAAGACACAACCAGAAAGCATGTAGGTGTTGATTTATCAGTGAAAGCAATCAGTCTATTTCAACAATCTGAGAAGAAGTTTTAGAACAAACCCAAGCAACATTACACATGCTGAACAATAAAGTAGATGAGAACACAGGCTGAAAATCGAATACCGGCCTTGAAAACACAGGGAAAAAAGGGGGGACAGAATTTTGTGGCATAGGTGATAAGATATGATCCTTCTGTTTTGAAGTAGAATTTTTTAGAACTAATTTTTGTAAAAGGAAAAACTAAAGAAAGTTTGCGACCGATTACAAAAAAACAATTATTACTTTTTTAAGATTAATATTTCTTTTTGAACATTGAAGTTCATTAAAAACATTATATTCATTTTCCAGTGTAAAAAATCGTGAAAAACAAGTTCTAAAAGTTTGATTTCGCGAATTGCAGATATAATGAAATGTGCAAGATTAAAGTTTGAGAATAGCAATTTTAAAATTTTTGGCATTTCGCAATCTTTGTAAAACCCTGAAGTTATGAAGGTATGGCATGACAGAATTTTTAATAATTATAACCCGTGATTTTTTTATTTTCCAATAAATACCTTTGTACAGCTTTTGTAATTAATCAATATCTATAATTTAAACCTTATCTGACTTGCACATACACTTTGTCAGTTCATTTGGATGGGTTTTTCTTTGCTGTCGTCCCAACTAATACATCTTTCAATTTGTTGGCAACAGCGTAAATTTGCATGGAAAAAACGTGGAAAGTTCATCCTGTCCAGACAGCAAGTTCATGGTATATCAAGTTAACCATAAAAATGCAACAAAATAAAAAAGGAAAATTTTTCAAGAAGAAAACAACTGCTTCTAGTCAGGTTGTTAGTCTCCCTGTTATGTTTGGTAAATGTTCGTTATTAGGTCACCAAATTCTTTATTATCCAATATATTAAGGGGAAACTTAACTTTATAATTGGAATAAAAGCTAAACAGAAACTTGCACATTTCATGGTCACTTAGCTGAGTTTTCGTACTGAAATAAGGCAACCAATTTAATGTATATTTCTACTGATTTTTTTCGTTTAAGTATATAAATTATATTATTGTGGAAAGTTTACCATTTCTTGAACATGATACTTATGTAAGCGACGTTTGGGGAGATCCTTCTCCCATCATCGGGCAAAGTAAAATGATTTAAAAGTACTTTGCCCGATGATGGGAGAAGGATCTCCATAAACGTCGCTTACTAAACTATCATGTTCAAGAAATGATAAACTTTCCACAATAATATAAATACTGAACAGACAAACCGAAATAATATCGTCAATAATAAATTATAAGGTATAAAAGAAATACCAACCTTCCCATGGATATAACCCATCTTGGTTCAGGCATCTGATCATACACCTACAATAACAAAGAAAATAATCAAAACACTTATTAAAATAGACCAAAGCAATAAAAATAGAATAGTTGTTTAAATCATTGAGCATAAAGGAGAAGTAACCAAAAGAGAATGGTATAGTATTTGATCACAAGATATTTTAGTGTGTTATCCACAAAATAATGGCAATCTGAACTTTCGGTCATGCAAGATTATTTCTCTTATTATTAATTCTTCTGAATATTATTTTTGGATTTATAGCCAGTTTTTTTTGCTAAGAAATAAAAAAGGGTATAAAAACAAAGAATGCAAACCATTAAAAATTTGGATTTTCTACAGCTCAGTAACTAATTTAAGGATTAAATACCAACCCTTGATTAAGTATAGCACCTATCTGTTCAAAATCTATAACTTTTGTTATAATGTAATAGAAAGAACAGTTTTAAAACGTATTTTGTCAACGTAGTTTATCACACACAACGTAAAATACAGTTTAGAAACATTAAATTGTTTCAAAATCTCTTTTCTAGTGACTACAATATATCAACACAACCTCATACAAGCAGCCTTTTCAAATAATAATTACTAATTACTAATTGATGTACATTGGTAATCAAATGTTTTTTTAATTTTGAAAAAATAAAATGCATTTTTACATCATAACAAATCTATCATTGAATGTAAAATTCATGTTGTATTGAATTAAAGCACTTAAAAGTACAACACCATTACCTTGCGAAGAGCAGGAGCCATTTTATTCGTTAAGGTACCAGCGACAATCATCACATCAGCTTGTCGCTAAACAATACATAATTCTCTATAATAATGGCCGTCATCTGGCCTGCATCTGTTTGTCTGTCTGTTACGAAAATACGAAATGTGATATATAAAGGGCAGGCGACCCCATGGATTTTTCCATGGGTTGATGACTAGTCTACGACTTTAATTAATATAAAACCAAAATATGCAGAAAACAAAACTCTTAAGTTCTAAAAATTAGTAGTGTTGTTTTCAGTCTTGACATTCTAGCATGTAGAAGAATTGGGTGTGCTGTTTTTAGGTCTTAATTACACCTGCAAAATACAATATTGCTTGTGCAAAAGTTTATTATTTTTTTATTAAAAGTGAGCGACACAATGGAACAAACACAACTCCAAATGTACACGCTTGAAGATTTAAAAATTGTATGCTCGCACAACTTGGAAACAATTTTGGGCATGCAACTGCTGCATGTGTAGCCTTTTCTTTTTAACAAGACTGTGTTTGCTGAAGTAATTGCAGTGCACATTTCAGGAAACCTTCTTACAAAAGGGAGAAAAAGTAATGAAAGACTTACTGGGCTTGCTCTAAAAACAACTCCAAACCTGTCCATGTCATATCTAAAAGGGAAACATACATACAATATGTTCACAATATGTACCTAATGCTATTAATTTTCATAAGTATTTAATTTTGCAGGCTAAAAATTTTATTTGGCAGGTACAAATTTGTCATACTGCGAAGAGATGTATGAGTGTTTAGTTTATGCGGCAAAATTTCAGCGCTTACCATTTCTTACTTGTGATGGTTGGCCGAAAGCAAAATGCAAATAAAATGTAAGATAGCTTTTTAATTTAAGTGGAAGAGGCAGATAATCAAGCCACAAATATTAAAAAATGGTGGCTCATTAACTTTTTAACCATTAAAGAGTATTTGTCAAAAAGAACGTAGAATGACAGTTATTTTAACGTTATTATGCAAAAAAATATGTAGCACTATGGCACTTTTTATGTTATTTAATTTCAGTTATGAAACTTATTTGTAGTTTAGTTACATAAAAGAAAGAAATCGGGTAAATCATTTTCTGAAATGTTTCAAGGATTACATTAATTAGTAGCTGTTTTTGCGAACAAAGTTCTACATACCTAGGTGCAGCACAGTGCATCATTTCTACAGCACAGCAAGCTAAACCAAATGTCATAGGCCATAGCGAAGACTAAATTAGAAACAGCTATGACATGAACAGACAGCAGTAAAGCTTCTCTTCTCTTCAGATATATGAAAATTTCATCAAGTTCATTACCGTGGACAGGATAGACACATTACAGACATCATATAAAAACATTTCCCAAAAGGATTTGGTATTTCAAGAAATTTTTCTTACACATGTTACTATTTTAGGTATTAATAATTAACACTATACTGATATACTGTATTTACCAGTATGAGTGTCGCCTTAAATAAATTCACCTTTTGGTTAAGAATATTTAATGAGCAGCTCCCTGGCATGAACACCCTTTCAAAATAGTTGATGCTGCTTATTTAATTACATAACATAATTAAATTTGCAGGAGTTTTTGTGTGCAAATATTTGCATTGTAAGCCTTGTTTCCACTTAATAGAAATAAGTTCCATTACTTTTAAGTGATTGAACTTAAGAAAAGCCTGCAACTTTAAATTTATATTTAACACTATAAGTCCTGCACTATCGGCTGATCTCATATAGAAATTACTGTATGTCCATTCTTGAATGGTTTTCGAATCTTATTGGTCACTATTTGAATAAAGTCCTTTGATCATAAGATCGTTTTTTCAAGTAATAAAAATAAAAAATTATTGTGAGATTTTCAAAAAAAAGAACTTAAACAAGGTATAGAAGTTAACCATAATTCGTGTCCACTAAAATAGGTCTAAACATTATAGGGATAGAATAAAGCATTCAGTGAGCACAAGGCTTACATGGACCTTTAAATCGTTGTTGATATGACAAAAGGGTCAATCTCAAAATCAGCATTTCGGGAAATAGCAAAACAAGTTTTTTTTAACCGTTTTTTTTTAATTTCTTTTGTCTCGCAAATGCACCAGTTACCATTTAAATGAATTATGAGGGTGACAGTTTTAACTTTCTTTTGCCTATTGTCTAGTTGTATTCTTCATGATGGATATGGAGGAATGGGTCCTAGTTAAGAGATTGGCCCTTTTTTCATGTTTCACTATAGAAAATTCTTTGAGGTTTGCCTTTTTGCATAGAAGTATGTTTTGCCTAAAAGTTGTCAAAATATGCTTAAAAAGGTCTAATAAAGGAACTATAAATCAAAAAGCAGTTCTTAATACTTTAAACGAGATAATTAACCGAAAAAACGAAAATTACAAGGTCTTTGATAAACTAAACTGGAAAAGTAAATGTCATAATGAATGTCACTCGTTTTCTTCTTCTTCTTCTTCTTCCTCTACCTCACTCTCAGAAGAGAAACTCTCCTCGACCTCTTGGTCTGGACATAGCAGATCTTTATAAAATTGATGGTGGGGGGTTGGGATGGTTAGGTCATTGCAAAGTTTCAAAAGATCCTCATGCTTGGCTTTAGATATTAGAAGTTTGCTAGTGTAAGCTTTTGGTAAAGTGTAACCTGAGGCCTCTGAAGCTACATTCTGGCGCATACTTCGAATAACCTTCATTTTTTTGAACGGTGTGGCTTGATCATATGTGACTTTGTATAGAATGGTGTCTGGTTGTTCCTTTTCGAACCGCATCCAGGTAATACTCCCATCATTGTTCCATCTGACTTTTTGGCCATCGTCATCTTTATTGACATTTGTCACTTTCATATCCTGCTTCAACTTTTTCAGGTCAAGGATGTCAGTGTGTTCCAAGTTTTCAACAAAATAAGGATTTCTCCTGGCAATTGATGCTACAACAGTCCATCCATAAGGGTCGTATATCTGCAATCCACCTTGAAAAACAAAAGTAAACTTGAATACTGATATAAAATTTTAAATAGATCAGTGCTGTACTGATAACATAAAGCTCAGTATTTTAATCGTTTCTACGTTACTAGAAATGCATGCATGTTGAAGTTTGAAGAATGTTCATGTTCGATTATAGAGAATAATGTTAACTTTGTTTATATAAAAAACTGGTAGATAAGAGGTATACCTGACTTTCGCTCGATAGCTGAGTGCATCGAGTCCACTTCCATGTGGGAGTGCCCTTGAACCATGAAAATATAGTCGATTGATTTGATGGTTTTGTGGTTATGTGCCATATACAATAACAAGGCAGCTATGTATTGATTACGGTTTTGACCTCCACACGTGTCTGAAAACATTACCACTTCTTTACCATGAAACTGTTCCAAATAGCGGTGGATAGTAGTACCAATCTCATTACTTCCTCGTTTTCCTTCACTTTCATCCCAGATGTAGCACTGTCCCGTTTTCGTGACTAAATTGAAGGCAGTAGAGTTATACGTACACAACTTCCTCATGTAGAAAATTGTGCTGACTTTATCACATGGTGTATACAACACGGCTTCAAGATCAAAATTGAATACAAGTAGACTGGCATCTTCTTTTCCTCTTGTCTTGTAAGCTAGTTTCAGGTCCATCACGTTCTTGTTGTTACTGATGTGGGTTTGCTAGGTTGCTTCTAATTTTGCTTTTTCTTTGGGATTACTTCTAGTATATTTAACACAGATTTTGCATTGGTCTTTTTTTGGTTTATGTATCGCTATATTTTGAGATTTAACAATTTTTTTGTAAGTACTAAGCGCTACAGGATCGTTGACACCCTCCTTTTGACAATCAGCTAGATACAGTCTATGCATTTTGATTACAGTTAGTTTGGAAAAGTTTGTGGTATCTTCGATGTAGATTTTTTGGCTTGATTTCCGCACATAATGAGCAGGGACTTTAGGGAATGAGTTGATATGTGCCAAAACCTGTTTTCGTCTCACATCAGTTAGTTTGTGTTTTGGAGTCTGTTGACCTCTGCTATCCGGTTTGCTGAAGCCTTGAGTTGCATTTTGACGGGTATATCGAACAAACTTTCTAGTTACTTGTAACGTTGATAAGAAAACGTTTGCACAGACTTCAGCTTCTTCATTGTTAGTTTTACTGAGGAAGTACACAGGAGTTTGGTTTCTTCGCGAATTCTCTCCCTTCTTTGTTGTTCTTTGGGCAGGATCTTTTGTTGAAGTCATCGCGAGAATGTACTGTCTCCTTTCGTTGTCTGAACGAATACTCCAATATCGCTCATATAAAAGATTTCGATCCTCTATGGTGAAAATTCTTGCACATTTGTTCTTGCACTTGCATTCTACCCATTGCATTGGTTTTCTTGCTGGCATCGTCTTTCCCTTTTGGGTTGTGTATTCTTTACCTTCCAACTTGAGTCGCTTTCTTGCTTTTTTTTGTTCAGTTTACCGCGCTTTATGGTTTTTTGTGGTGTTCCTTCACAAGGAGCTTGGATTAAAGCTGTCCACTCGTGGTAAACTTTATCCTCGCGAAACTGACATACTTCCCCACATACAACATCACAACCTTCTTGAAAATGGCTCTTGTAACCAACAAGAATGTATGCAGGAATAACCAATTCCAAGGCGGCTTCTGGACGTCTTGGCTGCATCTGAAATTGTTTTTGCGGCTTAGTGGTATGTCAAAATAGAAATATATGTGTGTGTGTGTGTGTGTGTGTGTGTAATAAGCACTTACCTTATTAGTGTGTATGTATGTGCATGTGTGTCTGTGTGTACTTGTGCAGGTGCATACACTTACTTTCACTTGAGCATATTTCAGGTCCCAGGCAATAAACGTTCCCTCAGTATGTCTGTCCTCATCAAAGTGCTCCCACTGTTTAGCATCAATTACAGAGACTATTTCAAACTTTCTTTGAGTATCTACCAAGGGTATGTTGTGGACAACATCTGCTCCAGGAATCAACTTCCCAACAAACAGCTTACGATCCTGATCCATCAAATAATACAACCTTTCACTGGCCGCTGGTGTGAACTCTTATCATCTTCCTATATGAAAAGGATAGATCTAAGTTTACAGCAAGACATCAAAGATTTTAAGGGATATGACACAGGGTTTTTTAAATCAACTTTAGAAAATACGCCCACAAAGGTTGATTTTAAATTGGGATAATAAAAAGACAGGAAAGATGTCAATGTAAATTTTGAAATTACAAAACAAGGAAAGTACGTGCCTCCGCTCTTTCATTTTCTTCATCTTCGTCACTGCTTTCTTCTTCCACTGGTTTCCATTCCTCATCTTCGTTCTCCTCACTATCTTCCTCGTCGTTTTCATTTGAATTCACAATCCTGGCATTGCCAGCAGGATGTAATTCAGCTTTAGCAACATATGATTTAGTTCCATCATCAAATACTATTTTGCAACTACCAGAAGCAACTGAATGTATGACTCCATACACCTTTTTGTCTTCACCACAACTTGTTGAGAAACGGTTTTCTGGTGCAGATTTTGGATCATCAAAGTAGGTTGCATCGACCCAAACATGCTCACCAGAGACAAATTCTTGAATCTGTCGACAACGTAGTATTGCAATTTCTGCTGCCATAAAACTTTTTAATCTAATCTAAACTGCAGAAACACTTCTTTTTACCTAAACATTGCAATGCAATGACTTCTCTAAACCTAGGAAATCTAACTTACTAGCCTAAACAATGTAATGACTTCTTTAAACCTGAAAAAGATAGAACATCAATGTTGGGCCAATCTCAGCATTAGGGAAGGAATGGCTTTCATTTAATGAAAGCCATTCCTTAAAGTTTCAAAACTAAATGTGTTTCCCATTGGAGTTAATATGGTAAGTGGGGGAGGTTGAGGGAGAATCTTTTTGTCAACATCAGAAAAAGCAACACGTTGAAATAATGAATTCCGCAGCCAGCAGCCATGAACAGATAAGGAAAGTGGCTGAATATATTTTGAAACAAAAGTACAGCAACATCGTCTATAGTGATAAATGATTGTGGAAGGTTGAGTAATGGTGATTTGATTTGTCTAATTAGTATGCAAAGATTTTTTACAAGAACTTGTTTATGCCCAAAAAACGTTAGTCCTAAACATGATAATCATTTGAAAGCTGGGAGTGAGACTTGATTAATTCATATCATCCCAACATAAACTATGGAAGGAATTCTAGACTTACTCTTCTTGCCCAGTTAACTAAATCATCAATTTTGGCAACAGCAAACTCTAAAGACAAATATGGTATAAACAGCCTCTAAAAATGTCAACACTGCTATCTTTTTCAGTTTTTCAACACAGTAAATTGTATTAAAGGTAGTGACTGCTTGAAAATTATAATGGCTGTACTAACTCATATTCGTACACTGACAAAGAAAACTGCTACCGTTCCCATCAATCTTTGATAAAAACAAACATAAACAAAACTTTATTTCATGTGGCCATGTCGAAGCACAGCTTTGTTCATTCTGAATGTTTGCGCGGTTAGAGACTGGGTAAAAAATTTAATATGCGTAATTATGCGTTTGACGTCAGTGGTCATATACTACTTTCGGGACTGAGAACAAGAAAAAGCATAAACCCCCTGAAGTAACGCTGAGATGTCTTTATCATTTTATTCCTTGTGGGATACATATGTAGATTGCATTCTAGTCGTTCGATACATTCTTCAAACTTTTTTCAAAACAATTTTTCAATGAAAATGGCGACTATTGTGAATAGGATACGTCAAGAGTACCCTAGTCCCGACGGAAGTTCCCGAGGTGGATTGTTCTTGGAGAGGAGACGAGGAAAACTAATGAAATGTATTTATAGTAACTCTACGGGTTTCATATAAATTACAATTTAATTCTTTTGTATTTCAAGGAGTTCTCAATGATTTCATCCCTGTCAGGTAGCTCTGTCGCCGCAATTTTTTGTCGCACATTGACGTTTTCTCCTCTTTTATGCACTAGCTTTCTTTTCACTTGACGCACGTTCAATGACATATCTGATATGATATATCTTAGATATTCAAACTCCTTCTCTTTTTTAATGGGCTTCGCCACAATTCTCTTCGTCGGTTTCGAATAACACACTGACCGGGTCAGTAATATAGCGCCGGGTGGAAAATTTTTAGGGTCACCGTTACAAAAAATTTTTTTGTCTTTCTGCCAGATGCAGGAAAGCCAGCCTTACAACGAAACCCCCCCAAAAATGAATTTTGTAAAACGTATTAACCACGAGTGCAAAGTAGAAACAACGTTGAACGCGATGATGTGTTGGCAGATTTGCTATATGTTTTTGGCATTAAATATATTTCTAGACATTTTTGATTTCTCTTTCCCCTTCTAAAAAGATTTTTTAAACTTTATTCAACATGTTTTTTCTTTGGTATTACATCACGAGAACATTCGTCCGAAAGCTGTATTAAGGTACAGGACACCTAACCTCTCCCATGTTCTGGTTATATATAACTTGCATGGGTGCGCACTCTTCTCGCAGTATTCTCTGTGACGATGAAGGTCGGACTGACTTGTGGCATGGTTCCAAATGGTCTTCTGTCTTTCGTTCGAGTCTCAGTGTAATGCACCAGCCGAGCATAAGAGTGTCAGCATGAAGGAAAGGGGCCGAGTTTAATGTTCTCTATACCTTACGTTCTTCGTAATACCACCGACCGTTTTTGATCGCGGGCTTCATAAGCTTTGTGTTTTTGGTGGCGCTTATTTAGTACATTCTTTTAAAATATAAAAAAAATATATCGTAGATAGACATGCTTTGAAAATAAAATCCCGACTGACCGACCGGGTCAGTGCTGAAACCCTCACCCGGGTGACGCCAAACATATATATTTCTAAGTCCAGCAGTCCCATGCTTTCCGTAATTTATCATCTTTAGGAAAGCAAAAGAAACTTCTATCTTTTTCACGCTGACTTTTATTACTGCAGCGATACGCTGGCACATGAGGCCACGATTCTTCCAAAAACCCAAAGATTTTAGCGCACATCTTATCGGGATATAAAACTTAGGGCCCGGTTTTCACGCAAATATTTTCAAACACTTATTTCATATTTAAAACTTGGGCTGACATTACAGTTGTACCTAATTAGTATAATATTAAAACATTTTAAATACTTTTTGTTGATAAAAAATCCAAAAATGTATTTGGTTGCACGATATAACAGTAATTTCACTTCCGTATTTTTTCTTTCTCTTTACATAATTTTTCCCAATGTGTACAAAGCCCTTTTCAAAGTTTCGAAAAGAAGAAAAAAAGTAATAAATTATTCATTCGAATCTCACCCTCTTGGTGACGGGGGTAAAACTCACATTTGTTTTTTTGATAAATTCATTCATTTCCTTGAGACCTATTGGTCTTGTGTTTTGATGGAATATGACCACTGACGTAAATGGAAAACATATTACAAAAGCCTCGTTTTCGTGCACAGCGTTGATTTCAAAATGGAGAATGTGATCGGAAGCATGGAGGGGAAGCTTCGGAAATCAGAAAAACAACATTACAGCTTGGAAGTTTTATTCTTCAATTTTTAAGTTGAAATTCGTAAATAGTAAGACTTGATCTCTCAGTTAACTGAATACTTAATTTAAGCAGTCACTACCTTTAAGAATAATAGTATATAGTATATTCAAAGAATTAAAATAAATATTTCTGTTTCTTCTTTTTGAGATAGATGCTCCATTCATCCATTTTAAAAAGATCTTATTGCTTTGTGTACCATAAATACTATATAACAACTATATACATACACCCACACAGTAAATAAAATGTCTTGTATTTGATGAGAACGTAAAAATCATTTTCGTTAATAACCTAATGCAACGGTTAACTATGTACCGAAATTTAAATTTTAGTTTCTCAACACAAACCCACTGAAGTTAAAACTGTTTTGTAAAAAATGTAACCAACAAAATTAGAATTTGTTAATGGTATGGATCTATTGTGTTCTGTTTACCTCTCATTACACACTAAGTTTTAAGTTTTTTCTTATTAAAACTGAGTGAAACATCTTTCATTAAATTCTAATTTAACCAAGTTGGTCTTGTACTGCAGAAACATTTTCGCAACATACCTGCAGCATTACTGACCATTCCTGGTTTAGCAGCAGATGTGCTTTGCTCTCTGTAGAGTACTAAACTGCAAAGAAGAAGAAAAAGTAGAAATGAAACACTGCTGAAAGAAAAAGCAACAACACTTTTGACTATTTGTTCTTACATATACCTTGTGCTAGTCTCTGGCTTATTGTCATCTTTTGATGAGATTGTATGCACAGTTCGATTAATTGTAGAAAGCAAAGTCCTACAAGAAATGTAAATGGTTTACTTGCATTACTTGCTTGTTTATGATATATATGCTAAAAGTGATAAAACCTACATAACATAAATATGTGTGTGTACTGGGCATGTGTGTGCGATCAGACACTTCACAAAATAGTCTGTATAAAAAGGCTAAAACGTTGGAATTGTTAATAAGGATATTTGAAAAACAAAAAAAATTTTGCCCCTTTTTTTTCCTAACCACCTGTTAAACTAAGAGTCAACTTTGCAATGGGCTTGATGTTATCCAAAATTCTTTCATTGTCTTGAAGCTAACTAAAACTGATAAAAAGTTACCAAGCTTTAACGTGGTATATCTCAGAAGTTATTCCAAAAAAATTGGAAGTGCTTTTCTAGCAGCCCCTAAGGTAAGGTAAATTACCCAGTCAATTTACCCATCAATATTTTCTTTCATTTTCTCTGAGTTTTTCATGAATTAAATTTCCCTGACTTGCGAATGTAAAACTGCTCATTACGAAAATAAAATTTTCAGGGTTTAATTTGTATAAACTCAAATAGTTGACAACTGTGTTTTACACAACAAGATTCCCTGGTTTTTAAAAAATTTAATAAATTTCTTAGCCTTTTGATGCAACTTTGCAATTCTGTTAATTTTCTATGCTTTTTAGCTTGTTGGCAATTCAGCTGAAGTTCAACAGACTAGGAATCCTTTATTTCATTTAAAACAAAGCTTAAAATTACCTGTGAGGTCTGGAACACAGGATTAGACTTTGTGATGCGAGTCTTGTGGAAGCGACTAAAAAAATAATAAACGTTGCGTACACACACATCTTGTCCTTGCCACTTTAATTTTATTGGAACTGTGAATTTTATGTTGGGATATTTTCAAGACACTTCCAATCCCAAAAAATGAAACTTGTTGGTAGAATTTTCAATTCCAGGTGTTGACTAATAACTTTATTCTAGCAATACATTGGCAGACTGTAAATTTATCAAGAAATTCACTAGTAAAAGTTTGTTCTTTGTCCTTTTTTGTCCTTGTTTTTCTTAGTCTCTTACAAGAACATACATTATATTGACACACATTTAAATCATCATAAATAATTATTCATATCCAAGTTTATCTCTAATTCACATACTCTTATTTTTTTCAATACACACTTTTTAATAAGAATATCAGGCTATTTATAATTTTTATTTTCCTATTGTTCCAAACAATAGACCTATTGTTTTTAACCTAAAATATCAGCCTGATTTTTATGAAGTACACTCATTTTTTTGTAAGCATAACGTTTAAAAGCATGCGTAAGCTCAAAATCGCTCAAAAATAAGCATATCTGGAAGCTCAGAAATTCAGCTCATCAAAATTGGATAATGAATACCAAGATTTTTCAAGATAAAATTTTAAAATATCAGAGGCAAAGGGAAAAATGAAAAACGCAATCAAATATAAATGTCAGGAGTGTTAAATTATGACATTATTCTTTTAGAGAAAATATTCTGCATGTCAAACACATGTTCTGCACAGATTGCGAAAACGGCCTGTTTATAAACAGGACGGTTGGATTATGTACGAATAGCCTGATTATGTTTTTTGTCGGCCTGATTATGTTTTTTGTTGCCCTGATTATGTCGTGGGGGCCAGATTATGAACGCTGATATAATGGCTGGCCAGGCCAGCTGTGATTGGAATTTTCTTCGAACTTTTGTGAATGAAACATTGACGAATTATGCAGGATAAAAGACCATTAAAAACTAGGCATAGCGAAAAAAAGTCTCGACATAATTCTTGGTATAAACTCCTCTTGAGAGTACATTTCAACATAATATACTTTGAAGTAATTAAATTTCACGGATTAGATTTCCGGGAATTGAATTCTTGGGATGACCTAAATTATTTGTTTTGCGGGAATTAATTTGGTGAAAAGTTTTTAAACTTGCGAATCCCAAAATTTAGTTTCCACAAAATTTCGTTTCATTTGAGAACAACAACTACTTTGCCACCAGGGCTATTTGCTTGTCAGAAGTGATGATGAATGATATAAAAGCTGGTCGGCCCCGATTATGTTCGTTCTATAAGTGAGAAATAATATGAAAGTGTTGTACATAAGCCGGCCTGCCCGATTATGTTCGTTCTATAAGTCTCAAATGATATTAGACTGTCGTACATAAACCGGCCTGCCCTGATTATGTTCCTTCTATAAGTGCCAAATAATATTTTTAACCCGTCGTACATAAGTGCCAAATAATATAAAAAGTGTCATACATAAGCCGGCCTGCCCTGATTATGTTGCCCCGATTATGTATTTTCTGCCCTGTTTATAAACGGGGCAAACTGCCGTACATAATCCAGGTAGCGTTCATAATTCGGGCAGAACACACACACCAAACCAACTAAAAACAACACGTGCAGAACATTCAAATTATTAAAGAAAAAAACTTGAATTCTCAAAGAAACATTCAATTCTTTGCATTCGATTCGATTTAAACCACTATAGCGTCAAATGCATACTATCAAATCAAAATAGTCAAAACTGACATGCCTCCTTAAAACATTACCTACGCATTGGAATAAGCATAATTTCAGGCTCAAAATGAAAAAATTCTTAAGCTTACTGAGCCTAAGTGGAAATTTACTGTATGTTCTTATAAAAGAAAAAGCTTGTAGTTTGTCGGTGGACCTTACCATGATTTTGAGGACTCTGGAAGCCATTTTGCCATTTATTGTGTCTATTGATAAGTAACTGAAATTGACTACTCAGCTACTGTTCGTGATATTGTTTTGTTGTGCAGTACCTTAGTGGTAGCTTAGTGGTCAACTCTCGCATTTTGTGCAGGACACCTTGGTTCGATTCTCCTTGGTGGTGATTCAATATGGGCAAGCGTATATGTTACCATAGTCCCAGGTTAACCCAAGCTATGTGAGGGAAATCGGAAGAAGGCACACTGTGTGGGCTGATGTTGCAGGGAGTTGTCTGGTAGAGTGCGGACCCTTAGTCTGCAATCTCAAAATGAGCATTAAATACATCGCCTCTCATGAAATAACAGGCAGGGTATATTCCTCAATATTTGTAACGCTAGCCATGTAAAATATGCTCATCTATTTATCTATCTTTATTTATGCCTCATGCTTACTTGGACCTACTTCAATAAAAAAAGTTGGTTGCAAAGCATGTTAAGTTGCTGAAGGAAGTGTAAAAATATAGAAGAGAACAGTTGGGGTCATAGAAGAGTAGTGTTTTTAAATTAGAAAAAAAGTGAGTCATTTGAGCCATCTTTCATTATTTTTTTAAAAACATCAAAAACAATAAGCTGCTGAAGCACCACCTTCAGCTGGGTAGAGTGTTTAAAATGCATTATATATAATTGTACTTTCTCACATGCATAACAATGTAATGGTCTTAGACATGTGGAAAAGGAGTAACTTAAATGTAAGCAATTATTTAGCATCAATAGACATTTTTGAATGTTTACATTTTCCGCGGTACCCTTCCGGCTCTAACAACTACGTTGCAGGCAGAAAGATGCAGGTGCTTCAGAAGAAAGGTCTTTTCAACCCATTTCTTTCTACGGAAACATTCTTGAGGCTTTAAACTATTATTGAGTGTAGATGGACAGTGACGTATCCAGAGTTTTTTTGGGACTACCGTTTTCTTATACCCAACTTTTGCTTAGGTTAGTATCTCTGTGAGGAACCACCATGGTTGGGGCCAAAGGGGAAATTTTGGGTTTTGAGGTCCCTAGATCGCTGGAAAATGGCTTTGCGGCACTCAAAACAGATGTTCATTGAAAAGGTTTTTATCAATCGCGAAGCAAATGTTGTGTTATACACATGTTTGAACACTGAAAACATACAAATATTGACCAATAAGATTGTGATTACCAACCTTGTCCCCATGGCTGTATTGATTTCGACGGGAAACCGTTCACTAGCCTACGTTCACAGACGTAGCGTTGGGTCTATAACATTGGCTGAAGCCATCGTTCACTTGATTTATTTTGAAATGGCTGAGTGAGTAAAGATGGTTGTAGGCTCGTGAATTCAAAACATTCAAATGTTACGAATGTGATCGCATGTACGTCAAATCCAAGTAGTTTAATCGTTTTGAAGGATGGCAAATTTGCTGAAGAAAAACATACTACTTAGCTAGAGCTTATATTTACTTAATTTACTAGTTTTTTTTTCTTTGCATTTTTTATTTTTTTGGGATAAGAATTTATGATCCCATACCGGTAAACCGGTAGCAAAACCTCTCTGGATACGTTGGTGATGGATAACTTCTGATTAACATATATTGATATAAAGAAACAGACTGAAAAGAACCTTACTTTACCTAGCGATCACATCTTTTTGCCTGCCTCACAATTGTTAAAGCCAAAAGGGCTTATCGCAAAAAATGTAAACATTCAAAAAGGTCTATATGAACAATAATCATTAGACGGATTTAATGACTGGATTTGTGATTTTATGGTACAAGTAGCCAATAATACGACTTTTCATAGCACACACTTCTCCAGGACACTAACGCAAACTCACTGAGGAAAAGGTATACACACTTATTAACAATATGTCAGAGAACGTTATTGTTTGGCTAGATAGCTTCCCAGTTAGTATAAAAAATGTAAACAAAAAAAACAAACCCAAAGTTCTTGGAATTGTCGCCATTTTCTTGCCATGGGATATATGTTATTTACCAGGTGGTTTGTATTACACCTGATATAGTATCCCGCTTTGCGCGCTATATCGCGCAAAGCGGGATACTATATCAGGTGTAATACAATCTTGGTACAAAAACAAACATGGTATAGAAGACCGTCGCATGTAAAACCAGGAGCCTTCTTTCTGCTTTGCTGCAACTTGGGCTAGCCAGCTAGTTTACTTCTGACAGCTGCAACCAGAGTGGCATGACATTTTTCCCTGGACAGTTGCCTCCTAATTTTCCCTGAATAATTATATAACCCATCATGTAGCTAGCTAGCTAAAGTGTTTCTTCCTTTTTTTGTAATTATTCCTCCTTTTGTATCTTTTCACGTAAGGTTTATCACATTTACCTACAAAGTAATTGGTACCTCAGTTTACTGTTGTCTTTGCACCTTGGTGGTTATTTTAAAAAACCCTGTCCCCTTGCGCGCATAAGCGTCTGCTGTGGAGGTTATTTTAAAAAACCTTGTCCCCTTGCGCGCATAGCGTCTGCTGTGGCACACAAGTTGAAGAAGCTATTTTTTATGGTGATCAATTACAATTACAATTTTCACAGACGCGTTACTGTTCTGCCCGGATAATAAACGCTGCCCTGATTATGTACGGCAGCTTGCCCTGGTTAAGAACAGGGCAGAAAATACATAATCAGGGCAATATAATCAGGACAGGCCGGCTTATTATGTATGGTAGTTAAAAATATTATTAAGCACTTATAAAAGGAACATAATCAGGGCAGGCCGGTTTATGTACGACAGTCTAATATCATTTGTTACTTAAAAAACGAACATAATCGGGGCCGACAGGCTTTTATATCATTCATGACAAGCAAATAGCCCTGGTGGCAAAGTTGTTGTTGTTCTCAAATGAAACAAAATTTTGTGGAAACTAAATTTTGGGATTCACAAGTTTAATAACTTTTCACCAAACTTAATTCCCGCAAAACGAATAATTTAAGGTCATCCCCAGAATATAATTCCTTCGAAAAATAAAAATGAACCCACCCATGCGCAAAATCTACTTACTTCAAAGTATATTATGTTGAAATACTCACAAGAGGAGTTTATACTAAGAATTATATACGTCCGGACTTTTTTTTCGCTTTGCCTAGTTTTCAATGGTGGGTTATCCTGCAGGGAAAAATTAAGTGGAGACTTTTTCTCTTTCGCCATGCCTATTTTTCAATAGTGTTCTATCTTGCAGAGAAATATGGCATGTGACAATAATTCGTCAATGGTTCATTCACAAAGTTCGAAGAAAATGCCAATCACAGCCTTCCTAAATCCAGCGTTCATAATCCGGTCACCACGACATAACCAGGGCAAAAAAAACATAATAGGGCCATGCGTACATAATCTGACCGTCCTGTTTATAAACAGGCCGTTTTCGCAATCTGGGCAGAACATTATTACCACATAATACTGTTCAAGCCAATCATGGGTCAGCGTACAAGTTATTTGTTATTGCAGTCGCCATTATGACCCAGTTCAGTATAAGGTACAGATTTGGAAACAGTCCCTGTTGAGAAACAGTTTTTATATTCAGAAACTTTTTTTGTGTTTTTTTTTGTCTGTTTTTGTGTTTTCCACAAGCTACTTTGGGTTTCTGCATTATATATAATATTTTGACCAATAGAAAGCCCTACCTGATGATCTGGCAACTCTGCTCGCCACATAACTTCATGGTTTTGACTATAAGCCATGCCTAAAAACAACTTTGCAAAAATGCCGGTGAACAAGGTGAGCATTTGCGCAGGGTCGAGCAAAAAAGAAACAGTCAAAAACGTATTTCCGTGATTTGCATCTTAATTCCATGATGTATTTTTTCTAATGTGAGATACTTATACTTTGAATACTTTGAAGTAGATTTTGTGAGATCTTCACGCATCCAACTCGGCGAGTCCAATGCTCATCATGTCAATGATGCTGTTCGTGTTGGCCTTTCGAAACTGAACATAATTTGGTATCAGTGGCTCATCAGGAACAGTAGCAAGAAAGCAATCCAACTTTGACTTGAAACAGTCTATGCTGTAATCAGATAGGTTGTGTATTGCTTTTGGTAGACCATTAAACAATCGTACTCCTTGAACAGCCAAGCTAGCACAACGAATCTTATAAAATGGCCCTTTCTTCACTACAGGAACAACACATTTTCGACCCAAACGATCATTAGTGTACCATGTGATGCCTCCTTTCACAGTTTCCTGACCAAAGTTTGGTACTATGTTTTCAATCACTTTCCAGATGTAAATTATGGCATACCGTTCTCTTCTTCTCTCCAGAGAATACAGATTTAAACTTTTTAGTACGTCCCAGTACGAAAAACCTTGAGTTCCAAGGATTTTTCTAGTAAAGGTTCTTTGCACCATTTCTATGTCTTGTATTTGTCCTTTTATTAGTGGAGACCATAACTGGGAACAATAGTCAAGGTAGGGAATAACTAATGATTTCCAAAGAGTCAACATCACGTTTTTTTCTCTGCTCTCGAATGTTCGTAATATCCATCCAGTTATCCTGTTTGCCTTTGATATAAGGTTTGAGATATGCTTATTAAATTTGCAATCATTCGACATTATAACTCCTAAGTCCTTCACAGTGATTTTTTTGTTAATCTTTTCTGACGTGTTACTTAGATATACAGAGAGTGGTTTCAAAGACTCAATCTTTCCATAACTTAGGTGCTCGAACTTACACCCATTGAGTTTCATATTATTTTCATTTGTCCACTTATAAATTATATTTAGATCACTTTGGAGTTTAAAGGTGTCCATGAGGCCATTAATCTCTTTCAGAATTCGTGTGTCGTCTGCAAAGCTGGATGCTAAAGAATGTTTTAAGTTCTGATTGATATCACCAACCATGATTAGAAAAAGCAGTGGGCCAAGAACAGACCCCTGTGGAACTCCTGATCCAACGTTAGCGGGTATAGATTTTACACCATTGACATAAACGTATTGTATTCTGTCTTTAAGGAATGATTTAATCCATTTTATCAGTTTGTCATTTATACCAAGTTGCTTCAGTTTAGCAACTAAGATGGAGTGGTCCACTTTGTCAAATGCCTTGCTAAAATCTAAGTAAATTGTATCTACATTTGAACCGCTTTCAAGAAAGGATAGGATTGTATCATAATGGGTCAGTAGCTGCGATAAACAGGAACGACCTTCTCTAAAACCATGTTGTGAGTTGTTAAAAAGGTTGTACTGTACAAGATGATCAACTATGTTCTTTTTTATAACTTTTTCAAATATTTTAACGACATGTGAAGTCAAGGCAACTGGTCGATAGTTGCCCACTTCGCCTTGGTCACCTCCTTTGAAGATGGGGGCAATGTTTGCAGTCCTCAAAAGCAGAGGTGTTACACCTGTGTTGAGACAATTTGACCAAAACATAAGAAGTGGAGTTGCCACAGCATTCTTACAATTTTTAAGAAATATAGCAGGGACACCATCTGGGCCGGAAGCTGAATTAGCAGATAGAGTGTTAATTGCTTCAATTATATCATCAGTGGTAAGTGCAACATCTGTCATTACAGGAATGGTACAAGTTAAATCATTAGCATCAGCTGTTGAATTATGTTGCTTACTAAATACACTCACGTATTGTTGTTGCAGGAGGTCAGCCATTTCTTTGCAATCATCAGTGAACTTCTGTTTACTTTTGTTGAATAATGGACCTACTCTGGACCTTGTTTTACTATGTTTTTGCGCATAGGAATAAAAATATTTCGTGTTTGTTTTAATGGAAGAAATTGCTTTCTTTTCTAGAGATTGTCTGCTTTCTTTATATGACTGCTGCAGAGAAAGTTCAATGTCGACTAATCGTTCTTTTATTTCTTTCACTTGTTTGCATTTAAAGGTTTTAGACAGTCACTTTATAAGCTTACGACGCTGCCTCATTAGTACACAACGATCTCTTGGTATGTTGTGTTTATCTTGTTTCCTTGTAAACACTTTCCTTTTAGGAACTAGTTCTTCAGACAGAATTAAAATTTTATCTATAATATTTTGTAGTTGTTGTTCGGGGTTCATATCTTTCAACATCGTGTCCCAGGCAACAGAGTTGAGTTTGTTGTTAATATTTTCCCAGTCTATAGACTCATCAAAGTAATTAAATACATCAAACGGTGTATGTGCTGTCTTACCTCATTATTTTTTAACAGAACGATTGGGTCGTAGTGAGTTGTCACTTCAATTAAACTATGGTGGGATACAGATGGTGAGGAAGGTATGCATTTATAACTGTGAATAAGTTCCTTGTTATTTGTTATAAGCAGATCAAGCACATTGCCACGGTTGTGCGTAGGCTTATGAATGCATTGCACAAGTTGGAATTCATTTATAAAATTCATAAAATCTAATGACATTTCTTTATCTTCATTTGACTTGGAAGAAATCATATGGGTTTCCCAGTTTATGTTTGGCAAATTGAAGTCACCACAAAGAAACACATCTGGGAATTTGCCACTAAAGCTATTAAGAGTATTACTCAAATCATTAATCATCGTTTTGAACTCTTTCGAACCTGATGGGTGACCATGCATTGCATCATCAGGTTGTCGATACAATACTGCTATCAGCGAGTTACTGTGTTCGGAATATAAAACAAGAAGTTCGTTTACGCTATTACTGTATTCATGTATCACTTTAAATCGGGTAGCAATGTCCTCTCGCATGTAAATTGCAACTCCTCCACTTGATCGACCTCTTTTAGACTTTTTACGGTTCCTATTGCATCTGAAGAGTTTATAACCTTCTATTGACAATTCTGCATCTAAGTGATCATATAACCAGGTCTTGGTAAGTGCTATGAAGAGTTGGTTCTTCTCTTTCAGTACATCGTGTATTAAAGGAACAGAAGATGCAACAGTTAGTGGCTTTAGACCCTGTACATTGAATATGGAGAAATAGTTTAAAGTAGTCTTTGTTGGTTTGCTGGATTCCAACTGTTCATTACCATCTGATTGAAAGGTACTCCTGGTCTCATATTCTGAGTTTGAGGCATTGGTCGATGCATTGGTACCTGTTGTGGATGTCTGAACCTTTGTGGCTGTTGAAATGGGGTATTGATTGGCTCCACAAAGTTCTGAATTGGTACTTGTTGTGGATGACTGAGCATTTGTGGCTGTTGTAATGGGGCATGAACTGGTTGCATAAAGTGGCCTGGACTTGTGGGAGGTCTGTGAATATTGTGGTCATTTACCAGAGTTTCTTTTATTTTTGAATCCATAATTTTTAATATGTCCCTTTTGAAGTTGTGAATATAAAATCATAGGGATTATTTCTGTTTTGATTAAAAGTATTACCATGTAAAATATTTGACTCATTAGTTCTATTTCCTAACAGTTCAGGTCTTTTACGTATCGTCCCTTTTACGTGCACCAAGGAACATCTCTCATTGAAACACTGTCTTCTAGTTATAGAGTTGGAACACATTCTAGGGTGAAAATCTGTACATTTAGTACCTAGCTTACAACCTTTCGTACCCTTGTTTCCATGCAATAAAAGTTTTCGACAGGCTCGTGGGTGGGCAAATGGACAATCTGCACCTTTTCGGCCATACTTACATGTTCCTTTTTGATAAAAGTGACACACCTTTTCCTTCAGTTGATGTGATGTATATCTCTATCAGCAGGATCATCACTGTCTTTGTCATCATTGATGGAATCATACACATTGACAATTGGGTTTGCTAAATTAAGTCTATTGTTCTGATCAGTTATATCATTCTGATCAATTACATCAAAACCAGCATGGCCATTAGGTTTGTTTAATAAAGCCTTGGGTTGAGAAGTGTTATTATTATCATCATTAGAAATATCATCTGCAATAATGTCCTTTTCACATAATGCACAGAGGTAATGTATACCAGGAATTTTAAAAAGTAGGTCTTGTGGTAAACCCACCTCATTTAATAGATTCATTGATGCCAAAAGCTCAAAGTAACATTTTTTGTGAACCTCTTGACCACAGGAATGGCATTCCATAAATGGTGCATCACTCATGGTATAACAATACACTTCTTTACATATTTGACATTTGTCTGGAAAATAATTTTTTACCTTCATAATTAATGCATCTAACAAATCGTCTTTCTTCATTTTGTCACCATGCGGTTTCTTAGATAAAAAAATAAATGTCCTACTAATAGTCTCTTTATTGAAGCTATTTAGCACTCTTTTTATCTGCTTGGTAGGTTTGGATGGATCGTAGGCCCGTAGGCAGTCTCTGATAATAGTGTCTGGAACTCCAGTACAAAGTTCAGCAATAATTCTTTTCCACTCTTCAATATCATTTTGATCGCTACCAGAAAAGTGGTCATCATTCTTCTCAACATCCTCCATTTCTCTAACCAAAACTTCACAGCAAGTAATTTCTCACTTTCACAGCAAGTGTTAAGCTGGTAGGGCCGGTTTACCGGATTGGTACAGCCTTCACCGTGCTGTCTTATATCTTTTGACTCTCTTTGTTTGTTATTATGAAACTTAAACTCAGGGACCTTAAACTCAGGGACCTAGAAATAGTGTGAGTTTTTTACCTGTCCACTGGAATTATTTCTAAAGTCTATTTTATGATTAAAATGGTTGCAATACTTGGCGACTTGTTCTATAGATGGAGCTAGTAGGTGCTTGAAACACCTTTTTCTGATGCTTAAAAAACAGACTTGACATTAGGAAAACTTGGTGACATGAATTACCGAAGGGGATCTGTGGACAAGAGCACACATGGTAATAAAAAATTTTCTTAGAAATTTTCTCCAGCCTGTCTAGTTTCATAATAATATAGGTTTGTTTGTTTTTTTATGAATGATTACAAATAACAATAGATTAATATCATGTTATAGCCAGCCATTGTTGTCAGTAAAAAGAGAAAGTTACCGAGAAAAGTGAAATCACAGAATTAGGACATTCAGCCAAACCGAAAAACAGTCTCCAAAATCTGAAACAATTTCTGTTTTACAAAAAAGAAACATAAAACCTAATTCATTCGGAAACTGTTTTTTTTTAGAGTTTCTTTTTAATTAAGATTTCAACTGTAAAGGTTTGACCATGAAAAGTTTATGTTTTACCCCATCTGAAGTGTGTAACCTGAGAACTAATGCTTATAAAGTATGTGAGAGTGTGACGAAAGTGGGGTTGCAATTGGTCAGTATTTTATCGAAGTAGAGAAAACAAACAATGTTGGTGCTAAGGTGTGTGTGCGCAAAACATTGTTGTTTTATAGATATTCCTTAAGTAATTTTCCTCAGATTTTTTTTTTGGACGAAAAGTAAGGAAAATAATCAAATTTTTGAAATGATAAACTTTCCCATGTGGTGGTTACATTCAGGCGATTAGCAGTAAACTGTCTGAGGTACAACTTCCTTCGACATAAGCAGGCCTATCAATAAGAAAATAACACCCAAGCAATGAATCGCTCCCCCAAGGTTGCAATAATTTAAACTGGACAAGCAATCTGAATAAATAGAATAAGTTTATAAATGCATATTTTATCACAAAGTCTTTTTATCTATTTTATTTTATCTTCTTTATATATTTTGGTTCTTTTTTACTGTAAATAATAAGAAAGAGAACATTGATTTCCATGTGAGATGAATTGATATTGCTCAGCCTGAAAAACGTTTTTTGGAATTATCAATAAGGGCAGAGCGATTGCTCGTGCTCACGCAAAGACTCGCCCAATTCCAAGAAATGAGAAACTAGCTTGAACCATAAATTGCTCCCCCAATTCAACAAAATTTGGTCTGACTGAGCAATATCAATTCATCTCACATGGAAATCAATGTTATCCCTCTTATTATTTGCATTAAAAAAAACTAAAATATATAAAAATAACAAAATAAAATAGATAAAAAAAGATTTTGTAATAAAATATGGGTTTATAAACTTATTCTATTTATTCAGATTGCTCGTCCAGTCTAAGTAATTGTAACTTTGGGGGAGCGATTTATTGCTCTGGTGTATTTTCTTATTGATATAGGCTTGCCTAAGGGTATCAGTAAAAGATTTTGTTGCCCCCATTTTGTTGATAGGGTGACGATCAACAAATAGGGAACAATTACTGAAAATATTTATAACAAAAGAGAAAAACTTGATAACAAACATGGCAGCATGAACCTCCTGCACAAGTGAAAGTGAAAAAAATGACTGTTAAGTATATAAATTGAAAAATATATTTGTAAAATATTAATACTCTTGTTAACGAAAATGGGGAATGGCAGGGTAATGGAACTATTGTTACCCCAGCCAGGCCTATAAACAAGGGGTGAGCGATCTCTCTTGTGCACACAAAGATGCGTTCAACTCTGAGAAATAGGATAATAGCTGAGCCATTAACTTCTCCCCCAGTTCCACAAAACGTTTGGTTAGCTGAGCATTCTTGATTTCCGAACTTAGTACTCTGAATTTGTTTTTCTAATAATTGGTTTTTTATTTAGATTAACACGGCACATATTTTAGTTTTAAAATTAAGAAATGGTTTTAAATAGAATAATGCAACCGATATAATGCCTGTTCCGCTTGTAAGTGCAATTATGCAAACTTGTTTCATGACGTTCACGTTCACCTCTGCATCAGTGAAGGACCACATGGCTATAGGTATCAGCTGTAATCCGCAGTTACCAAGTACGAATGGGCCGTGTTGATGATATATCTTAGTCTAGGCAATTTTTTATCTGGGTCAGAATTAGCTAGGATGTGCAGGTTAGCTTTGAATAGGCTTTCATTGGTTAATTTCTTCACAATAGAACAAACATGATTATCATTCCTGGGGCCCAAGGTGCGTGATCATTACGTTTCTTAGGAAAGTATAATTGTTGGGGTTTTGAAAGTAACAATATTACAATCATCAGGTTTGAAAACATTATTTTAAGCGCTGGTAGGGTTGTCTTTTGGAGAAAAATAAAATAAGTATATAAAAGATAAAAAGAATCTTTGACAATAACAGAATATTATTTTAAGTAATGATTTTCATGATCCATCGTTAGCATTGTCATTATTAGCTGTCGTTCAACTTTCCGTAATTTAATTTACATATTGTTTGTTCAACAAGTAGTCATGTGTTCCCCATGTTATTATTTTCAATATAATATTCACAAAGTTGATTTCACAAGTTTTAGAACTACTTTTGAAAACCACTTTTTTCATTTTTAATCTTTTCTTCGCACATGTTGATAATAACAATTGAAGTATTTCCTGATATTATTCCGAAAAATGAAAAAAGAAATCTCTTTGGACTTTATTATTTTGACTAGCTCATGGACTCAAATTGATACATAACTATTGGTACAATTAATTTGGGTGGATTACACATAGTAAACAAAATTTTACTAGCAATTTCAAGAATCAAGAATGGCTTGTAAGAATCCCACGTTCTGTAAAAATCATTCTGTATTGTAATGTGCATGTGTGAATTATGTAAATAATCATCTTTCTTTATAAAAAAAGGTAATTTTCGACATGACAGAAGAAAGTTTGTTTTACATCATCAAGACAGATCCTAGATAGCGAAAACATTAGCATAGGTCATTTAAAAACCACCAAAACAGGATTGTAGGTGAAAACATCGCCATATGTTGTTTAAAAACCATCCAAATAGGATAATAGAAAGCGAAAACCTTGCTGCAGTTTGTTTAAAAAGCATCAAAACAGGATCGTAAAAAGCGAAGAACATCGCTTTAGACATTTTTAAAAAACAATAAAAACAGGATTATAGAAGGCGAAAACAACATTGCCATGGAATAATCGCTGGCGTAATACCGGAATCAACACAAATAAAAAAAAAAATTGTTTGTGCGTGCATGTATTGAATGATGAGATAAAGTCTGCTTAGACGATAGCTCAAATAAACTGTCAACAAGGACAGCTGAAACCTATAGCTTAACAACAAACTGTCAACCAAGACAGCTTAAAACAAACTGTCAACAAAGACAGCTTAAGAACACAAACTGTCAACAAAGACAGCTTAAAAACACAAACTGTCAACAAGGACAGCTTAAAAACACAAACTGTCAACAAGGACAGCTTCAAAATTGTATGAGAAAAACTAAGGACTAAATATAAACCTTATGTTGCTACACGCAGCACACCCCCTACGATCCGAAATTCTTTCATTAATATGATGGCATTGTATACATTTAACTTCCCACCAATGTATATATTACAAGCCAAAACTAAAGTAAAACCGTCGTATGGAGGACCAATAATAACATAAATATGAACCTATAATAAATCTCGTAAATATTAACCTCTGAAATATGCTTTCCATATATATTAGACTCTAAATAAAATATATACATCTTTTAGGTCTAAACCTCTTATAAACAACATATGTACAAGGTAAAACCACTACAGCAGTGGAACCACTAAAGAGCACTAAGAAACTACAAAACCGTAAAAAAAAACTCAAGACAGCTTTGCCATGGATCATTTAAAAGCATTTAAGACGCGTATTCAGAAGCTTTCCCTTTGTGTACATTTTTATTTCAGCTATCAGAGACAAGATAGTCAAAACTAAGAGAGCCACTAGTTCAGATTTCATGTTTAAGGTTCACAAGTTTAAATACCCCTAACTTGTTTGGAGTTTACAAGTTTAATATCCCCAAATTGTCTCCGACCGGAAAAGAAGAAGAATTTTCAGTAAGAAAATGCATACTCTCAGTTTTAAAAATATTCAATGTGTTTTGCACTCTACGCCCAATGAATTAAAAAAAGGAAATATTTTTAACGATCTAAATAATTATGAACAATATGATTTATATAAAGAAAAAAACGAAATATTTCTATTTTCAACACACCATTTTAGAACATTGAATGTGTAGTGAACATTGTGATTCAACATGAACATGGCGAACCATCATGACCTTTGTGCTCTTCAAATGTTTATCATGATGTTATAGCGTAACTTACGCATGATACGCGCTTATGATGTTAGGTGTCCTGATTCGAGTACTGTAAAATTTAACTATACAATCCTTTTTAAAATATTGGAAAAACTGCTTGATTTCAAACTATAATAGTTCTTAGTCAGCATGGCCTAGTTTAGGGCTGTCATGTTAAGTGTAATGATGATGTTGCAGAAACTGTGACAAGCACATTTTTAACGTTTCTCACCCGCTCTACACATCTAAAAATATGAACAGAATTGTAGTTCATGTTTTGTTTGCATGCAAAAAGATTTGTTTTCATTTTGCACTATCACAGATTGTGTAAAGAAACAACTCACAGTTGGAAATATTTTGTCTTTATTTGTTTTTGTAGATATATAAAAAAATGAGTAATGAATCTGGTACTACTTCACTAGTTACATCATTAAATTCTGAGTATGTACCTGCTGCAGCAGACCAAGTAAAAACACCAACTGAGGTGCCATCAGCACATGAAGAATCTGAAGCATCATTACGTAAACAAACATCTCCTGAAAAAGTTGTGGAAAAGAAAACCAAAATAGACGTGCTGTTAAAGGCGGCTGGAGATGCACCAATCATGAAAAAGAAAAAATGGGCAGTAGATGCGAATAGACCTATAGCATATTTAATCGAGTTCATACGAAAATATATCAAATGTGAACCTTCAGAGTCGTTATTTTTATATGTCAATCAAACATTTGTGCCATCACCCGATCAACTACTCAGTAATTTGTTTGAATGTTTTGGTACAGATGGGAAACTTGTGCTACATTATTGTAAGTCACAAGCTTGGGGTTAAATATCTTGATGTTTATATTTTAAGTTTATTTTTTGTACCTTGTAATTATTTGTGTTTGTTTTATGAAATTATACTTATTGTGTATTCCAGCCTCTGTTTCATTGTGTAATTATTAATTTGCTTTATATACATTTTTGTGATTTAAAAAAAATTTGTTTTGAATTAGCTTGAACAGAATAAATTGCTCAAGATGATGAAGGTAAATGTCAGATGCAAAGGTTCTGCTTTTAAGGTAGGCTTCTGAAAGTCAAAATGCAATTAAATATTTTTTTTAATTTTTGAGTTTATGGCTGAAAGTGACGATTTTTTAATTACCAAACTTTGATTGCGCTTAAATTTGTTATTTTTTTTATTGGATCTTACCTTAGGGTTCCATGTCCATGCTTATTTAGACGTTAATAACGTTGAATATGCATTGTAGAATGTTACGTAATTAGGTTTTGTGAAGGTAGTAAAGAATTTTGAATCTCGAAGATTTATTGAAGATAATGTGCGAACATTGTAGCAATAAAGGTCTCTGCAGGCTGATGTCAGCAATAGACATGTCAAGTGATTTAAGGCAAACACTAGACAATAACTGCATATGGAATATATTTATGATAAACATAAATCTCTAGTTGCAAAGTTGCAAAATATTTTGTGAGGCAGCTGCCTAACCAGCATTTACACATGTTTTAGTTGCCTGTCGATACAGAAGGTTATGTTGAATGTGAATATAACTTGCTTATGAGTGGACAAACGGTGATATTGCCAAAGTTTTTTTGTAAATGTAAAGCTGCCTGTCTCGCCTATGTCTGCCATTTCAATTTTTCTTGTTGTCGTGGGTAATGTGCATTGTTTTATGAAGAAAGTTGTGAACATTCCCTAGAAAAAATAGCTGAATCTTTGCTTTTTCCTTATAAAATTGCTATTATCTTTAAAATGTATCTGATCTGCATTTAATGTCCTGTAATTTGAAATTAAAGTAACCAGACGCCACCTTTTTTCATTTGAGTAACGTTGAGTGGATTACTCAACATTACTCAAATGAAAAAAGGTTTTAGGATTTTTTTTACTGAAAAAGATGATTTATGAATAATTATTAATTACTTTGTTTGCCAGTTAGATTTAAATGCAGATTTTAAATGAATATTGTTTTAATATAAATAAGGTAGAAAAACTAAAAAAAAGATGATCAAAACAGAGAAACTTGTTTCCATCAAGAAAAGCAGTATAAACTTGGTCACTGTTGTCCGTGAGCATTATCTTCGGAACGATATACCATGCAAAAGCAGGCGATGCAAACTGTGTCAACAACCAACAGGTTTTCATCTCTTTTGTTTGTTATTTTGTTTTATTTTTTAATTTTAAATTAGTTTAAATTTATATGCTGAAATTCCAGTGATTAATGCTGTATATTTTCTTACAAATACATGTCTATCTAAAAGTTGATTATGATCTCTGTTTTTCAGGAATGTCTATGCTACCTGCAGATACAACACATTATGTTATTCCCGACTGTGAAGTGAGCACTAACATTTTTTAAGTTGAATTAAATCATTTTTGTTTACCTTTTAAGATAGTACATTGATGTATCAGGCTTTTCTTATGTATGGAAACATTATAATGACTAGCGTAGGGAAGGAAATTTTTTAGTGGAAGATATTTTTGTGGAAGAAATTAAGTAATTTTTGAGGAAGTAATTTTCACGAATTTGGGTCAATTTCGCAAAATTAAATTCCACGAAATCAAATTTTTTGAACAGTTAATAATTGTGGGAAAGCATTTCAAAATCTCTATTAACCTCAACAAAATCATGATAATTGCCTTAAGTAGCTAAAATGTCTTCCATGAAATTTGCATATTATTCAATGCGAAAAATATTTTCTGCAAAATTATTTATCTAGAATTGATTCGTGAAAAACGATTGCGAAAATATATTCAGCGGAAATTTCTATTCGCAATAATTTCTTTTATAGAATAACAACAAACTATTCTATTTGCGATTATTTCTTTCCTTAAGGTAGTTTCGTTGATATGCTGTACCATCTTTCAGCTGATTTGTAATTTTTGTAATTTAATCCAGTGAAATACTCATCATCATCATCATTCTCAGCTTAACGTCCGTTTTCCATGCTAGCATGGGTTGGACGGGGTACGTATATTAATGACCCTCTTCCAATCTGATCTAGACTGTGTTAGACCTAAACTCAACTTCCTCTGTATCAAGTCTGTCCTTATAACCTCCTTCCAAGTCTTTCTCGGTCTGCCTCTGGGCTTTGCCCCAGGAACTATCAAGTCTCTGCACTTTCTTATCCAATTATCCTCCTCCATTCTTTCCAAGTGCCCCAGCCAATTCAATCTTCTTATCTGGATAACATCTTTAATTCTACGGATACTTAGCCTGCTTCTTAGCTCATCTGAACTCTTTCTGTCTCTCAGACTGGCGTTACACATCCACCTAACCATTCTCATATCATTCCTTTCTAAACGGTCAAGATCTTCCTGCTTCACTGCCCATGTCTCACTACCGTACAACATAACACTTCTTACACAGGCCTCATACAACCTACCTTTTACCTCAATTGACAAGACTCTGCTAGTCAACAAAGGCAGTAACTCTCTGAACTTTTTCCAAGCAGAACCTATCCTGCAAGTAACACTTCTTCCAACACCCCCTTCACTGCCCAACATATCACCTAAGTAACAGAAGTTCTCAACTATCTCTAACGAGCCACTGTTTTACATCATTAAAGCTAGAAATACTTCATTCTCTATAATCTCACCTTTGCAACGCTTGCATACAAACTGAATGTCAGCTCTTAACCTTCCACCAATACTACTGCACTTCTTATGTACCCAATGCTTGCAAGTCTGACAAAAAATTGAGTTACTACCAACCCCTTTCCTGCAAACTCCACAAGGCCACTTTCCAACTACAAGGTCACACTTGGCTGCAATGCTACTAATCATGACTTTGCTGTGTTCACCCTTAGCCCTTTCTCTTCTAGTCCTTTCTTCCACTTCTCAAACTTTTCAACTAATTCTTCCATCGACTCTGCTATGAGAACCAAATCATCTGCATACAATAACTCCCATGGACAACCTGTTCTGAACTCCATCGACAGCGCTTCTAAGACTAGAACAAACAAAAAAGGACTAAGTACAGAACCCTGATGTACACCAACATTTACACTAAATTCATCACTAAGTGAATCTTTAATCCTGACACGACTTCCAGCATTGCTGTACATAGACTGTACCATCGTAACTAGCCACTCATCCACACCTAATTTTCTCATAGCCCACCAAATAACTTTACGTGGCACTCTATCAAAAGCTTTCTCTAAATCTACAAAGGCAAAATAGAGATTCTTTCTCTTTCCTAAATACTTTTCCTGAAGCTGTCTGAGTAAAAATATTGTATCTGTAGTGCCACGCCCTGGAACAAAACCAAATTGCATCTTATCTATATCAATTCTTTCTCTAAGTAACTTATCAATCACTCTTTCAATAACTTTCATTACTTGATCAACCAACTTCAAACCTCTATAGTTACCTCTTTCTAATGCATCACCCTTGCCCTTGAAACAATTCACTATTACACTCGACTGCCACTCACTCGGAATAGCACCATCCTTTTTAATCTGATTAGCAAGACTTGTAATAAGCTCAACTCCAATATATCCAGATGCTTTTACCATCTCTGCAACAATACCTGATACTCCTGCAGCCTTGCCAATCTTCAATTTCCTAATAGCCTCCACTACCCATTCTGTCTTGATCTGCATAGCTGGCCCTTCTACAACATCATCATCAGACAAATTATCCTCATCCCAATCAAACTCAGTGTTAAGCAACCTCTGATAATAATTCTTCCAAGCTACCCTTTTCTCCTCCTCTGTGCTAGCCAAAACACCGTCATCATTACGTATACGCTTTTCACCTACATCATCTTGATTAGTCTTTTTCATTTGCTTTGCTATCTTGAATACCTCATTGCGCTGGTCTTCCCTTCTTAACACATCTGCAAATCTGTTTCTCTCTGCTTCTGATTTTGCCTTATACGCTGCTGTACGAGCACGACGTCAACCTCATTATTCCACCACCAGGTCTGTCTATGTCTAGCTGGTCCTTTCGTCCACCCACAGGTATCATCAGAAGCTTCTAGAAGACAATTCTTCAAAGTAGTCCAAGCACTTTCAACATTGTCACTATCACAATGACCATTGTGGGCTAACTGCTGAACTTTTGCACTAAATTGTCTTGCTACAATCTCTTCCTTCAGCTTCCAGACTTTACGACGGGGCTTGTACTTTCCCTTGGCTTCTTTAACACTCTTCAAGATAATATCACAAACCAGCAACCTATGCTGGGAAACACACTCTTCCCCCGATATAACTTTCACGTCCTTCACCACTTTCTTGTCTGACTTTCTAACCAGGAAGTAATCTATCTGTGTCTTACAACCACCTGACTCATATGTTATCAGCCTACTCTGTCTCTTACTGAATGATGTGTTGCAAACCACCATGTCCGTTGCCATTCCAAACTCAAGCATTCTCTCCCCTTCCTTATTTCTGCTCCCAAATCCATAGCCTCCATGCACACCTCTATAACCTTCAGATGACTTCCCAACATGACCATTATAGTCGCCGCCCACCATGACAAGTCAGTGTCTCCAAACTTTGATGTGACTGCTATTAACTCATCATAAAACTTATCTTTATCTTCCTCACTGAGTCCACACTGTGGAGCATAAACTGACAGCAAAGTGACAATCCTATTACCTATCAAAAACTTTATCACTATAATACGACTATTAACACGCATAACATCTATTACTTTTTCTACCCACTTCTCTGCAACGAATATGCCAACTCCTCCATATCCATCACTATTACCAATCCAAAAAAGCTTATACCTTGCCCTCCTACCTTCCACAAATCTCACTGAAGCTCCTCTCCACCTGACTTCCTGAACACAACACATATCAACAGATCTACGTTCTAACATTTCAACTACTTCACCTGGTCTACCTCTCAGAGTACCAACATTTACACTAGCCATCCTCAACCTAGTGTTATCTACCTTGTGATGTGATAGCTGGGTACCGGTCTGACGATGCTCACACCTGACATCTGTCCTACCATGCGCGACACCTTCACTCCTTAGAGTTCCAGCCCCGTTTACGCAGTTTGTCTGATCAACTGTTCTTACGGCCATTAATAAAGAGTTTTGGCATTGTTTTACAGCTGGATGCCCTTCCTAGCGCCAACCGTTCACAGACCGGACTGGGTGTTTTTTAAAGTCACTATGTAGCATTTCATGGGACTTCCACAATCGCCCCTTTAAACTAAGGTATGGTGGAGGACGTTCAACTCCTCTCTTGTCTCTTAAAGAGACCCTTCACCCAGGGTAGGGAAGGAAATTTTTTAGTGGAAGATATTTTTGTGGAAGAAATTAAGTAATTTTTGAGGAAGTAATTTTCACGAATTTGGGTCAATTTCGCAAAATTAAATTCCACGAAATCAAATTTTTTGAAGACTTAATAATTGTGGGAAAGCATTTCAAAATCTCTATTAACCTCAACAAAATCATGATAATTGCCTTAAGTAGCGAAAATATCTTCCATGAAATTTGCGTATTATTCAATGCGAAAAATATTTTCTGCAAAATTATTTATCTAGAATTGATTCGTGAAAAACGATTGCGAAAATATATTCAGCGGAAATTTCTATTTGCAAAAATTTCTATTCGCAATAATTTATTTTTTAGAATAACAACAAACTATTCTATTTGCGATTATTTCTTTCCTTAAGGTAGTTTCGTTGATATGCTGTACCATCTTTCAGCTGATTTGTAATTTTTGTAATTTAATCCAGTGAAATACTGCTATTGTAAAAAATATTGTTAGGTGCAAAATTATGCAGCCTCGTTTATTAAAGCTCTAAAAATTTGAAGAAATAGAAAGAAGAAACTTTCTGACATCTCCAATATTTAGTACAGTTTAAAATTTTGAATTAGTCCAGTTTGAAATTTAACAAGTTCTAACAGATGTGTCTAAAGGATAACACATAATTATTTGTTTGGAACTTAGTATAAACAGAAAGGTCTATACCTATTCATATAATTTTTTTATTGTAGGTGACAAAGAAGTACCTGGAGATTTTTCAACTCAAAGAACTAACAGGGTTGATTTTTCTTCAAACAGTGAAAAACTTTGTAAGTTTAGCGTAGAAACTTCAGTGTATGAACTTAACACGGTATACTAAACCTAATTACATTATGTGCAGGTTCAATACTCTGGTGGAGGAAGAAATTTGCTCAGAGATTTAAACAAGTTAATAAAAGACACAACAAAGGAGTCCATATTTTTCGACAATGAGTTTCACAACGCATGCTATGTAGAACGCAAACATGGTGACAATATTGACGAATGGCGAATGAGGTAAGTACTGCATAAGAGTATATTACGCTGAAGCTTTTTTCATTGGTTTAAATTATTAGATTACTAGTCGTTAAACCACAAGCATTATTTCCTTCCTCACCTCAGAAGAAATTCACATTTGAACAGTGCGTTTATTAAAAAGAGTTTCCAACTAGTATGAATGTTGACAACATGAAAATCACATAAAAATTGCTTGCAATCACTTAGGGAGTTGCTGCTGAAGAGTGTGATCAAACAATGTACTGCCATAATTTGTTTAATATTAATCTTCATCATGCTCTGTCGTGCATTATTTACTTTAGCATTATTTACCAATTTGCTGTTTGGTATTTTCAACACCTAGATGAAGAAACTCCTATCATTATAATCACTAACAATGAAAATGTAAGGATTATTGTAAAATTATTGAGAGTGTACATGAGTCAATTTTGAAAGTCAGTTTACATTTCTACTATTTTGAAATTCAAGAAAACCTTTTTTCCGATTCCCTTCGTATTTTTGCTTAGGGTATCTACTTAACAGGGTCTGTACAAACTCAGATAAATTTTCAAAATAGTTAGCCCTAATCAGGATGAATTTAAAAGATTCAGGAGTAAATTAGTAGTCAGGAAATTTTAAATTTGTATAAAAACACTTTTTTTTATACAAACTTTAAACCACAATAAATTGAGTAATGAAAACAGAATAAAAATGCATAGTTTTGACAAAAAATTGTTTTCTAACTGGATAGAAATGATGAGGAAACAATGTTAATGAAATTAATGAAAATTAAGGAATTTGAATTGGAAAATTTCTGTATAAAGCTGATTTTATATAGTCAATTCAGAGCAATCTCTTTTTATTCAAAAAACAGGCAAAAAAAGATTATGGAAATAAGACCCATCAAGTTTTTGTTTTATCCATGGACAAGTACATTACAAGCTTTTGGCCTGACCTAACTGATGCACATAACCTGCTAGAATCTGTCAATGCGTCATCAACAGTTGACATAAAAGTTGGTAAGATAAAATCATATCGTTGTTAAAATATTACTCTCCGTTTGATTTCTTCAAGATCTCTCCCAGGGATATAATTAATGAAATTTTTTAAATGACTCCGTTAACGTACTTTGAAAATTAATTGGCTGAAAAGTTGTGCCATGTTAATAAAACTTACCATTCTTTAAACATATTTAGCCAATCTTTTACACAGGTGGAGAAACACCTACATACCTTCTTTAAAGGGATTCCTGCATTGAAAATGATATTTTTGTATGTAAAGAGGATAAAAGGTTGTTTATCAAGTCTCTTGGAATTTTTTAAAAATCTTGTTTCGTTCTTGAGATATTTAGCTTCAAAGATTTCCATCTGACCTTATGACATCATCATTGATGATGTAATAAGGTAGTAAGCATAAATTAATACTTGAAATATCTTGTAAACTTACATAATATCAAAACCTTTTAAGAAGTGTGAACTTATGCTCTAATGATACCTTGACATATGAAAGGTAAAGGTAAAAATGTAACGTCAGCATTTTTTTAAAAAGTACTTATGACATCATAAGTTCTTAGGTTTTACAGGTTTTAAATAACTTAAGATCATCCAAAATAACAGCTCCTTAATTGTTCATTTTAGGTGATGCGAGTTGCAAAGAATTTCAAGAGTACTATCCATCACTTGTGTTACAATCTGGAATCAAATCTGTATGTTTCTTCAATCCTCATTCCGTAACCAAAATATAAGTGATATAAATATAAGGCAAATTCAACAGTCTTTGCTTGTAAGAAGTCTAAAACAATACTGCTTATTTGCCACCATTATGTTTTGATTTTCTTCACATTTTGCATCTTTTTTTGCTTGTGTGGCTTTCTCGAATCTATAAAAACATTTTTAGGGCAGATTTATTTCCAGTTATCTTAGAGTCAACAAATACAACCCTAACGGAGAAGCATTTATTCGAACAAGGTATATACATTGATTTGTTTACATTTAATTATTTATAATGAGTAAAATAATTTTAACCTTATGTAGATTGTTAGAAATGTCAATAGTAATCTCCATTTAACTTAATTCAACTCTTAAATTTCTCTTTGTAGCATTACAAAGAATTCCTCATCTGTTACATCAGAGCATATCCTCATTCCTGGAACAATTTTTCGGTTTGTTTTTATTTAAGATATAAGATTTTCATGGTTTTCGTTATTGTTGGTGTTTTGTTGCATTGTTGTTCATTTTGTAATTATAGTAACCGATCCATTGATGGGGATCTTGTCATTGTAGAATTACTTCCAAAAGAACAATGGCAAAGACGTTCATCTTCTCTTGTTGGCTCTGACACAGGTAATAACATATCAATTGCTCCACTTGGCTGATTGCCGTAATGAATCCCCTTTTCACTCCCTTTTCTCTCTCTCTTTTATCTTTAGGAGATTTTTTTATTTAGAGTCTGCTACTGTGCAGGATTCAACAACTATGATGACTGGACGGGTAGTCGGAATTTTACAAAGAAATTCTCGTGATTTTGTTGTGACAATACCAGATAGGGAGGAATCTGTGAAAAAAACTACTGAAAAAGTAAGTGTTTATAACGTTTCTACCTAATGCTGTTTTAAATTTGCTGAAAAAACTGTCAGCCACCACAGAGCTTAAGCTAAACAGCTGTACTGTCAGATTAGACTGAAAACTGATGTGCTTAGCCATTACAAGTTTACTAAAAGTAGGTTAAATAAACTACATTGCTAACTTTATTGGACTAAAAGGAGTTAAAAATAAACCTTCTTTATTTTATCATTTTACAGATACTAACCGTTCCATGGGATGTCAAAATACCTAAGATTAGAATCAGTACTAGACAAGCTTCTAAACTAAAAGATTCTAGGTATACTCCTCTATGTTTATTTGAATACGGACTTTTATTGGCAGCATGCTTTTGTTACCAAACAAATACTTTTTAAAAAATGAACAATGACAGAATATGATGGAAATACATTCTTTATCAGCTTCCTTCAGCATGCTTATATAAAATATTTCAACCTCAAAATCTTTTGCCTGTATTTGCAGCCGAATTGTTAATTTGTGATTAAGATATAAGAAATAGTGATGCCCATGATATGTACAACAGAGGATAACTAGTAACTAGTATGTCTATTTGTGCAGAATAGCATCAAATTTTGCCAAAAGTTTACTATAGGTTTAAGTTCCTAAAGTTCAGGCTGGGATTATGCTTCACTTTTGCTTATTTTTTACTTCTTAATCCTAATATGCATTTAACGGTTGACAAAAATAATTTACTGATTTATTTCATTTACTTTGTTGTTATGTGAGAATTTTTCGACGTTTAGATTTATTGTTCGTATCGATTCATGGGAGACAAGTTCGTTATATCCAAATGGACATTTCGTGAAGTTGTTAGGGCCGGTTGGTGATATTGAAACAGAGATATCTACTATTTTAATTGAACACTCGTTGGTAGTTGCACCATTCAGGGAAGGAATTTTGAAGGAAATGCCAATAAGAACAAGGGATGATTTTTGGGAGATGGAAAAAGAAGAAGTGATGAGGAGAAAAGATCTCAGGTTCCTATAATTTTCTAATTCAAAGAAATTTTGTGTGTTCAAGTTCTATAATAGCTGGAATCTAACCACACAGAGCAAGGTATAGAATATATAACCTTAAGGCTGCAAAATAAAAGTTACATTTTGGTTTCTAGTCTGATTTTCATAAATGTTTATATGACTTCCAGTGAAATGAAACTCATTTCGGTGTTGATTTCATTTCTGTCAACAAAACTCGTAAACACGATTTATCCCAAATGAGACAGTTGTGCACATGTGCAGTTTTTACAGCCTTGATGTGATAAAAAATGTGATAAAAAATGTACTGTGCACATGACCTAAGATGTTTACGCGTTGATGTTGATTTAAATCTTTTAATCAAATAGGAGCATTTCATATAAAAAAAAAACATCACAGAACTGGTAGTGAAATGTTACAAGTCGATATTTAAAGTTCAGATTGTATGTTTTTCATTCTCAGTAAATTAAGAGCTCTACAAAGTATTAAAATATTATACAAATTTTAAAATATTAAAATACAAAATATTAAAATGGACATTAAACACAATGGTCAATGTGATAGTGACAATGTTGAAAGTACTTGGACTACTTTGAAGAATTGTCTTCTAGAAGCTTCTGATGATACCTGTGGGTGGACGAAAGGACCAGCTAGACATAGACAGACCTGGTGGTGGAATAATGAGGTTGACCAGTGTATAAAGGAAAAGAGGAAACTTTGGAAAGAGTGGAAGTCAGGTGGTAGTAAAAATATTTACTTAGAAGCTAAGCGTCGTGCTCGTACAGCAGTGTATAAGGCAAAATCAGAAGCAGAGAGAAACAGATTTGCAGATGTGTTAAGAAGGGAAGACCAGCGCAATGAGGTATTCAAGATAGCAAAGCAAATGAAGAAGACTAATCAAGATGTTGTAGGTGAGAAGTGTATACGTAATGATGAAGGTTTTTTGGCTAGCACAGAGGAGGAGAAAAGGGTAGCTTGGAAGAATTATTATCAGAGGTTGCTTAACACTGAGTTTGATTGGGATGAGGATAATTTGTCCGATGATGATGTTGTAGAAGGGCCACCTATGCAGATCAAGACAGAATGGGTAGTGGAGGCTATTAGGAAATTGAAGATTGGCAAGGCTGCAGGAGTATCAGGTATTGTTGCAGAGATGGTAAAAGCATCTGGATATATTGGAGTTGAGCTTATTACAAGTCTTGCTAATCAGATTATAAAGGATGGTGCTATTCCGAGTGAGTGGCAGTCGAGTGTAATAGTGAATTGTTTCAAGGGCAAGGGTGATGCATTAGAAAGAGGTAACTATAGAGGTTTGAAGTTGGTTGATCAAGTAATGAAAGTTATTGAAAGAGTGATTGATAAGTTACTTAGAGAAAGAATTGATATAGATAAGATGCAATTTGGTTTTGTTCCAGGGCGTGGCACTACAGATACAATATTTTTACTCAGACAGCTTCAGGAAAAGTATTTAGGAAAGAGAAAGAATCTCTATTTTGCCTTTGTAGATTTAGAGAAAGCTTTTGATAGAGTGCCACGTAAAGTTATTTGGTGGGCTATGAGAAAATTAGGTGTGGATAAGTGGCTAGTTACGATGGTACAGTCTATGTACAGCAATGCTAGAAGTCGTATCAGGATTAAAGATTCACTTAGTGATGAATTTAGTGTAAATGTTGGTGTACATCAGGGTTCTGTACTTAGTCCTTTGTTGTTTGTTCTAGTCTTAGAAGCGCTGTCGAGTTATTGTATGCAGATGATTTGGTTCTCATAGCAGAGTCGATGGAAGAATTAGTTGAAAAGTTTGAGAAGTGGATGAAAGGACTAGAAGAGAAAGGGCTAAGGGTGAACACAGCAAAGTCTAAAGTCATGATTAGTAGCATTGCAGCCAAGTGTGACCTTGTAGTTGGAAAGTGGCCTTGTGGAGTTTGCAGGAAAGGGGTTGGTAGTAACTCAATTTTTTGTCAGACTTGCAAGCATTGGGTACATAAGAAGTGCAGTAGTATTGGTGGAAGGTTAAGAGCTGACATTCAGTTTGTATGCAAGCGTTGCAAAGGTGAGATTATAGAGAATGAAGTATTTCCAGCTTTAATGATGTAAAACAGTGGCTCGTTAGAGATAGTTGAGAACTTCTGTTACTTAGGTGATATGTTGGGCAGTGAAGGGGGTGTTGGAAGAAGTGTTACTTGCAGGATAGGTTCTGCTTGGAAAAAGTTCAGAGAGTTACTGCCTTTGTTGACTAGCAGAGTCTTGTCAATTGAGGTAAAAGGTAGGTTGTATGAGGCCTGTGTAAGAAGTGTTATGTTGTACGGTAGTGAGACATGGGCAGTGAAGCAGGAAGATCTTGACCGTTTAGAAAGGAATGATATGAGAATGGTTAGGTGGATGTGTAACGCCAGTCAGTTCAGATGAGCTAAGAAGCAGGCTAAGTCTCCGTAGAATTAAAGATGTTATCCAGATAAGAAGATTGAATTGGCTGGGGCACTTGGAAAGAATGGAGGAGGATAATTGGGTAAGAAAGTGTAGAGACTTGATAGTTCCTGGGGCAAAGCCCAGAGGCAGACCGAGAAAGACTTGGCAGGAGGTTATAAGGACAGACTTGATACAGAGGAAGTTGAGTTTAGATCTAACACAGTCTAGATCAGATTGGAAGAGGGTCATTAATATACCCCGTCCAACCCATGCTAGCATGGAAAACGGACGTTAAGCCGAGAATGATGATGATGAAACCTGTAATTGAATAATGAAAACATTTTGTAAACTAGAAATATTATATAAGTATATTTGATTCAACATTTGCATTTTTGTTCTAGGTATTCTCATCTCATATTCAGTGTAGATCCACAAGGATGTGAAGATGTTGATGATACGTTATCTGTTCGGTAAATTGTTTGATATCTTACATTATCTGTTTGGTCAATGAGTGCTTCCTTCTAAGTCTTAATGTCTCCAGATTTGCTACAAAGTAACCACAAGACACTAACAAAACAAGAAAATTCAAGAAACCTCTTGTAGATTACAGTTTCCTAAAACCACTCTCTTATCACCAAACTTAGGCAACTCAATTTTATAATATTTCAGAAGCCATTTCCATTAATAATTCAACCTTGAAACCGTGTGAAGTATTTGTATGTATACTTCATCAAGTTGTCTGTTTCAAAGGCCGCACTTTTGAGACAACGTCGTCTTTTCTCATTTTTGCATGCTATGAAATACAATATTCCAGCCTCAAAGGGAAGCAAGTTTAATATCTTTCCTCATCATGATGTCTCTGAGGTCTTTCAATATCTCCTGTGTGGGCTATCATTGGATTTTCCATGAGCCTCTAGTAGTATTGACATTAAGACATCTACTGTTTGTTTGTAATACATGCTATGCCAGCTCCTCACAAATTATACACCTTTTATTTATCGAATTCTGTGCCCTACATTACAATCTTCATTAGATAATTTTGACAAAAACGAAGAGTTGTCACACACAACCGCCTACTTCTTTCTTGTTTGAACTGCTTTAGTTAAAAAGGAGGTCGTTTGTGTTGCTATCGTCTTATTTTATAGTTAAAACGTTTTTTCCAGTATCAATGGATTTGTTCTGAATGGCATTTTACTTATCACATCATACCCAGTACACTTTCCATTCCTATAACTATGGATGGGAAAGTTAAATATCGTAAAAATTTTCATACAAGGGCTGTGATAAGCCATTGCGGCTACTTCAGTAATGGTCACACCACCGTAACCTTTGATCAAAGACTAACAAATTTTTCAAACAATTGTTTCAGCAAGGGGGTTTGACTGTACCCAGTCTTGTCTTCGAAGAGTGACTACTCCACTTACTATCACAGTCTATTCAAAATAAAAAAACAAACAATTATATTAGCAGAGGGTTTCACCACACATGGCCTTGTCTTTGGAGAGTGACCTCTCTGCTTATTACCTGAGTCAACCAATCAAGGTGTAAATGGTTAAAGTTTTTATAGACGGGGATGTCTAGATTATGCCCATGACCGTCCACGGACCTAGTATTGGGTTCAGAGATATGGGTTGACACCGACCTACCTTTATTGAAGTTCTGTCCAAGTATTCACTTGTGTTGTGTTCTTTTAAATTGTTTCCTTAAAAAAGGAGAATTGTGTCTCTTCAAGAGGCTTTTTCTTTAGAGGAGTAAAACCTCTAGTTTTTTACTTTCAAAGACCTAATAGGTCGCTTTCTAATATTTTGTATGTGTCTTCTTTACAGACACAAGGAAGTAGTAAATGTATAAATAAATAAATCAATAAAGAACCCTGCATTGATAAATAAACTATTGTGTGACACTTTCTTTTTTAGACAATTATCAAATGGTAGGGTAGAACTTGGTGTACACATCGCAGACGTTACACATTTCGTGAAAACCAACAGTTTAACTGACTTGGAAGCGAGATCTAAGTATGTTGATTTCTTTTTACTTCCTGTGGTATGAATAGTGGTATGCACGAATTCCATGATAGAACATCTTGGTATAATGATTGGTATAATGATTTTGTGTCTAGCATAGGAAGCTGTGAGAAAAAATGTAATCTGCTTTAGCTGTGTTATGTGCAGTTTTCATTGTATCTGTATTTGATATAATGCTTAAAAAGGCAACATAAAAACACTGAAAACATTTTTCAGTTAATAGAATACTAATTGCATCTCTATTTTCAAAATATTTTTTATGTAAAAAAAGAAATACCCTTTGTACTGCTGTTATCAAGTGAAAGACAATTAATTAGAAAAGTATAATTAAAAAAAAAATTGAGATTAATTTAGAATATATCTTTTTTTTTAGAACTACTACAGTTTATTTAGCAGACAGAAGATATGATATGTTACCTGATGTACTTAGTGCAAATTTATGTTCCCTTATAAGTGGTGTGGACAGGTGAGTTTTATTCTTTTGTGGTTTGAGAGAATTTACACAATGTGTTACCTTGTTTTAAAGTCTGTTTTTAAATGTGTGCAAGTTATGATGTCATCGAAGGGATTAATAATAAATTGACCTCTTCACTACCAACCAACCAAAAGATTTGTATAATCAATTGTTATAATCGTGTTTTTTTTGTCTCTTTGTTTATAGATATGCTGTCAGTGTTATCTGGATTCTTGATGCAAATTATGAAGTTGTTGATGTATGGTATGGTCGTACTGTCATCAGATCAAAATATAAATTGTTTTATGAGGTATGCATATCCATTTTTGTAGTTAGAACAACCATTACAATATTTTGTAGGTATTTTGAACATGTTTGATAAATTATATTTTTCTTTTGTTGTTGTTCACTTGTTTTTGTATTGTCAGTACCAATTGAATTGTCGGTTGATTTTCAATCAAAATAACATAGCTTGTTTATTTATTCAAATAGTAAACCTTTTAATATATAGTATATCATTCTTTCACATATACTTCGCATGGAAAATAAATTTGAAAACTGAAGGATTTAGAGAGTTTAGACATTGTCACTGAAAACAGTAAACAAATATTTCCTGACTTATTTATTTTGTTTGTCACTTCTATCAAACAACTAAAATAAAATGAGGACATTTCTTACAAAATGCTTAATTAGATCAGTTGTTATTGAGATTATATTATTATCTTACCTCTAACTTATCTTACCTGCTTTAAAAAAAAAAAACGATTTTTTATGCAGGCAGCTCAACAAATTGCTGATGGTGAAATGAAACTGAAAGAAGCTGTGGAGAATATTCCTGAACTGAAATTGATTCAAAACGCTGAACAACAAAATAAAGAGTGGGACAGTTATTTTTTGTTGTATACCGACATATTCATCAATAAATTTGAAGGCTTGAGATTTGAATTATTTCTTATTTAACAATTTACTGTATTTGTTAAAGTGTTTGCGTAATTTGAACAGATTTTGATGCAAACAAATTTTTCTGCTCCTTGTAAAGCTTTAATACTTCTTGCTACCAAATCTGGGCGTTCGTTTATTCAAGAAAACCTTCTGCATCTTGATTGGCTTGTATTGGCAACGGTTGCAACTTTTAGCCTATTTACCTTATGAATTTCTTTCTTTTTTAGTTTTCAAGAAATGAAAGAAGCTATCATAATGTTAATGAGTATAGCTAGGCATTTGAAAGCTAAAAGGTCAGACAGTGGTAAGAAATTTCTTCACTTTTAGCAAAAAGTAAAGTTGTTACTTTATTGTAAACAAGAGGAATTGCACATCACATAATTTTTTACAGGTGCAATCGATTTGGTGAGCACTGAAGTTCAGATTCAAGTTGGAGACTCAAAAGAAGTTAAAAATATTCTTCCAAAGAAAGTATGGTAATCTTCAACCAGTGTTATGTTATGTTCCTATATTTCCAATTCCATAGCTGACATCTTTGATGCTAAATTCTCATATTTTCAATTTCATAGCCGATATATTCTACTGAAGTTTTACATTTCTCATTGATATTTTTTTTTCGTAGCCACTGGAGGTGCATGAAACAATAGCAGAATGTATGATATTCGCTAATCACTGGGTGGCGAAAAAGATTAAAGACACATATAAGAATTTTGCACTGGTAAGTTAAATTGTCGGTTGTTATGGTTGTTCACCTTTGGAATAACTTTCTCTAAAAAATAATTATTTGAGAGGCGGACTTATGCATGGGTAAGCCTATCTGCCATTCAAGAAAATGTTAAACAACAAAACCGTGGTATTATTTGTGGGTGTGCTTGTCTCCGGAGTAATAAGGTATCCAAAATTGAAAACATTTACATGAATAGATTGTTAAAAGGGCCAAAAACGTTTCTTTTGACTGAAACTGTGCATGTCCTCTACCACCAGGTCACCAGTTATTGTTGTCTCCTGTTTTTCAACATTAACGTTATTTTTCACTAATAGTTGCGAAATCATCCACCACCAAAACAGGATGGTTTTGAATCTTTGAAAGACTGTGCAAAGGCTAAAGGCTTCAATGTCAACACAAGGTAAATATGTGATCATTTACGATATTGCATGTGTAAAGCTAGTTTTTGGCAAATTTGGGTCAATTTTTGTAAAATGAAATTCCATGAAATGATGGCAATTTGCGAAAATAAATTCCTAGAATGTTTTTTGGGGAAATGTTACGATAACGACAAATTTAAAAGTTCCAATAAACAAACATGCTTGAGATTTTCTCAACATTAATAATTTTATGGGTGGAAAATTTTTAGAAATCGTGAAAAAGTACTTCAAAGTTTTAATTAACCCCCATAAAATTATTATTTTTGTCATAAATCGCAAAAATATTTGTTAAATTTACTTTCTTCCGCGAAAATCACTATTTTTGGAAACACGATTCGCAAATATACATTCCGCGAAAATTTCTGGTTGTAAGAATTTTTTCCCTTAAAGTAGAGTGGAAGGTTTTGACGTTTTATCTCTTTTGGGTTTGAAAAAGAATATTTTGTTCATTGAATTAAAAGTGCTTACTATAAACTGTGATTAAAAACTTGGTTATAATAAATTAAATCTTGAAACAGCAGCATATTCTCTTCTGATATTAAAATATTTTGAATGTTTGTTTAAAAATATCAATTAACCAACAGTATCTGTCATATTTTCCAAAAAACGGTATCCAGAATCTTTTTTTGTGATTAGTAGTTCATTTTTATCTCCCATGCTATGCTATTTGTTTATAAGGGGATTCATTTTTGTGTGGACTCAATTTCGTGAGACCAAAAACATCGTTTTTTGCGAGGATTTAATTTCGCGAATCAGCTATTTAAAATTTTGGTGAGGTCAAATTTGTTCAGATAAATCTTAAATTTAATTTTCATAAAAAGAAACAGCCGTAGGAAGTAGGTGAAATTTGTAAACAAAACAATGCAGTGTCTTCTTCTCACATACTGCTGAAACAAAGCATTGCATCATTGACCAAAGTAGGAGAAAATGGCCTTGACGGCTAAAAAAACTGAAAAACCTAGAGGGTACAAAGATATCAGAAACTATTTTCAAAATGTTCGTAGACATCGCAGTTACCAATAGTCATCCATTACAAGATATATCTCATGTATTTTTTTATGAAAAATAAGAAATAAATAAATAAAATTTTTTTTTTTTTGTAATATTTTGCGAGAATTTAATTTTGCGAATTGCGCATTTTGAAATATTTCGCGCTGACTTAATTTCGTGAATTTTGGCCATTCTCAAAATTTAATTTAGGCGAAAAGAAATCCCCTTTTTTAATTGTGAAATTTCAGAGAATTTTACTTTCAAGTGGTAATTAATTATTAGAATTCTATGTACTGAAAAAAGTTCTTCATTTAAACCTTGGTGATATGATAGAATGTTACATAAAATAATATTTATCTTGCTTGATATTTCCTCTTACTTTCTGATATTACCCTTCATCTACAGAAAAGAAACTGTAGTTTATTTGTGATATTATAACATGTAAATAGACCTTGCGTCACAATTTTACCATCTGCATTTTCAAATTTTTCTAGTTCCAACCAAAATCTTGCTGAGTCATTGGATGAATGTAATGATCGTGACCCAAACTTTAATAAGGTGATAAGAAAAAATTGTATTATTTTGACACTGAAATCTATCCTTATCTATGTATGCTTTAAATTGAATGATGATTTCACTGTAAAAGAAAATTTATTTTTAGATATTACGTATGCTAGCTATTCAGGCTATGATGGTAGCTTCATATTTCTCATCTGGATCTATTGAAGCAGACAAGCACTATCATTATGGTAATTATATAACCCAAAACATATTCTTTCACTTACAATCTCGGTCAAATTATTGAAGTAGTAGAGAGTTTCTCACGTCCTATAGTCTTCTAACACGCCTGCGTCTGCTCAATAATCCACAGCAGAAGACCCTAAAAATTAGAATTATGATCATAGTGACGCCAACAGCAACTAGAACCTAAGATTTTAAAAGTTAAAAATGCGTGAATATAGAAACAAACTTCGACCTTTGCATTATTGTCTGAAAATATTTTGACTATGATTGTAGATATATAATGTAGTGTACTTGAGATATAGAAAGATTCTTGTTCTAAAAACCGCTCCTTCTCTTTTTTGTTTTCTTAACCTGCAATTGCAACAAGTGGAGTTTAAAGTTATAACATTACCAAACATTATTCCAGCATTAGGAGTGTAACACTCAGTACTATTTAAATCTTACTGGACTGTACAATTCAAAGATTAGAAACGTCGTAGGATATGATACGTTATGATAAAATTTTTCTATCATAGGTTTGGCGTTGGATTCATATACTCATTTCACGTCACCTATCCGAAGATATGCTGATGTATTGGTGAGTTTTACATACGACATCACCTTTAGTATTTATTCAATGTCTGGGAAATTTGCATCGTGTTGATACAAATCTTTTTATCTCTTTCGACGTAAGATTGAAAACTTAGTATACATAACCTGCAAAAGTAAGAAACAATTAAGAAATCTCTTTTATACTAATCGTAAGCTTGTGGAAAACCACTGAATTCACCCGTCGCTACTGTAAGCTACCATCTTTGACTCAAAAACGTAAAGTTAAGTATTGTAGACTAGTCGATAGCTCGTAGATTAGCCCGTGGATAAATCCACTGGTTCACCCGTCCTTTATATATCGCATTTCGTGTTTCCATAGCACAAATTTTTTTCTCGTGACAGACGATTACAACTATTATTAATATAGAGATGAAAAACCTCTACAAAACAGGGAATCTTATGAAAATTTACCATAACATCAGTAAATTATTGAAAATTTTATTTGGTTCTTTTTCATGGAAAACCTAAAATTTTCTTTTGCTTTATGGAGTTCCAATGTAATAATAATTTATGGATATAATTGTTAAGGTTATCTAGAAAGACACACGTTTTGTGCTTGTGCAGATATTAAAATATTTTTTTTGTTAACTTTCAGGTTCATCGTTTACTTCTAGCTAGTGTTAACGATTCCACAGCAGAAGTATCCACTTTGCTAGGAAACAAAGAGTTGCATGAGTTGTGTGACCATATTAATATAAAACACAGGGTAAGTTCGTCCATGGAAACTGTTGTGCGAATCAGTGTATCTGGTATTTCTTAACATTATGTAACATGCATGTCAAGAGAAATTGATGGTGTTGTTACTCTTGCTAAATTTCAACTTCTTCACTCGCCATCATAGTTCACTAATGTTAATTCTTTTAAAGCACTGCACCTTGTTATTTCTTTTCTGTTACAGGGAGCAGACCATGCCCAAAAAGAATCTGTAAAGCTGTTTCAAGCAATGTTTTTTAGACATCATGTTGATGACGAAACTTGTATTGTTGATGCTTTGGTATATAATTTACGGACCAACGGCGCCCTGATATTCATTCCTAAGTAGGTTGAACAACAGGCTCTAAAGAAACTCGTTTTCATTGGAAAAGGGTGTGCGGAGATGGGTGGAAGCGCGTTCAGTTGTAATCTCAGGTTTTAGTCCCCATTTCGATGACTGTTAAATGTAGTATTGTCAGTCTATTAAGAGCCACGAAGGAGAGAACTTTTGAAAGTTCGTGGATAAGTTAGTATATTAGCGAATAAACTCAATCTTAATTTTTCACAGATATGTAGTTTCGCAAAAAGGAAAAAAGGTATTTTCAAAAAAAAAAAATTAGAAATCGAAACATATTATCAAGCTATCCAAGTTTAAAGTTTGTAGTCTGGTTTACATCTTATAAAAATAGGCGTCGTCTGCCCTGCAAAATTTCACAGACTTTCCACGTGCACGAAAAAGCAAACGGACTTAAAGAGACGTACGAAACCTACCCACAGTATTATACAAACTCATCACCACAACCAGCCAGACATTTAAATTCAAGTTGAAAACGAACACTTCAGTGAGCAAATAATGAAAAAAACACGACAAAATATGTCTCAAAAATTGTATTGCAGTGGAATAATTAATCACCAGTTGTAGTCGGGCAAATACAATTTCTCACATCATCAACAACAGGAGTTTATTTTCCTAAAAGAGACAAATTTAAATATTTCGAGTAAATATATTTTCACGAGTTGTCTAATTTGGCTTTTTTTGTCGAGCAAATTACAGCGATATTTGTAAAAATTTGCCACATTTGCGGAATTACCTTGAATACATATAGAAGGTTGTAGTAGAACATGATGGCATGCGTTAGTGTACACATGATAGCATGCGTTAGTGTACACGTGATAGCATGCGTTAGTGTACACATGATAGCATGCGTTAGTGTACACATAATAGCATGCGTTAGTGTACACATGATAGCATGTGTTAGTGTACACATGATAGCATGCGTTAGTGTACACATGATAGCATGCGTTAGTGTACACATGATAGCTTGCGTTAGTGTACACATGATAGCATGCGTTAGTGTACACATAATAGCATGCGTTAGTGTACACATGATAGCATGCGTTAGTGTACACATGATAGCATGCGTTAGTGTACACATGATAGCATGCGTTGGTGTACACATGATAGCATGCGTTAGTGTACACATGATAGCATGCGTTAGTGTACACATGATAGCATGCGTTAGTGTACATAAGGAGGTGTAATGAAATCTCTATACTGTGGTCACACTACCCATGTTTAATTTCATAAAAATTCAAGCTCGATAATACTGTTTTATTTTCTGTTTTTTTTAGATACAGTATAAGGGGGGCAGTGTTTTTAAGAAGCAAAGAAGGGTTGGTATGTACACCCGATGATGGAAATACGGTTAAATTTTCGAAAGGTATAGAATATTGGTTCAGTGAAATTCATTTGTTTGTGCAAAAAACTAAGCCTAACTAATACAGGGTGTCTGCTGGACCTCATTTTTCTTGTTCCTGAGTGCACATTGAAACATTGGAATATCGCAAAAATTGTAGTAAAAAAACCCTTGAAAAACACCCCAAAATTAAAAAAATTAAAAGAAAAAGTTTACAGCAAGTAAAAAATAAATGCTCTTGTTGTTGTTGTTGTTGTTGTTCAGATCTGTGTTTATTCTACTGTTGAACTTAACATATACTACAGTTGAGAAGCCATGTTATAACGAAGTTTCGTATTACAGGCCAACTTTGTAAAGAAGCAAACAAAATCGTGATAACGTATGATTCTGGATCGATCGATGTGGCTTTGTTTTCTTATTTAAAAGTAAGTGTTCTTTGTAAAGTCGTGTATACTTCATCTGAAAAGCCAGCTTGGCCTACGTACAACTCTCCAGTATATCGAGACAAGTATATCGAGACAAGGTGGGAAATTTTCGCAGTTCGTCCGGTGAACTTTATATGTTGTGAGTCACTTGATCTGCCAACCTGTGGACACAACATCTCTGGCAAATAGTGTGAGGGAAGGTGAAAGAGCTAAGGATGTTATTACGTCATTACTTACAATTTTGAAAGTCAATTTTAAAATTCATTAACTGTATTTCTGAAATAGGCTTGTACCGCTGACTATCCACCAGTTTTATGGTCATATGATTATGTCTTAATTCTTCTTAGCCATATCATATTCAGGAGTGTTTGGTCTTTCTTTTCCTAACAAATCATGGATTTTAAAACATTATTTTTTAAGGATATCGAAGTATGTGTATAACTTTCAATGCAAGATGAAAATTAACTTCAGAGTATACAGTTTGTTGGATACAAAATTTCTGTTAAGAGGTAGATTTCAAATGTTTTGTGTTTTAGGTTCGGATAAGTGTGAAGAGTAGTAAAGCACATTTCGACCAACTTCGCTTTGTTGTTGTTTCATTCAAATCTGATGTTCACCTGCAGAAGGATGTGACGAAAGTTGAACGGAATGAATTGATTCATGTAAGTTGTTCTCATATTTCTGAACCAGAGAAGATTGGAAAATCGAAACATATAAAATGTTGTCAAACATCACAGCATTGAAACAACATAAACCACAGTCCTTATAAAAGTTTTTACTGCTAAAATTTATTTTCATGTACGTCATCAAAATGGATTAATAGGCTACGCTTTTTTTAATCACACCGTTCAAATCCTCGCTTTACAATCCCCACTCAGATAACCCCTCCCAAAACTGTGACGTCACAACTTTATCATACATAGTTACATGATTATAAAAATTGCTTACATCAGCAAAAATGTCACGTGACTTCCATCACACAGCAAATGCGCACTATAGTTTCACACCTTGAGTAGAGACGGGGCCGCATTTCTGGTCGGAATGTGTATATAAAAAGAAACATAGCTGGTTCAAAAACGCAATAACAAAACTACCTTAAGGGAAGAAAAGTTTGCGCGAGAAAAGATTGCAGAATTAAAGATTGCGAATTTATGGACAAAGAAATAGTAATTTGAGGAATAAAGATTGCGAATTGGTGATACAATCTTGAAATTGCGGAATTAAAATTGCGAATCTGATATTATGTCAAGAAATTGCGGAATTTGAAATTGCGAATTGAAGCAATGATCCATGAATTTTTCCACGAAATCGCTTGATAAATTTTATTCATCTTGGTCATTAAGATTTGTTCCTTTGAAAATTTCTTTCGATCCTAATAATTTAGGGGCTTCCCCTGTACACCTTCATATAGCAAAACAGCAATAGAAATAACTGTCTTTTTCTTGGAAATCGACAAAATTATATTGCGAATTTTTTTTTCTTGGAATTGCGGAAGAAAAGATTGCGAATTTTGGCCAAATCTTTAATTTCGCAATATTTTCTTGCGCAATAATTTCTTTCCTTACGGTATACAACGCTGTATCAGTGTCAGTCTTGCCGATCGACTGCAGAGTGTGAAAGATACTGTTACTCTGTTTTACAACAGCAAAGATGCTAATTTGCTCGGGAATAACACTGCACGACAAAATAGAGCAGGAAGCGCAAGCTACTAAGATGCTGAGGACATTTAACGGAATCGAAGACATCCAACACGAAAAACAAGACACAGTCGTTGGAAGATAGGAACTGCGTCACGGCATGGCGGTTCAAAAAGAACCGCAACCAGCCTCTCACAGATGCCATCATGGGAAAAATTACGTCACATAGAAATGAGAGTGAAGGTGCGATATCAAAAAAGGTAGAGGTATCTACATATCACAAAAGCAAAGGGATCACTTGTAAGTCTCACCGAAATCGAAGCGTTCATAGACGAATTCGAAATAAAGCGTCTTGATCTAAAGGATGCAGAGTTTTTGGTGTTAAGCTTGCCTTCCGTCAGTAACAACTATCGAGACCCCAGGTTCATATGAAGGGAAAATAGATAAATGAGAATAGATAGATGAGAAAATATGATTGAGAAAGAAGGGATGTCTCTACGCTGTGGATGGAAAGGATGAAAGAATTGACAATTTGGAGATGCCTAGCGATTAACAATAGAGCACGTGGAACAAAACGCCTTACAAGAGAGACCCTTGCACTAGCTCGGGAATTCTGTTGGAAGCCATAGTTAAAGCGGGAAAGATGTGATGTACGCTGTACAAAGCTGATAGACATATGGGTATCGCTAAGTATACTTCAACCTCAACATTGAAGTTTATGAGCCAAAGAGAAACTCTGAGAAGGCACTGTCTATGGTAAGAACCAATACTTACAAGGGTTGTGTTATATCAATCTTGGTATGCTGCAAGGACACTATCTCTACATCAATGAATGTTTTGACGGAGAGCTGGGAATTTGCTGACTGCAAGTAAGTCTTTATAAAAAGAAGCATAAATGCAACAGGACCAAGACGACGATTATCTGCAGAGATGAAACGCCTAGCAAGTCTGAGGTCTTTTACGGGGAGAACTTAAGCTGCGCTGGCATCACAATGGATCGAGAACATGTCGACGGAGACTGGAAGAGACATACACCATGCACTGTGCGGACACGGAAGAGAATGTGTTATCTGTAAAGGAAAGGAAGAATGGCAGGTCGACGGCTACGAGCCTACTGCCAAGACAGTCTACAACTACCAGGGATGCAAGTGGTATGGGTGCCCCTGTCAACCAACAGTACATACCATTATGAAAAGATCAAGGTCAGAGGGAAAGCTATTTGGGAACTGAGCTACAAATTCGTCACAACAATGGAATGTGAAAACCCACCTAAGGCGAAACGGTACTTTCAGAAAATGTCTACACCCTATCATCACTATATCGTCTTTGACTTTGAAGCTCTTATGGTATCCATAAACCAACAGCAGACTGGACACCTTGCATATATATCAAAGCACGTGCCAGTATGTGTTACCATCCATGACAGTTTTAACGGTGAGCCGAGAGCCAGAACCTCTTCGTGAGTGTGTGTGAGTGAGTGAGGTATTGGTGATTGGTTTCAACAGTGGGGAAGTGTGACCTCAACATGATTAAGCGGTATTTTGTCGAATAAATTTCGAAAGATGACAACGAGAAGACGACGGTGGAAAGAAGTACAGCGACTATACGTCCCTGACAATATCCAAATTCAAATTTCTCGACATCAAATATTTCTTGCAGCCAGGGATGAGCCATGACAGATGGTCTCTGGAATGTAAGTTAGAGAAGCTGGTGTTTTCGTACGACTGGTAAACGAGCTACGACAAGCTGAACCACGTAGGACCTGTCTCACACGATGACTTGCGGATGTGTCACAATTATGGACTGGTTGGGCGAGTACAATCTGGCAGTTGTAAATCCCTTTTATTGAAGCTGTAGACAAGAAGAAGTGCAAACACTCATGCTTCAGCAAGACATGCAAGGATTGAGGTACAAGTGACCTACGCAGAATGTATTAAAAACCAAATTAACGAACTTTTGCAGACGGATGGTCTGCTATCGTTTTCTGTAGGTATTACAAGAGAGATGTTACGGGTATAAGATGTAAAATATACAAGAAACGTGAATATGTCATTTAGAACATTTATTTATTATGGAACCTCCAAGTTCCACTTTCTACCCAATGTGTGCAAAGCTTTATTACGTATTAATGGAGTAGTCACGTGACTTGTTACACATTCGCGGTTTTTGAAAAATGTGCGAACCGCAAAAGCTTTTCCCCCGCGAAATGTGTTAATATAAAATAGTCTCTAGTCGGTGACCCATGGAAAAATCCACGGGTTTGTCCGTCCTTCTCGCTACTTGCGTTACCATTTTGCGTGACAGACAAACGTATGCGGGTATAACAAATATAGATCAGACGAAATGTATAAAAACTGAACCGCGAAAGTTTTTACCCGTCCCTTGAATTCATGATTTACATTTGTATTATATCGTCTTTTTCAGAATGTAAAAAAGAAGAATGAAGAAAAGAAAAATACTGCGGAAACAAACGAAGAAGAAATTAAGAAAATAGAATTAAAGAAAAAATATGGACAAACGCATAAAAGTGTCAGTTTGTATGAATTATTTCAAAGTTTCAAGAAGACTGCTATATTAGAAAAAACTTAAAAGAATTGTGAGCGTAATTTCTGTTTTTAATTTTTATATGTATAATTTTCTTATGTAACACTTTTACTTTCTTCGTAACTGTTTATTAGCCACCATGAAAAGTTGAAACAGCTGTCTATGTGGGTGGATTCTCTGTGTATGTGTGTGTATGTCTGTGTGTGGGTTGATACAGCAGTGCAATGAAAATTTTGAACAGCTGTGTGTGTGCTAATGTTTTCTTTCTGCAAAATTAAACGAGAATGTGACATTCTATTGTGCGTGCTTGTCCATTTTGTCAAATACAAATTTGATCATGTATCACCTTTTTGTTGAATTTAAGATGACATATTCAACTTTTCGAAATAAAATTCAAATTCGGCAAGTTGGATCAACAAAAGGATTATACGCAATCAAATTTTTCAAATTCGCCCGCATATGGTGTGGACCTGTATTTTCCAAGCAGAACAATTTGAGGAATATGATGTATTGATTAATATTTAACATATACAAATGTATTATAAATAAAAAACTTTTAAGCGCAATAATAATCACAACACCGTAGGACTTCAGTCTGTAAATTATCACACACAAATTGGAATGAACCGTTGTTATGATCGAAGCTGCAGATTCTCCTCACAGTCGCGGTACCATCATGAAATTCACATTGCGCTTTCAATGTTTTAGTGCATGTAGCCAAGACCAGTGCACTTTTTGCTGCATCACATGCTGAGAAAATCCTTATACTATCGCGTTTTGTACGAGCGACTTCTTCGTTGGCTGCAGAAGGAAAGAATAAAAATTGTGTATTAGATTTACAATGACCGATCCATGTCGCTTCGAATCCGTCGTGGATTTTTGATTGCAAATATGTGAAAACCCTCTCTAGAAATCGGCACTGTTATTGTGGCCACCCACTCGAGATGGGCACCTTAATTTATTTTTCGCCTTGCTTAAGAGAACGAGAACTAGAAATAAATATTCGTGGGCTGAACTTACTTGGGACGAATTCGTGTGTGTGGTTTATCTGCGTAAAATTTTTCTAGTATCCCTCTTTAGAGTTAATTGTACGTACATCATGAATGTAAATTTAAAATTAGAATATACGTAGAAACGACAGCCTTGCTAGATATACTGAATCTCCTAACAAGGGCGGAATGCAGGGCGTTGTGTGCATTGTTTCCCTAACCCCCCTCCCCCCCAAAAAAAAAATTAATCAACATGGTACTTTTTATACGCCCTTGCGTTATAAATGAGCAAAGGTATTTTATAAATACTCGAACCATTTTCTTGGGTCCCTTGAACTTTCGTTAATACTTTCTTATAAAAACCTCGGATAACTCGACCCATTTTTCGTCTCCCCTGAGGGTAATTTCTTCGGATAACCAGAACTGATGTAATATAGAATGTTGTCTGTCAAAATTTAATTTTAAAGGGGATCGCACCTTTTCCCGGTAACTGTTGCCCCATCTTTTAAAAAAGTCGCTTCAAGATGAACTATAATCTCATTTTAGACTGAATTTGACTTAACGAACTAGGTGTTAACTGTATTGTGTGACAACAATTTTTGTAGCGAGTTCGTTGCAAATATTTGTAGTCCTCGTTCTCTTAAGCAAGGCGAAAAATAAATTCAGGTGCACACCTTTGAAGCGGGTGACCACCTCTGAAGCGGGTGACCGCAATTACAGTGACGATTTCTGGAGAGGGAGACACGTATGTTTGCGACCAAAAATCCGACTTCGGGGCAAAACTTTCGCGACGGATTCGAGTGGCACGGATTATATTTGGTCCTCTTGTCGCCTCATAGTGTACATTTAAAAAGCTTTCCAACAAGAGCCCTGTCAATTTACAAGATTAAGTACCTACTTTAAGGAAGAAACTTTCGTGGGAAGAAACTTGTCTTAGAATCACCTCAAAATCTTGGGAATTAACTTTAGCGGATAAAAGAAATCTCGCGGGAATAAACTTTCGATACTTTAACAAAAGTTCCGCGTTTATATCTTCACTTTTGAGTCTTCGCGGGGTGATGTAGCGAAAATTTCTTCTCTAAAAGTACAACTTCATCAAAAGTTGTGTATATTCAACTTGAAAGTATATTGTAACAAGTAGATTCGATAAATCGGAACAACAACAAAACATGTACCTACCATCATTCTTTCGTAATATTCTGTTAGCACTGATCTGAAAAAGAATGAAAGCCCATTGAGAAGGAAAGAATCGTGTAAATAAAATCGAAAATTTACCGACACTTATTCCCATCCCTTTTTATTTGTTTCTATTTTTTTTATTTCTATTGACAAATCAAACACTGACAATATAACCTAGTGTTTCGTACCAACGCTTTTTTTATGGACACTGAGAAGTTATTTCATGCCTGTGCCGCTTTGACGTGGAAAGAGTTTAATCCATAATTGTTGCAGACCCTAGGGATTCTAACACAGACTCTTCTCCTGAGCTCATAAGAATGGAACCCTCCAGTCAAATTTTTTGAAAACTACATGTCTCATGCTTTTCTGTGGTGAAAAACATGTCAAAAATTGGTCGGGAAGTGAGTTTACTCCCCGGGTACTTTCTTTGTATACATTGGACTGAATACCGGTCGGGTCAGGAATTTACGGGAATCCGCGCATTTTAAGTTTCCGACGATTAAACTTCTTTCACTTGGCATCTGATCAAAAATAGTTTTAAAAAATGGTATTATTTATTGAGTCTCCTAGATTCGCAAGCGAAAAATTTTTATTTTGCTCCATGGTAATCGATCAAACGGTTTCATCTTCGATTTGATGAAACATTTCCTGGGGTTTCTGCATTACCGCAGTGTGTTCCGGACACAAAATTGCATGGGCCAGTGACATATTTTGTTTAGAACCTGACGTATCAGAAAATTCTAAAACTACAAGGCTAAAAAATGTGCTAAAAAAATAATAAAATTGCGGGACTTAAGATTAGGGTGGAAATAATTATCGCTAGTGTGATTTAGGGTTTCCATGGGATACTTTTAGCAGGGTAACTAATCTATACGATTTTGTTATAAAAATAAATTTATTTTTGCGTACTGAAAAATGTCATGTTTTTGCACAAATAAGTTGCGCACTTTTTTAGTCCAAAAACCTTTATTGTCGTACTTTTTAATACCTTAAGGCTCGTTTCCGTTTAACTGCATTTTCTGCTAAGCGTAAAAATGCTAACTAATATTTTTTGTCAGCGCGTGCGTACTGCAGTCAAATGGAAATAAGCCTTAAGGTTTAATACATTCGTTTTGAAAAACTCTTAATAGATTGCATATTTACATATATATTTACATAATTACCTGGTGTGCAGCCAATAAGCAAAAGAGAACTAAAACACGTGACGTCATCTATAAAATAAATTAATTATTTCAGGCATACATATTAGTTCTTATTGACGTAATTCGTAAAAATAGATCGTGTATGTAGCGATGGTAACTGGTTAATAATCCGTGAAAAAATCCACAGATTCGCCCACTCTGCGGGAGACACAGATTAAAATGCGCGCGCATTTTGAACAGAGAAAGTATGGGCAATAAATATAGGAGACTTAGGGTATTAACTTTGAAAAAATGGTTTCAAAGTTCTGAAGATGTCATTTCTAGTATTGTTGTGAACAAACTAAATAATTCCCGTCAATTTCAAAAGTGGACGGTACCTTTTTCTTCACAATCCTCATTATCTTGGAAAGAACCCAAGTCGTGAAAATTTGGGCAAGAGTTCTTTGACTCACATACTACAAGTTAAGAAACAAATCACAAAAAAATTCAAACATTGATAAGATTCGCGAAAAAACTCCTCCCGATATAAATTTCTCTCCCTGAAGTATAAAACACTTACTTTTCTTTTTATCTTCTCTTAAATGTCGTTTAGCACCGTATGTTCATCAAAAATTATCAACTACTTTAATACCACACACCCTCTTCTGTTTGTAAACCGTTCAAATGACTTAATTTAGACCAATCAGATGCGCTTATTTTTGTTTCTATTTCAGAACGTTTTGTTTTCACGATCAAAACACATACTGACGATTTTGTCAACCTGAAGAATACCATCTTTGTTTTTTAACCAATCAAATTCCATATTAAAGCCGACCACGTGATCCAATCTTTCGACACTTGTTCGCGTCATTTCGAAAATGTAAACAAAACATCTGAATAAAGATAAATACATAAAAAACAAAAAGAAACGATATGAATACGGTATAAAACGTGAAAAAAATAATTCCGGTCGCAGCATGTATATATCACTAACCAACTCCTAGTTGCTAGGCAACTGACATGCATGGAAGCAACTTACGAATGCGATAACCAACTTCCCCGATACGAGGTTACCAAGCAGAATTTCCTTTTGTTGAAACTTTTCATTGATTCGTGTCTCAAGCATATAACAGTTATGACGTAGATATAACAAAAAGTCGCCGATGTCGTCAGAACAGTCGATGTGAAGGAAGTCTTTTTTTTTGTCCTTCTATGAAAGGATAATAAGAAGCACAGCGACTTGAAGATGTCCCACATCAACCATATACTTAGCTAAGCCAGAGTTTCAAATAACTTGGAAAAACTTAATAATTTAATTAGACCTGAAAAATCAAGGATTAGTCTTGTCACCTAACTATAGGAGGGGTTAATTATAGTTGGGGAGGGTGTTAATAAATTGAAATTGAAGTGGCTGGATTTTCATTCTGAGGTCTGTAGCAGGGCGTGGGACCGTGAGATCGCGAAAATGAATTCCCGCAAAATCTTTGCCAAGCTCTTAACCTTGAAATTTAATCGCGCAAATTACAAATCGCGCAAAATACAATTTTTTAATGTTTTTGTATTCTCGTTACCAACGTGTCAACACCCAAGGGAGCAAGGTTATGAACAGTGTTGATTGAGTCTTTCCGACTTTCCAACACTGTTTAGGTGGTGTGAAGGGGGCCAGGGGCCGGGGTCGACAGGAACTGTGGCAGGATCAGCTTGTGTTTTAAAAGACCAATATTCCAATTTACACTGCCTAAGATTGTAGTTCATAAGTACGATTAGGTTAAGATTTTGCCAAAAAAAATAAGAAAACCTTAAAAACAAGCTGCTGAACCTTTTATTATAAATGGGCAGAGCTTGCAGTAGTAATTTATATTTTGTGGTTAGCGTCACCGATTTCAAGAGAGGTATACCCTGTCAGTTGTTTGCAAGAGAAAAGGAAGTTGTAGAGTTTTCAAAGCTCTCGTTTAAGCTACGTATGGATCGAACCTGAGACCTTATGGCCGTGAGTAAAGCGCTCTACCGACTGAGCTACCGATCCCGAATCGCAATGTTTTCGTTTCCGTTAGAAAGTTCCACAATCTTCGTTTTTCTCGTGAACAAGTGACCACGCCTAAAATCTCCTAAATATGTTTTAAAATGTTACTATCAAAAAATAATATAGAATAATATAAACACATTTATTTCATAGTCAACACTTAATTTTGGTCCATGTTACACAAAAGATGCTGCGTGTGGAGAGCAGCGCAAATATCTTGCAACAAAATTTTGCTGCTTGAAACATGGCGACCCCCCGCTTTAACAAACAAGCAAACAAAATACAAAAACAAAACAAACAAACACGCCTAAAAAACAAACAAAACAGAAACAATTAAAACTAACTAAAGATAACGATACAAAGAAACAAACAACTGTGTATCTACTGTGAGGCTGTATACTTTCTTATATTAGTGAGCGTTCGAAGAAAAACAATCATGGTAGCGTAGTGATGCCTGATAGAAACAAAGTTAGTGATATTGGACGTAACAAAAAATATGATGACATCAAAACAAAAAATAGCTTGCCACCTCGTTCTCAGGACTTTTCGTCTCTTCGCAATTTTAAATAGTCAAAAAAATCCTGAACGAGGTTTGGCTGCAGAACCCAAACGCTCCTCCAACACTAACCAGGGAATGCTATTCACACATGGACAACTTTGATCTGAATGGCAGATAAATTTTAAATAATTGATATTGTCAAGTGAAACAGTTCGCTTTAGTGGCCTAGTGAAGAACAAAAGCTGTTCTTTGTGTTAAAAGAAAAATCTCGAATTTAATTATTAAGGAACACTAAAGAAAGCGAGAAAAACTTCACTCTGTAGAAAAAATACATACTGCAAAATATTGTGTGACTTGAGAAATAGTAAAAATCCAGAGAAGAGAATGCGACATTAATGTTGGGTAGAGAAAGAAGGATTAACATTCTTTTGAAGAAAGATTTATTGCTGTGTATGTAATGTTATTAGTCTCGATTTTTTTAGGGGGTAATATCTTTGTTTGTGTCAAAGATTACTAATTAATTGGTTTAAAAATTTTAAAGCCTTAATTCGTGAAAATTTCCCACAAATCTAAAATCCGCGCACTTTTTTTTCGCGCGTTTAATCTGCACGCACACAGTGCGCATAATTTTCGACGCCATTTTCAATTAGATAAAAAAATCTTTATGCACACCTCAATCTAATTCACATCTTTCAAAATTCAACTCCATTTGAATGTAATGGCTGATTGGCGGTCAAAAGCTTCATCACTATTTGCCTGAATAGGTTTGTATGGAAGAAAAGCAGTTGTCCAGTTTTATCTTTTTATCGCGCATATTCTGAAGAATTTTTGCGCAGGTAAATGCGCGAAAAATTAGTAATTTTACCAATAGTTCGCACATTTGTCCGGAATACTTCATGAATCAAGGTAGCTGTTGAAAGACTTATTCTATCGTGATGAAATTTTCACAGGTGCTGGATAATTTTTTTCTTATTTTTCGGATTTTGCTTCGATTTTGAAAGTATTCATTTGGTCATTTGTCATTACTTTAAAAACCTCCAAATACCAAGTTAAAATCCGTTCACTTCAAAATATCAACAAAAAGAGGATATTTGGCAGTCAAATTCAGACATTTCAGCAAAAGATTTAAAAATTAATTTAGATTTTCTTCATCAAACGCAAAGCAATATTTTTTTAGTTTGTTTGAAATGGCCGCTTTCGACGAGACTGGAGTGCTTCGTGATCCGTTGACACGAGTCAGCAAACAAATCTTAAAAGCAGTACGCTTAAACGAAAACATTGTTTCTGAGTATGATAAAAAGATGAAAAAACTTGAAAGAGAAAAACAAAAAGAATACAGAAGATTTAGGAATCAACAATATCAAATTATAACGAGATGTTTCGAAACAACGACACGAAATCGAACACGAAGTAACGAGGTGTTTCGAAGCAACAACATCAAATCAGAAACGACGCAACATATTACGAAGCAGCTGACATCAAACACGAACTAACCATATGTTTCGTAACCAGACAATCGATAAAACGCAACATCAAACAGAGCATCGCGTAAAAAACAAATTGTACGGTAGCACATAAAAACAGTATTTCGCAATATTAATGCAGACGAAACAAACGAAGAAAGAACGAAGAAAAAACGAAGAAAGAAAGCAAACCCTTAAATCTAAAGTAAATTTGGAAAGCCTGGACACATTCATGGTAATAAGGCCTGAGGGCTAGTGACGAAACCTTTTCTGGTGATGTTTAGAGAAGATAGACACTTCAAATTTCTAGAACGTTCTATACAATCATTTAACCAATCGCAATCATTACTAATGTGCAGTGAAAATCGTAATAAAGCGACTTGGATAGACGAGGCAATCGACATGTTGCTTAACCTTAATAAGAGTTTGCACAATACGTTTTGCTGAATACGACTTGTTAGACACATCAAACAAGCGTTCGAATAAATTATTTGACGTTTTTTTAACAACTGTGGTGTAAATCCTTACAAAAACGACTGGAATAAACGAGGCAACCGATCAGATATTTTTGCCATTTTAATTTTAATTTTAACTTTAAACTCACGTCAGTCTGACTTATTCGACTGCTGAAATATAGTTTAGATCGCATATTTATTACATTTCAAGCCTCGTTCCACTGCAAAAAGTTACATTAAGAGTTGCTTTACCGTGAAAATTTGACAAGACCATTTTTGCCTAAGATAGCCTTTTAGTACAGTTAAAACAACAGAGAAAATTTGACGATGCAAACGCTTTTGAATTTCTTCGGATCATATCCTCTATGTTTACTTTAGAACCAACAATTTCGGCGGGAAAAATTTTGGCGAAGAAAGTTTATTGAAATATTTTCCCGCTGAAATTTTATGTATTTTAAATTATTTCTCACTTTTTAGCTGCAAAGTCTAAATTTGATATTTTAAATCAATTTTAATTCGTCGAAACTACTTTACAGTCCCGTTCAGAAAATTATTGGAATAAATGCTTGATTTTAAAGATTCAAAGAAGCAATCATTTATGATCATTTTATATTAAACCAACGCACTTTAAACTTGTCAATTTTCACATATTCACTATCATAAGATCATCAAAGAAAAAAGGCCATGCTGGCGTCAGCAAGAGCTAGCACAAGTCCTGCTGACGTAATTATGGCTTATTTTCTTCATTTCCTGGACGTTCGCTGGTCATCGCTTTAATTGTTCCATACTGCGGATATTGCAGAAATTACGAACAAGATTGTAGGTAAACAACACTGTAACAACAACACTGTAACAACACAACACTGTAACAACAACACTGTAACAACAACACTGTAACAACAACACTGTAACAACAACACTGTAACAAAAACACTGTAACAACCACGCTGTAATAGCAATAGCTGTAACAACAACACTGTAACAACAACACTGTAACAACAACACTGTAACAACAACACTGTAACAACCACGCTGTAATAGCAATAGCTGTAACAACAACACTGTAACAACAACACTGTAACAACAACACTGTAACAACAACACTGTAACAACAACACTGTAACAACAACACTGTAACAACAACGAAGTAACAACAACACTGTAACAACAACACTGTAACAACAACACTGTAACAACAACACTGTAACAACAACACTCAATAGCTGTAACAACAACACTGTAACAACAACACTGTAACAACAACACTGTAACAACAACACTGTAACAACAACACTGTAACAACAACACTGTAACAACAACACTGTAACAACAACGAAGTAACAACAACACTGTAACAACAACACTGTAACAACAACACTGTAACAACAACACTGTAACAACAACACTCAATAGCTGTAACAACAACACTGTAACAACAACACTGTAACAACAACACTGTAACAACAACACTGTAACAACAACACTGTAACAACAACGAAGTAACAACAACACTGTAACAACAACACTGTAACAACAACACTGTAACAACAACACTGTAACAACAACACTATAACAACCACGCTGTAATAGCAATAGCTGTAACAACAACACTGTAACAACAACACTGTAACAACAACACTGTAACAACAACACTGTAACAACAACACTGTAACAACAACACTGTAACAACAACGAAGTAACAACAACACTGTAACAACAACACTGTAACAACAACACTGTAACAACAACACTGTAACAACAACACTGTAACAACAACACTGTAACAACAACGAAGTAACAACAACACTGTAACAACAACACTGTAACAACAACACTGTAACAACAACACTGTAACAACAACACTGTAACAGCAATAGCTGTAACAGCAATAGCTGTAAAGTCATTGTTGCCCGAAATTCCGAAATTTGTGCCAAATTTTTTTCCGCTGAAAATTTTTGTTCCTAATGTACTTGCTTTTTTACAGCAGATTTTCTAATTCAAAGTCCACTGTATCGTATGGTAGCTAACAAAAACACACTCCAATATTTTAAATCGTGTTATTCTCAAAAATTTCCAAACATCCTAAAATATCTTCTTCTCTCTCACTAAGTTTCTGTTCAATGTCAGTAATACTCTTCAAAGTCAACATTTTTACGAGATCGCAAATCTCCAAGAGTGTTCTCACAAGACCACAATATTTTTCGTGAATTAACTTCGAAGCCACACCAATGAGGTCGACATTCGAATCCAGCACGAAAACACTCAGTGACAACTCGAACAATAAGCATTCAATAGAATTCCATGAGTTATTATTCGACGTAAATCGAGAAGGTACACGGGACAATATTTCTCGAAATAAATTCTGCCCATCATGCGCGTGACGTTTTCTTGTTCTTTTACCCGTAACGGGGTCAATAAACTGTGTTTTGGTTATTCGGCTACCGTGTGGATTGCCACAAGCGCGACAATCACATATTGAACTACACGCTTCGCCTGCTCGGAAACATAAACATCTGCTTGGGTAACGTTGTCCTTCGTTTGTGACGCACTTAGGCAGCTGTGCTCCCTCTGCTTTACCGCGTCCACAGCGACAACGGTAGTTTTTTGACGCAGAATCCTGCTGCGTTGATAATGAAGACGTTACAGCGGAGTTTACTGAAGTTAAATCTAACAACACCGGAACAAAGATGTCTTCTCTGTAGAGAAGGAAAACGCTTGGAGCGTTACGGTTCCACAATTTCGGATAAACCGGTAAAACTGGAAATCGCCGGAAATTTGTAATTAGGAAAATTACTGCTTCAAAGGTGTTGGCAAGCGCTATTAAAGCATCCCAAAACGAGACAACATCATAACTAAAAGAAACTCTTTTGGCAACGATGTCCACTATGCTTTCATACTGTTCGGTAAAGTTTATTCCTTGTTGTCGTAACGCATCATAATAATCCTTCGTAGGGGTGGATTCTCCATGCAGATCGAAATAAGTCTTTAAATAACTAACAACGGCGGAGAGAATCGAGTCGTCGACTCGATTATCTTGAAAAGCAGATTTGCTTAAACAGCTTCTCAATTCATCGACACCGTTCAAATAATCGAGGCGCAGACTCTCGTCGTTTTTCTGAAAACATGGTGATATAATTAAATGTAGCGGAGATAGAAAATACGGAATTAATCGAGGCACGTTCAAAACGTCAGGCACAAAATGCGTAATACTTTGATAACATTTTAAATACATTAAGATTTGAGATAATGCATTCAGCTTTTCTTCTTTGGCGCTAAACAAGTTACTGATGAGCGCGTTCGCGACAATTTCAATTACTGCGTTTAATTTTGGAACATCGGAAGATTTTGAACTTCTTTCAGTTAGTTTATTTTCGTTGACGCTTTCAACGACGCCGACGACGCCGACAACACCTCGCTCACTGTTTAATGCATGAAATCCAATCGAAAATAAAGCCATGCCTAATGGTATTCCAATCCTAGCGTTGGCTACCCATTTCTGTAAAGTTTGGTGAGTCTCAAGAAAATTGTCAGCAGAATTGATCATCGGAAGGACCGGAACATCACTTAAACACCCGTTTTCGATATGTTGACTTAGGGCGTGAATTTCTTCCATGGCGTTGAAAGTAATGACATGAGTACCTGTAGGACCTTTCAAGTATTTCCATTTCGCCAGGAAATCATCCAATTTATTTTGAATCGTTTTCACGTCCGGTGTGTTTTGTCGCCGTTCAATTTCGCCGTCGCCGTCCTGACGAAAGACAAGCTCTAAATGACGTAAGCAATCCGATCGGGCTTCACAGTCAACCGGCATGCTTCTCGACACACGTTCTAAAAATAAACTTAAATTTCCTTTTACAAGAAAGTCCACACCAAATGTTTGTTTCAGTTCGTTTGACCACTCACAACACCGATTAGTTAAACAACCATTTAAAGCGATGTCAAATTTCTGATGACGTTTCTTTATCATCGCCATGACGGATGCGATTTCCTAAATATGAAAAACATGATTCGATTATTTACGTCGGTACTTAAGGGCGATGAAAATTCAAAAACAAGCTTAAGTACGACGACAGATGTTTCTTTTTGTAAGTTTGATCATGAACTTTAAAAATTTCGGGCCTTAAAGTATTCAATACCCCTGTCTTTTTATTAACAACTTGTTTATATATTGTCCAACTACTTTTTTTTGTACAAGTACAAGTCAATTTTTCCGCCGATCTAATACTGGATTTTCCGACCTCAACTTGCTCAACGAAGTAGAGCCCAATCCTCTCATCCTCTATCTTCTTCGTTCGAGAAGCTGAACAGTTAGAGTTTGGTGACGTTTGGTTAACAGAGTTTTGATCAAATAATATTACTTAAAGTTGTAACGTTTGATCAAGATACTCCGATTGTAAAACCTACTCGAGAACGTTTTACATTAGCAGTTTTACCCGTTACTTTAGTCTTAGTGAAAGAACCAGGTGAGAAAAATCTAGACGATAGCTGCACCCTAGATGTTATCTAGAAACAACAAAAAAAGAGATCACAGAAAAAGAGAAAGCGATCCTCAAAAAACATCCGCCTCCTTAAAAACGATTTAAAATCGTTCCCAAAGCAGAGGAAAATAAATAGCAACTACCAACTCAAATGCCAATACATCATTCGACGAACATATTTCTTATGATGTCAAAGAAAAGGTACTCGTGAATAATCCTGTTCCGTCAAATACGAACAATGTTAAAGTTTTAGATGATTTGGTGAAGGATTTATTCCAACATGAACTTTTCCAGCGAACGCTCCTGCTCAACAGTTTCGAAAGTATCGAATGACTATCGTATTTACGAAGGTTTAATGTTTTGAAAACATTAATGAAAGTCTTCAGGAAATGCTTCAGAAAGGTTGCAAAATCAAATTTTGAGTCACAAATTTGAAACAACTAAATCAATTTATTCCTTATCAACACTTCGAAATAAAAGGTTTGCATTGTTTGAGCCATTTGCTCCATAAAAATGACTACCTTTGCAAGGCAAATGTAAAAAATGCATATTTTTTATACCTTTGCGCAAGAATTCTAAAACAATATGTCTGGGCCAAAACCCAGAGGGGAATTGTCCTAAAACAGTTCCCAAAGTCTAATTATTAAAAATTCAATTTCCGATCTCAGAAAAATTAAAATTTGTTTATTTGGCGTATGGGAAAACCTCTGCAGGAATGAGTCACAATACATTGATTTTTCTACTCCAGTGACTGGGCTTTGTAAACAACCAGACAAATATTAGAACTGACAAGGGAGTTAGAATTTTCAGGAATGTTGACAGACACAACAAGCATGTGTTTATCACTTTCGGAGGAGAAATTAGACAGAATTTTACAGAAATATTGCTACCTCAGCAGCCATCCAGCATAAATATTTTAGAGTTAACAAAATTGATAGGATTGCTTTCACAACAAGCCAAGCAATTTTGCCAACTAGACTACAATTTCGATATTTACAGCAGCAATAAATTCTGCTGTTAAAAAGAAACCAGTCATATATGGCTCCGATCCGCTTAAATCAATTTGCAACGAGGAGTTGATGTAATGGGTGAAAAACTTAGTGGAATGGAATGGCAGATTATTTAGACAGATGCTTCAACTCGGGGTTGGAGAGCTTATTGCAATCAGGGGGACATGGTCAAAGTAGGAAAAACCGTTCCATATCAATGTTTCCGAAATGTTAGCAATGAAATTTTTTCTCCTGACCTTCACAAGGGAAAGTTAAACTAGGCAAGTCACTTTCCAATAGGCAAAACAAAACAACTATATCTTATCTCCTTAAAAGGTTTTTGGTCTAGTGAATCCACCTGGCCAAAATTTTACAATAAAACTATGGTATCCAAGGAACAAACATTTCATAATTCGGTCTATAGTGCCATTTGAAAAATCCTATGACACTTTGAACAGAGGAAGAGGGGATTGGGCTCTACTCTGATTCACGAGCATTTTTTTGGTTCCCTTTACATTAAATACCCAAATAAACTTGAATTCACCATGTATATATAACTATTTTTTCTATACTTGATCAGAATCAAAAAGAAAAACAATAACTGTCGACAATAAAAACAACTACTTTGCAGAGTGGACTGACACCTGATGTTATCTTGACATAATCAAAGTTTGGAAGTTTAATAATAATCTTATCTTTAATTACAGGTAGAAATGTTATGCTAGCAATTTTTTTAAATAAATCCATAAAAACAAAAGAAGGCCATTACCTCTAAAGGCCAAAAGACGTCTTGAGACGATTCAAGATGTTTTTAAAGGAAACCCGAGGTATAAAATGATGTTGGACTTATATTATAGAGCTTAAAAAGTTGGTTAATAAGTCTTCCTGACGGCTCCACAACTTGGGATCTGCATGTCTGTTTGTAATCAAATTTTGTGAGTAAACATATACAAGCTTTTTCGAAAAATTAAAAAGACTTGTTAATCAACTTTTTTAGCTCTATAATGTAAGTCCAACATCATTTTATACTTTTAGCTCCCTTTAATATGGAGTGTTCTTAAAAAACCCTACAAAAACGTTTTCTTACTTTGTAAGTGTTATCTTTTATCAATTGCCAAGTCATCACCTGTCCAACTTCGTTGGTGATGTACATTACTCGTTTATATTGGATGGTCTTCTTTGCAGAATTCTTAGGCGCCTGCAAATTTGATGTAACTTGGAACGAATCATCGAAGTAAAAAAACTTCTCTGCTTTCACTTGACTCATAGACAATCTGTAAAATTCCTCCTTTTCTTTGAACGCAGTCAAACAACATTGTGTGACCAACGATACACTGGGAGAATTTGATTTACAAAAGGGAAACACCTGTACGGAGTTTGGCTTGTCTGGAGTATTGTTGGTCAAGTATTCACTACAGCAGTCCTCATATGCTTCTTTTCTCTTTGTCATAGATACTAAGTAGTTTCCACTCAGTCTATCTTGGATTTGATGGATTTTCACACCTATTGTAGTATTGTGTAGAATATGATCTACAAGTTCTCTGGTTGTCCCAGCTCGGTGAAATAATAAAAAGTTTATATCTAGCTGAGGTAAAGTTCGTAGTAAGCGCGGATCGTAACCAAGCAGGTCATGTTTTCGTGCACTTGAGCAACGAAACAGACTTGTAATTAACAGAACAGGTTCATGCAAACCATACAGTTTCCTCATCATAAACCTCTTTCTTGGCCCTAATGGTATTGGACTAAGTTTAGCATCACATTCAGGGCATGATAACTTAAGTTGTATGTTCTTGTTTGAACAAACTGTGCCTAAGTCCCAAAAAATCACATCCAACATTAAAAACTCTTTTAAATCTGGTTTGCATGCGCCATTTTTTGTTGGTAAAATATGTTTATATGTACCTCCGGGCTTTAGTAAACCCTTCTCAATCAAATTGGATATATAAGTACGAAAACAATCCATATCGTCAAATTTTTCTCGTTTAATTACCTCAGAAGTTTGACTGGAACTTTTTCTCTTTGTAACTAGTTTTGGAATTGTGTTGGCTGCCATCATCACTGGTCCACTGAAACTGCCAGTAAAAATGTTGACAACGTCATCTAAATTCTAAACAAAGAAAGGAAAACACATTTTAGGGAAGGGTTGCTTTTTGTTGCTGCTTTTCAGGTAGATTCACATAATACTGAATAACAATAATAAAATAATAAAATCTCTGTATAAATGCACTCTTGAGAAAGATACCTTGGGGAAGAATTTGTTGCAGAACTTGTTTTGTGATTGAGAGAGCTAAAATGAGAAAACCTTTTTATGCAAAATGTGGAACTTATTTTTGCAGAAGTCTCATTGAAAAATACTGAAACTAATGTTTGAGAATGTAAGGTCTTATTTGTTATTTTGTTTTTGCACAACATAAAGCAAATGTCAAGTAAAATACATTGTAATTAATCAGGAAATTTACAAAAAGATGAAAACGAAAATTTGTTGGGTGTATTAAACTGATATTAAAATTAGTTTCAAAAATTCAATTATTTCTTACTGAAACTAGTTTATTAAAGGGCCCAAACTTGTTAGTTTTGGTTATAGGAAAGTTACTAACATGCCATTCGGGAAAGTTATACATAAAATTTTAACAGTTAGTTTATTATCATTTTTCTATGACTTATTTTTTCCTTGTACATTAATAACCTTATTGGTTGTTCATTACAACAGTTAAACTAGTTTTAATCGTAAAAGAAAAAACTAGATGTATGTGGACAAAGCAGTTCATATACCATTCTATAATGTGAGTGAGAAGTGGCATTTATGTTTTGAAATTATTTGTTTTTAAATGTCATCATTTTTTAGTGCTAAAATGAGCCTAAACACCATCTGTATTATGCCTCCTGTTCATCCTTATCTTCATTACCATCATCTTATGATGTTTTTCTATATAAATGAGTTCTAAATGTTGTCTAAAACACTTCTCTTTCTTCTTCCAAAAAAAGATTGTTCACAGAGTCATTCATTACCTGTACAATAAGGCAGGCAGGAAAAACAAAACCTTGAAAACTAATTAGGCTAGCGATTTCGGAACTAGGATGCTATCTTTAATTTTCTATCACGTTGAGGCAAGTTAGACTTTGAAACCTCCGTTCTCAGTAGCAAAGCATACACAAAAAGGGCCAAAAAGAAAGGATATATTTTGAGAGATCTTTCACTTATTTTGGCACAATTTTGTTTACATTTTAGCACGTATTTAATTCTGGACCCCTAGATCTCAAATTATGTTATAAATTGCGAATTTTTAAATTGTCAAGGATTTTGCATGTTTTGTAACTTCATATAATTACGGTAGCAGTGGATAACGTATTAGTTTTGCCGTGGTACGACGACGACTCCTCCGAGAGATCGACAATTTTGTCATAGTTAGCCAAACTTTACGGAGATATATTCAAATTAAGGAGAAACGTGTGTACGCATAACACAAGAGATAATAACCCCTGTTTTTATTTACGAAATTAAAAACTGACTTTACAACATTGCGTTTTATGGTAGTAAGTGCGACCAATATTGTATTTCGATATGCAAGAAATCGTGGTGGCGAACGAGGCAGCTCTCTTGTGTTTTCAAGATTGAAGTGTTTTTTTATTCAGTGAGTATCTTCTGAGTGGCAATTAAATACTATTATTGTATTTAAAACTCAAGAAGAGATAAATTATGGAGCGAATTGAAACCAAGAAGAAGAGTTTGTTTGCTAAATGGGTTGATACAGATGCTGATGAGATCTGGGTATTTCTTACAACACTTATATTATGCTAATGGGAATCAAGCGCAAACCAGAGATTGATATGTATTGGAGTAATTATTTATTAGTATTTCAAACCCCAATTTTCCGAAGACTTATCAGTCAGAAGAGATTTCATTTGCTCCAGATTATGATTCATTTTTCTGACATAAACAACTAAGGCAGACCACTTACATAAGCTTAGGTTTCTCATTATAGTAAACTTGGTAATAACTATGAAGCAAATTATACGCCGGAAAAAAATGTTGCCATTGACGAATATCTTTCCCTGTTGAAAGGCCGGTTATCTTTTTGTGTATACATACGATCCGAAAGAGAACGTTATGGTGTTAAACTGTTCATGCTGTGTGTGAGAGCAGTAGTGGGTATTTGTCTCGCTTTATTATTTATGCAGGTGCAGACACTAAGTACGAAGATTGTTCTGATATCACGTTCCCGCAAGATAAAGGACGTAACTTAACGGCAACCTTTGACACATTGAAGTCCCCATCAAAGGTGGTTTTATCTTTGAGGAAACAGATGAAGTTTTTCATTTGACCCTGGATAATTATTACACCTCACCAGAGTTAGCATTGGTTTTAGATCATCATAAGACTCCTTGCTATTGGACTTTGAGGCGCAAAGAAGGCGTACCGAAAAACGTCTGGTCTTGGAAACCTGCGAAAGGGGGTGTCAAAATCAGAATGCATGACAATCTTATGTTAATGAGGAAGACAAAACTACAAAATTGTTAGTATGCTGTCAACAATACATACTGGATAATTTGCTAATAGTGGCAAAAAGAACCGAATAACTGATCCTGTTATGAAGCGAGACTTATAAACAAATATAAAAAAAACATGAGCAGTGTGTTTTGAAGCTTATTATACATTAAAAGATTATAGTTGTGTGAACAAAGACCAAAATTAAAAATAAAACTAAGATGTTATGACTTGTTTTTGTGAGATTTACACTTAGTGCAAAAGTAAACTGCGCAAAAAGTTTTTATCAAAATTTTCTATAATTATTCGATATTTTCAAATTTCAGTTGTGCTTCTTCAAATTGCAAGATTGTTCTGATTTTTGCACTATCTTTACAAATATGTTATAGAATGTGAAAATATAAAATTTTTGCAGAAACTTTGAAATTTCTCATTTTACATAGATCCAAATCAAAAATTGCAAAAAAAGTGACAGTGTTTTTCGCAGATTTTTTCATGAATTTCCAGTTCTCATATTTCTTGTAGAGTTTATGCTATGTACTTAAAATTTTCATTTTTAGATACCTAAACTTATAGGCTTTTCAAAATGTATTTGTTTTTTTTCTGAATACAAGTGGTTCAAAAGCTATGACTGGTCAAGTAAACCGTTAATTTTAGTTAAAAATGGAGCGCGCTGGTGGGGTGAAACCTGAAAATGGAGCGCGTGCTAAAGGTTAAACTAGCTGATCTTCTTGAAACCGATCTGAAGGATGTTGAAGAAATGCAAATTAAGTTGCTGACATCTGAAAGTGTTGAACTCATATACTCCACTAAAAACTTTTTTGTCACTGATGTTGTGAAAAAGTGATTAAGTTAAAAGTTTTTTCATTTCATTATTTTGTTATGTGGCTGGTCCACATCAGTTTTGTTATATAAAGATTAACTAGAAACCATCTCTAAATTGATGTTTCTTAATTTTTGTATCCTCTGCACCAGCCTGCGTATACCATTTTCGTTGCACTCGTGAACCTGAAAATATGATCTCGTCGAAAAACAAAAATCCTGCAGTTTTGTCTCGCTTAACTTGAGAATAATTTGTACGTCACTACGCTATTGTTATCTTTTGCATGGTTCTTAATAATTACCATGACGTCACTGAAATCGATTGTCTTTTCTAATAATTATGCGGTTCTCACGATTTCATTCTTGATTCTAAAACACAATATAGAGCCCTGCGTTGGAGATCCTTTGTAATTAACCACTCCCCATCATAGTTCGTCATGATACAGAAAAGCCGGCATGTGGGACCAGGACCCCAGACGCAAAGGTGGGACCAAGAATTCAATTTTTAATAAATATTTTACGGACCGGATTATTATGAAGTGTTGAAACGCAGATGATATTAGTGTTTTTGACAATGTTTCGCGCAACAGGAATTTTCAACAAATAGAAAGAAAAAACAAGACAAGAGTGTTGACAAATTTTTGGAAACAAAAAAGCGTAAATGTAACAAAGAAGCATGTATAATAAGCAAAAAACACTTTGCAGAAAGGAACCAGACCGAAACTACCCCAAAATGTTTCGGAACCACTGTCGCGTTTATTAGCGGAATAACTATCCCAACGTACTGGTACTTTGCGGGTCCGAACGCATGGTGCTCTGTACGTTCGCTCTCCATCTCCGTTTTAATACAATTATTTACAATTGTTTACTAAAATAAATTTGAAGACGCATAGTCATAAAGTTATTTATGAACTATTGTACATAATTTATTAATCTTGCTTACCAAATAAATTGATTATTAATAATTGATTGAATAAACTGATAGGTTACATTGCGTTCAAACACTGCTACCGTTTGTTGCCGTCAGGCTTTCATTTTGCTACAAAACAAGACTTGAGAGCCTTAAAATATCATTTGACGCATAAATATAGGTAAAAGATATCAAGAAAAGCTTCAAATCTAAGGGGCTCAAAGTTCAATTTGCCTCACTAGGATATATATCTTCTGACAGTTTTAATAAAAAAATATATTCAGGTCATTGAAAGTAGGTTTAGAATGTTTTTAGCTGAAAAATTGTTGTGACTATGCAAGAGAAAGGTAATAGGCAGCAAAAACCATTTTAAAAGCTAAATTGCCTGAATAGATTAGTGAAGCTTATTTAGACTATCATATGGCTTGGTTATAACTCTTGCACTTTGTGCAGGAGAACAGGGTTCGATTCCCCTTGACGGCGATTTAACATGGGCAAGTAAATGTTACCATAGCCTGGAGTTAACCCAAGTCAGGTGAGAGAAATTGGGGAGATGGCACACTGTGTGGGCCATTGGATGTTGCACAGAGTTGTCTGGTAAAGTGCAGACCCTAACTTGGTCTGCATAGCCTAAAATGCGCATTAAATATATATATACTCTAGGATACTCCCCATCTAAGGCATGGCCCCTCCTGGAAATAATAGACAGGGTATATCCCTTGATATTTATGTAAAATATGCACATCTATCTATCTCTTTCTTATTTGTGGTTGTCCTTTGACTGACAGAAGAGGGGAGCCTACCTCTCGCGTTTTATGTTTGGAACATATGTCATTTCTGACATCTGGTCACATTATGGAACTTGTGTATTTTATAAAAAACAGTTATTAACCTGATTGGGTCCAACTGTCACTGGAATGGATTCTTCACGTAACATTTCGTTCGAGTTTTCGTAAAGGGTATGTTGTAGTGATGAAAAGTCTTGTGGCTCGTTTTCAGAAGTAACAACATCGTCGATTGAAAATTCAACTAATTCTTTATTACTTTGTGCTTGTACAGAGAAGGAGCTATTTTCGCAAGCCTGTATGGTAGACGTACATTTTAAAGCATTACTTTCGATCTCTGATTTGTTTGTTTTGCAAATTCTATGGTGCTCGTCAGCCATTTTTATGTCGTGTGTACAAAATGGTAAAACTGAAAATACTTGGAAATCATGAGCGATTACGGCTACCGACCTCGTTTTCGTGCAAAACCCCCTTCCCTTTTTTGCGGAGGTGTGTTAACTCCCATCCAAAAAAAGACGAAGACTTTTTAAAGATAAATCAAGCTATACAAAATTTTTTTTTATAATAAATTTTCCTGTAACCGAAAATTTTATCAGACAATCAGATTTTTCCAGCAATAAGAAATTGTGATTTTTCCACTACTCTTTTTGCGAGACTGTGCAAAAATTAGAACGAGTAAAGTCTATATAACGTCTATATCCCCTATATAACGCATATACAAGGTATCCGTGTGGATACCTTGTATATGCGTTATATCGGGGATGAAATAACCCAAGCTTTTAAATAAAAACGTCTTACTACCGATTAAACAAATAGAAAATACCTCAACCTAGTCCCCAGAGGGTGTTTGTGGCCTATAAGGTGTTATTACACCTCTCTATTAACTTCATCAACGAGAAAAAATGCCCTAGGAACGAGGTTAAAAATACCTGTGTTTTCTACTTCGAATAGGATGCGTGGTTAATATATTTCATGTTTTATTTTTTAGTTTATTATTCAGAGAAGAACATTTGTTGCAGAAGAACAAAACAGAACAGAAAACTACTTAATCTCGCCCCCTTGTTTATGTGTGTACGGGGTGTTTACCCGCTTGCCACAATATCAAAAAAGTAAAGAAGTCCTGGGAACGAGATTTGGCTTGATTACAATTTTATTATTCCATTGTTTTTATAATTTTTTCCGTTCTTGCAAGAAAAGTTAAAATGATTTCAACTTTCAGTTTGGATGGAACGGAAAATTTTATCAGACAATCAGATTCCAGCAATCAAAATGTCAAAAAGACAAGAACCCCAAGGTGAGCAACAAAAACAATACAAGTCAACGTGAATTAATTATATTTTTTATTTATAAAAATATTACTGCGAATACACTGCGTTTGTGTATTACTAGGTGACGTCAGAAGCTTCACAAATACCACTGTCGTTAACGTCGTCGTTAGCGTCGTCATCAAGGTCGTCATCATCTTCAGAGTTGTCGGCTTTTTCGATATCACCCGTTGTTTGGTCTCTTTCCAATTTACGAAGGAAAGTACCTAAAAATTAATGAACCATTTAAAAAGTGGGATCAAGAATACAAAACAAAATTTACAGTATATACTTTTTTATACAATTTTACTCAAATTTTAACAACACGATTGTCTTTTTAGATAGTAGTCAAATTTAAAGTTACTAGAAAGGACATTTGACAAATTCTGTACAGTCGTGATAATAATGAGGATTGGAGGTGTAACAAAACAAACAGAAGTCACTATTAAATAGCTCTTGAAACCTGAACTATTTTATGAAAAGGAGTCTTATTCCACCAATTATTATCTTTAGACATGAAATTTTGACAAGGAATATTAAAAACAGATTTCTTACATAATTTCATACATAAATCTTTCGTATTTTCCCGACAAGGAAAGTTTGGATCATAAAGAACTTACGCTTTTCTCTTAATTTCATGTATTTTAATTCTTCTTTCAAATAATTCTCCTCTTGTTGTTGCTCTTTCATCGGTTTCTCAGGTCTAGAGAATAACAACCAGAATCATCAAACAGGCAAAAACGGAGAGGAATGCTAAGACGATAAATGTAAAAAAAATTGTTTAAAAACATCATGGTGGCAACAACTATAAAGTTTTACATTTTAATGAGTTTTTAGGGGAATTTAGGAGGTTTGGTGATCAAATATTAGAAGAAAACACATCATTCGTAGTTTAGGAGAAAAGCACACCTAACAAATTTTAGGAGATTTCACAAAATTTCAGGAGAAATTGAAGAGTTACTGATAATAAAGCCTAATTTTTTTTGAAAACGTAATAATACTTTGATAGAAAAAAACAATTCCACATTGCATAAAAAATTTAGATTTTAGGAGGAATCAATATTATAGGAGGGTCTTCAATTTTTTAGGTTAGGAGATTATAGGAGACATGGCTAACCTGAATATATGAAAAAGTGAATACCAAGCACTATGTGCATACGGTGTGTAAATTTTACAGGGTCAATGCATATCTCCACAATAATTACTTTACCCTAAGCCACTATTTTTTAATGTGCGGAACAGTTTCAACATAGCAACTAGAGTAGCTTCTCCCTGTCATGAATAATCAAGGTTTCAAAAAGAAAAGCATTACTCATCCACCACATCTTTTTGTTTTGAACATTTCGCACAAACTTTCTTTTGAACTGCACAATCTGTACAGACAATGTGATATGCATACTTCACTTTTCTTTCACAACACTTCACACTAAAACAAATTTAACAAAATTAGTGAATATTTTCCGTCTTCCTGGAACTAAATAGCATGGATGTTATGAACACAATAAAAAATCAAAGCTTTTAGGAATGCTGGAAGTTAAAGTTTATTATCATTTGTTATGAAGCTTAAAGGGGAATTAAGCCTCAAACTTAAATAGCATTATTTCGGTTAACATTATGTTCGTTTCCCAAATTCTGGTCAAAATTTTGAAAAATAAATATTATTTGGATTGATTTTAATATAAAACTTACCCCATCTATAAGCGAACGGTAAGCGCCATTTAAATTTTCTGAGGCCACGGCTGATTCTGGAGACTGTTATACTGTGACGTATCTTACGCTGAAGAAGCATAAGCTTGCGCTGAGGCAAGCAGTGAGATATGGAAAATTTAAGCTCCTGCTCTGACTCTCTCCTATTTCTAGAATATTCAAGTGACTCTAGTGAAACGTCAGTAACAGGATGTTAAATGAATAAGCCTGAATACTCTAAAGCAGAACTTGAAAAAGTGACTTATGAATCTAGTGATAGCGAAGAAGAAGACAAATTAAATTTCAGCAAACTTGAAAATTTTACATTGGTGTACCTGTACATGTTGCGAACTCTCCACATATACTAATAATAAGTCTTTCTTATGTTTCTCATAAATATTTCAAAGACCATATTTCTCATAGCCACACAAAAATAAAACATTCTTTCTATCTTCTTATTTTCTCACTTTTCGCTTTATAATCTTACAGGTCCACGCGCTATGAAAATACACACCATCGCAGATTATTTAATTAAATTAAAAATAATGCCATTCCTTAAATATCAATTAAAAAAAGAGGAGAGGCCATGTGCCTCAAATAACAATTTGTTTCAAAGAAGTTTTGATGAATGAATAATTTCTTTTGAATATTTTATCTTTTATCCTGGTTTACACTATAACTTAAACTTTGATTTCGCTGTAGGAAATTCCTGCTCCAAATGGAAAATATACTGGTTTCAAAGAATTTGTTGACATATAACGGGACTAGCATTTTTTAACAAACAATAACAACAACAAAAAAGCGAAATAAAGTACAACAGACCAGAGTTATATGTTGAATCGTTACGTTTGTTCACATTGTGTAAACAACTTTAAAAAAGACGAAGAGATCAAAAAATTGAAATGAGCGTAAAATACGTCATAGGTCTCCATCGCAGATATTGTTTTGATTTTAACATGGCGATTACTGTTGTCAACTTTTATGCTAGAAAAGGGATGTAAATTCAAAGAATTTCAATTTTTTTTATATACTAACAAAATATGTAGGGTTTGTAAAAGATATTTCCGAAGAAAAAATATTTGGGCTTAATTCCCCTTTAATCTTAAAATAACTCTGTAGTTACTTTTAATTTTCAAAAAAGTATAACCATTATTTTTAAATAAATATATGTACAAGTATTGTCAAGCAAGTTTAATGAAATTTTAGTTTGTTTACTTGTTCTTTGTTTGTTTGTTTGTTTATATACAGAATGTACGACGGATGGTAAGATATAGATACTATATATTTAAATGCTGTAGTTCCCAATAAAAACACAAACTTGGTGTAAAAAATTTATTTCAATTTTGTAAGAATAAACTGAGGATAATTTGGCGGAATCGGGTGAGGATGCTAGACTGGAGAGAAGATATTGTCTCAAGCTCACGTGCGTGTTCCCAATCAATTCGCTCTTCTCCACTACATCCGGAGCTCTTTTCCTAGTAGTGTTTTCTGGCATAACTAATCTCTCAATCACATCCGGAGCTCCTCTCCTGTGATTGCATTTCCTCTATCATACCTCACAAGAACCTACTCTTTATGAGCTCTAGCTTCTTATGCATTTCACACCTGTTATTAACCTCTTGGTGCCCCACCTCTGACTGTCAGCGCCGCATCCCCCTGCTGTTATTTCCCCAGTCATCTGTCCTGCTTGTGTGGGGCACCGTCGTTCATCTCCTTGCACCTGTACTTAATTCACCATACTCTTCCAGGGGTACAAGCACATCTCTACACTTTGTGGCTGCCCAGCAGGGCAGCCCAGCACCCCCAAATTCCCCAAATGAAAATTCATTATCTATGAGGCACTATATTTGACGAGAACTACGACGAGATAATTCAACATGCCATAACAGCTCTAACAAATTGACATGAAAAAGAAAACTACATGCAAGTGCCTATAAATTAGCCTTTTACAATTATATAAAGTTGAAAATTTTCATTACACTGGACCTGTGTGGGCTGTGGAATAGGTATAAGAAGCTTACTAGACAAAAATAGAAAATTCTCTAGCATTTCTAAAAATTGTTAGAAGAAGTAACTACATCGTGTCAATAAATACATTCTTACCATCATAGCATATGCTTGCATTAATAAATACATTCTTACCATTTACCTGGAACAGTTAACGGTTTGTATTTTTTGTATTTTATCTTCCACTCGATGCAGTCTTTACATCGTTGACATACATTAGAAACGTGCAAGTGGTTTATTGTTTTCTGTTTGACACTTGTGTCATATTTATCATTTTTAAAGCTATGACCATTCTTATGTTTCTGTGCTCTTTGTTTCGTTGTATTGCCACGTTGAGTGCTCATTTCACCTTCCTTTTCTCAATATATACACTGTAACAGAGGGACAAAATGTTTTTAGTACATCTGTGTGTATATCATGATATATCTCTGCTAAACATATTGGACACACTATACAGCTTATTTGATCCAAGAATGAAAAATATATAGCTTATTAATTATAATATTTGTTGAACAAGTAAGAATATTACAACTTTGTAACAACTTTAAGTTTCATGATTGAAAATTGTTTAAAACATCTAGTTTGTTACCACAGGGAATATTTCCTATTATAAACTTATTTCTATGTCGGGATTTCGATAAAAGCTCAGTTCGTTTATTTAAGAGTCCCTTGGATTCAGATCTTATTATGAGTTCCCTCGATATTTGTGAGGCTAGCCATGTAAAATATGCACATCTATCTATCTATCTATCTATCTAACAGACAGAGTGTGACGGTCGTCAAAAAACAAAACAAAAAAGCACGCTTTTAAAACTACCATATTGAGTTTCAAAATAATGTTCAGAAGACAATTTACGCAAATCGGATATCAAACAAACCAAAAATGGGCAACTTCGTTTCCGGGACTTTTTTACAATGATGCATCATGCGCTTGACCAAATGATTTTATAAGCTACCTGCCATTCAGTTTTTAGTCCCTTAAATGTTGATGTTGAATAACCAACAAGTGACCTTTAATAGAAGCCTGCTTTCTCTGGCTTCTATCTCTAATATTTTTGTCAAATTCTTTTTGTTTTGAATACTTTTTTCTTTTTAATTTTTGCAGTTCATCAAATAGTTTGCTATTCTCACTGAGCTGGTAGTCTAAAGTTTATCACTTTCTGTTCCTTTTTATATTCAGCCAGCAACCATCCCGGTGAGAATAATCTACGTTTTTGATTTCCGCCAGCGAAGGCGGAATCTTTAAAATCACCTGAGGAGATAGATAGAGAGAGAGATGGATAGAGACAGCGCAGCTAGGCTGGACGCCCGAAACTTATCCAGGCTAAGATTTTTTTCTGAGAACGGGGCTAAAATGAGTTTTAAGCCAATAAGAATCCTAACAGTGCAACAAATTGTTTTATTATCCAATGAACAATACTTTATTTTAAAGTTTATATGCTATCGAAAGTTAAAGCTCGTGTGCAGTGTAGCATAATGAAGATCGTCTTATAATGCGCCATGATGTTATTAACGTTTCCCTTTAATAATTACGTCATTTCCTTCTGTACAATTTCGCAAGCACGTAGACTAAAGGGGGATTTTCACGAAGCGAATTGAACGGCGAATTCGACGGCAAATTGTATCTGAGCATGCGCAGTTTTGTTTGTTTTGATTTTGCACAAAACTGCGCATGCTCAGATACAATTCGCCGTCGAATTCGCCGTTCAATTCGCTTCGTGAAATTCCCCCTTAAAGCTGTATTCAGCAGAACGAACTACTTATTCATGAATTTTATTTTAATTTAAAGAGGAATTGTTGAGGCTGGATATTTTTGGTGAAAGATAATGTATTATAGCTATAAAATCGTGACAAGTCACGATTTTATATCTTTCTCAGATTATTGCTAATGGCGGAAATCTTTAAGCCGCATCAGGGCTTCTTGTTTGTGATTTTCTGGGCCAGGGATTTCAAATATCGTTACTATTATCATTTAGTGTTCCAAACCTCGTCTCCAGAGTTTGTTAGCTGTCTCAACATTAAAATGCAATTACTATTGGGTATAGTGTACTAGCTTTATACTAGCAAATGAAAAAACACAGGCTGAACGCCTTCTCAATATGTTCTTACTTTTTGCTAAAATCTTAAGGTGTAAAATATTTAAAACATTCGACGCTGTTGTTATTTTTTTTATGAAAGCACAAACCATAAACAGATTCTTTCCAGCTCCCTTACACAACTTTGAAGAGGTTTAGCAATCATGGAGGTGTAAAATGTTTCAGGATTGCAGTTATCTCTGGACTATTTCCTATTCTGAAACTAACTTGGCATCCGTCCCTAATAATATGACAACGTTCATGAATTCCAGTCAATTTAATACAAAGTCTACTAAGAGATTTACATAGTTTTAAAACATACTTTGGTGAAATAGACTATAAGACTCCAGCACTTGGTACGTTCATGTGATGGAGGAAATTAAAACTGGCATCCAGAGTGACTAAAAAAACTCCAATTTTTAGGCTTTTTAACCAAAAATAAATAAACAAGCCTTTTCAGTATTTTCATCCAGAGGCTACCCTGCGTTTAGCGATACCCAGAAATAGGTTTATTTCTAAGAATACAGTGTGAAAATGGTGGGCTAAGCAAGACAAAATATTTTTTGGACAACTCATAAATTAGATCTCTTTTTATTTAAATCTGACACAAGTCAACTCAAGGCTAGTTCGATGACAAAATATAATTTATCATCAACTTATCAAAAATATCAATTTTTCAGATGTATTTATATCAGTAGCTTTTAAATAAATATTACATTTATATATAAATATATCCTTTGCTGAGTTAAAAAAATAAAAGAACCCAACACCATACAGACAACTGTTGATTTTGCTTCACTTTTCATGTTACCAAGACAACATAATAAACAAACACACTCTAGTGTTCACAAACATAGACAACTCGTAACAATATATCAAACATATTGAAAAGCCGCAAAAGTTTAATCAATGAAACAGCAAACCAAATTAACAATTTCTCTTTTTTCAACGGGCTAATCCGCCCTATATCACTTCTATCAACTTTATGTTGCGACAATCCCGGTTCCAATAAATTGATATTTCTGAACATTCGCGGGCGGAGTAAACTGGGTGACTGTAAATTCAAAGTTGTCATTTCCTTTAAACATACTCCAATCATTAATTTAACCAAATCCATTGAACACAACTGCGTTTGGTGGTTGCTGAGACGCCATAGGTGGCACTGTCACTTGTGGCTGTTGATAATTATTATCATAAGTCACGGCGTAATTTTGGTGTGTCGCTGGTGTGGGTTCTATCGAAGCGATATATCGTTTATAATCTGATGCCAAGCACTGAGAAGCAACTGAGATGATGTGTTTTAATGGGATATCTATAAAGAAAAGAATTTTTATTCTCGTTACAAAACATTTAAACAGTATATATAGTTATATATATATATAGTTCATTTAGATTTTCTTTTTTTTATTTTCGCACAAAGGAACATACTTTAAATGTCAGAATTTTCCCGAATTAGTGAAATTTTATGAAATTCGCGACTATTCACAATCGCGAAGTAATCGAATTCGAATATTTCGCGAGATTTTTATTTCCGAATTCGCTTTTCCGAAACGCAACTCGTTCTTAAGGAACTGAAAAGTATTAAACAACTTCATAAAAAGCACAAGCAACTTCAGTTCTGTACTAATATAAGCGCCAGCAACTTTAGTTCTGTACAAATATAAGCACAGCAACTCAAAAATTTATTTGTTGTGAAAATAGAAAGAGAAACGCCTTCAAAACAAAAGAAACAAAACTCTAAAGAAAGAAAAATCCTAAGTTGCTAATAAAAGAAAAATCGTGTATAAAAATTTAATTTCGTATGAAATGTTAATTCGCGGAAGTTTCTGACAAGTATTGTATCACAAGTGAAAACATACCTGTAAGAGCAGAGCACCAATCTTTCTCGTTTGTGAAGGGTATATGTAGCTTGACAGCTTCATCAATCGTGATGTCATATCCAACAAACTGTTCTGCTACGTTTTGTAGAGTGCGGTTGTATGCGATAGTTACACACTCTGTTGGAAGAGGGATTGGCTGTGAGAAAGTGTGCAGCAGAAAGTTACGTTGAGGATCTTTTAAACCGACACATACCATTGCAGACCATCTATGATAAAAATACATGTATCAAAGAAAAAAATGAAACTGGAGCACTGGTCAGAGGAGATGCAACAATTTATTAACCATGATTCGTTCGTCCGCGAAAAATCCACAAGACTAATAGAGTAGATATGACATCTAGCAAACGGAACACAAACAAATTGAACGAACACTAGATTTAAGTCGTTCATAATATCTCATATTAATATTTTTGTTCTTTGACCATATTTTTTCTACCTGTATCTATTCTCAGTCTGAAATCAGACTTTTTTTAAATCAAATTTGTTGGCGTCGGCAAATTATTGCTGGCATGACGTATTTGTCTGTCTACCTTGTCGGCATTCGCATTGGCAATTGCCGACGTGATTTAGAAAGACTTGGAATTGATTTTCCAGTCCCTTGTGAGTTCAAGATAGAGAGAACCACCCAAGGTAGACACCATTCTGAGTAAATTCGTTTCAAATTGTATCATTCATTAAAAACAATACTTACTGATTCGGGATTAGCTCTGTGATGAAAACGTGAGTTGCCAGTAGGAGATATTCACTAGGAAATTCAAAGTTCACATTGCTCAGCGTATGCAGCATGTCATTCACAGCATTAATACCTGCTTCAAAACCAACTGGCAACAGTGGTGACTTGTCCTGCACTATATGCTGTCCTTTTACGATAGCTATGCCATGTGCGTTGCTAAAGCCTTGTTTGACACCAAATAAAACTGAAAGATTTTGAGATGCCACACCGATGTTAATGACTGGCTCTAAATGCAGAAAAAACTTTTGTGATAACTTTCGCGAAAATTTATAGATTCTGAGAACAATGCTCGCACTGCCTTTGATGCTTTTAAAAAATGTAAAGTTAGGACTTTCAAGTTTCCTTCAGATAACAAAAATACTTTTTTGTAAATCAAACAAGCACGAAAATTACTTCCTGTGAAATGTTGAAAACTTATAAATTCGCGTAAATTTTCTGTGAAACACATTCCCTTAGGCCACATATAGGTATTCAGTAAAGGTTCAGAAATTGAAGAAATATTAGCATTACGAAACGTAGACTGTATTTTCAGTAACTTTAATTAATTAATTTTAATTTTTGTGCTAAATCGTCTCACTTTTAAGAAATAGAATCATAAACAATGGTTGAATGATTCCCTAAGACAAGTTTGCAACTATAACTAAACAATCAAAAGGAAAACTGGAAAATCTAAAACCAAAAAAAACATCTATCAGGCTTCGAGTTGCTGAGGGCAGATGACAAAGTCTTCGAGTTGGTTAATAGCTGATTCCTCAGCATCTAATTTAATCGACACAATCAGGAAAAAAAGTTGCTAAGTTAGGGGACAGTGTTTCGGGGATGAACTTATAGCTTAGACCCCTGGCAACTGGGTTGCTCATAAAAAAATGTGTGCACAGCTAGACAAAACACAAGTCGTTCGCACTTGTGACTAATAACCAACAGTATTTTGTGTAGATAATGTAAAAGTTAAGAAACCAATTGAACATCTGTAGCAATGCCATACAAATTTTTGTAAATAAGGACAACTTACTTAAATATTCTTCCATTCCAGGATCAAGAGTTGTCAGAACAGAATCCGTAGCATTTTTAATTTGCTTTTTGAAATTTTGCGCTCCTTCTGACCAGTCTTTATTAACTGTATTCTTTATCCATTGCCAAATACCTTGAAAAAAAATAAATACTGTGAAGATATAAAGAAAATACATCGGCCAGTGAAACCTATCTGAAAACAGTAACATAAACACAGAAAAAAGTTTTTATACCTTTGCCTTGCTCATCCACACCAGTTTGAACTTGATACATATCTTTGTTGTGATTCAATTGACCACCATAAGTATCAGGTGCAACATGTTGTGTCGGGTAATTATTACTCAACATTGGTGGTGGTTGATACGTTGGAGTATTGTATGTGCTCTCAGTAGGTTGTGCAGGAACGAAAAATGATGGTTTGCTTTCAGTAGTTTCCTTCTGACTGCTGTACATTGATGGAATGAACAAACCTGTGTTTGATTGATTGGATGGAATCATTGGAGGAGGATTTGATTGATTTAAAGAGTTATTGTTTACATACTGATTTGGTTGTTGGTATGGTTGTTGAAAGTTGTTGCTATATACTGGAGATAAATTGTAAGGTTGCAGGTTTTTAAAAGATTCATTTTGCATGTTTGGAACATTATTTCCTGTTATGATTTGCTGTTCACCTTGGCTTTTGTTTTGTGAGAAAACATTGGAAGAGTGATGGCTACTAGTCAATGTATGTAAAGTTGTATAATTTGCAACAGGTAAAGTTGTACTTGCATATGGGTGATGCGAATTAGAGGCTATATGTGGAGTATCATATGCACTTGAAAGTGTACTAATATTACCATCTGATGGTGACTTTGTTGACTCTAAACCAAAACTATTTTGTATCGTGTTTGTTATATCACTAACATTATCTTGTACGGCAGTTTTTGGAAAAGATACTGCTTCAAAGAGTGATGATGAAGAAGGCTGCATTGGCGTATTAAAATGGCTGTCATCATGTACACCTTTACTTTGCATTTCAAAAGAGGTTATACTATCACCTGTATTTACACTAGGCACAATATCAAAAGAACTAATTTGGTTAGCACTGCCACCTGTTAGAGAGTTGGTACTTGACAAGGATGAAAAAATATCTTTGCTATCACCACCAAATAAATCACTTGCTGTCTTTTGCATTGGTGTGGTACCGGAAGCAACTTCTAGCTCAACAGGAGTAAGTGAACCTATAAGTATAGCAGAAAAACCTTTATAATAGCTTAAAATAACAAAATTTGTGTGAAATGTCAAACTGAAAAACTAAAAGAAACCTAGAGTTAGTTGAAAATATCATGCATAATTAGTGGCATTTCTAAAAAACAATCGAGATTTTCCATACGAACTCTACTTGTTTTTTTAAGGGAAGGTAAAGTTTTAACCCTATTATACCTGGGGTGCACAAAGTGCTTTTGTTAAGCACATGAAAGAGTGCTGAAAATCTTTATACTTTGCAGGGGGTATTCTATTTTTGGGACAGGGGAAGAATTTTCATGAATTTTAAAAAAAAGTTTTGTCACTAATCTTGTAAAAGGCTATATTGTTATATAAAGAAATACTACATGTATGTTAGTCAGCAGGTTGCTACTAAAGGGTTACTAAGAATATGTATGGGTACTAGGGGCTGCAGATTAGATTTGAAAAAAATAATAATCAAGCGGAATGATGTCATTTCTGATTGCAATTGCGTCATTATATATTTCTTTAACTTGAACATCTTTAAATGCAATATGTGGTACGTTTGATGATATAAGCATCATTGTTTCTGCAAAAACGGATCTTTTAATCTGTATCGTTAAAAAAATATCAAACTTTCTTCCAAGTATGACATCATTTTAAATCCAATACCGTCATTAAAATGTTTTTTTTTTTTAATATAAGTTCATATTTTAGTACACAGTCTACAAGTCTACCAGGAATCAAGTTTGTAGCATCAGTAACACATGAGAAATGAAAGTATATTAGAAAATGGGGAATTACCCTATTTCAGGTATATGTAATGTCATTTCCAATCCCATGACTTCATCATACTAATATTTTACCTGGAGTGAGTTTGTATTAAGACATTCCTCGACTATACCAATTTTCATCACTTAAGCATAAGTATGGGTTTTACCGTGTGTAGGCACTTTATTCCCCCTCAGGATTACACAGGCCAAAAAAAGTATTAAAAAGATGTAAAAATATCCATTTGGGAAGATTAGAATTACTAGGAAAATGGACATTTTCTGCATATCTGCCTTTAAACGAGGTCAACACTTTCACACCTAATCATAGGCTAAAAAAATTCCATAACAGGTCCAGAAAATTAATGAAAGTCATCCTGTCTCACCCAAAGCTATAGCTATGCTGAAAATGCCTACACCAGGGATAATGTGGCTCACTTTTTAGTTGAAATTTTTCTTAGATAACTGCTGCATGCTCTTAAACTCACCTGACTTATCCTTAAACACAAATAGGATTTACAATTTATTGAAAGTAAACAGAGTTATGTGACCTAATTATTTGTAAAAAATCAGGTAAATGTTGCTGAAAACTTTGGCCACCCTCAAAAATATAATTGGTTAGCGTCACCCGACCGACTCACTTTAAAAGGCGAAAGTCGAGTCGGGGAGTCGGTAAATTTGTAAAAAATAAACCAAACAATCCACGAACAATTCTTCGATACGCAACAAAATCCACCATTTACCTTTTCAGCGGTCCTCCGAATTACGGTTGTTACGTCCGAATGTTATTTTGATAGGGGACTGCCCTGCACTACTCAGTGCTATATTTTCCTGCTTCGCATTTATACGGCAATACAAGCGAAAACCATGGGAACGACGTTGATTGACAAAAATGGAACTTGAAACGGAGGCTAAAAATACAGCTGGCGTACATTTAAAACGAATAACAAAATATGGCTGCGAAATATATTATTTTTGTAATTTTTCGGGAAAATTTTTATACCCGACCGACCGACTCACTTTTGTAATTAGAAATGACGCTAACAAAACATATTTTCAACGATGGCCTTTACTCCAACAACAAAATTTCAACAAATTTTGTTGGCAGTACCATTTTGCAGATGTGTCTGTTATTATCCGTACAGTATGCAACACTAATATTCTATAGTTAATGAATACTCCCGTCTTTAGGCAATGCACAGCAATGCATGGTAAAATTTCCTGATTTTCTGACTGACAGAATATTCTCAACCATTGGTTCATGACGCAAACCAGAGATATTTCCAAGAAAAAAAAGGTCCTGCTGTTGTTGAATGGAGATAAACAACACAGCAAATAAGCAGCAGAAAAAGACAACGAAGTATATGGTTATTTCTCCACTGCTATCAGAAGACTTTAAAACCAAACCTAACAATTATTAACTCAGCTGCTGGAATATTTAGCTAGCTATAAACGAACCTGTTATACTTCCTCTTTTTCCAGTGTTATCATCTAGACTATTATTTTGTTTGGTAAACATATCTCCAGATATTGATGGCGCCTTGCTGGAATGCCTACTAGAATGGGGTGACAGTGAAGAAAGCGAAGAATTCGTAATCAATGCCAAATCTGTTGCTAGATCTGAAGAGGTCAGATTCATAGCAGCTATTTCTTCAGAAAGATCGATGTCTTCTTCTGCATTCATCATATTTAAAGCTTAAACAATACACGTTACTAGGTGATCAGGTTTTAAATCATTGTTATGTTCACAGAATTTTCCATGAGCTGGCGCAGGAAAAACAAAACGTGGCAAATCGCACCTCACTTGGTCACCATATTTGTTGATGTTATGAGTCTAAATCAGCCGTGCCCGATTTTTAGAAACAAGAAAGATACGACCCATCACAGTTCTGACTTTCCTAAACATCACGGTTTGAAGGTTGCTTTTGGTTTCGACAGAAATATATGTTCAGGAAGAAAAACGTTATATTGACGAGACCTCGGAATAATTGTCTTTGTTTCCGTTGGTTTGGCAGGCCAAACCTGAAAACCAGAAGAAAAAGTAAAAATAATAACTTTCCTGCTGCTGCAGGGTTTTGTCCTATCAACCTCGTTTCCTAGGCATTCTTTTGCTTTTGAAAAGGCGCTAGGGAGACGGCCCATCTCCCTAGCGGCCACCATGCTATCAGTGCATTTTGATGACGGCAAGAGACACTGGGGATGATGACTGTTCTTTGTTTTTATCTTTTAAATTCTAGCCCAAAAATCGACGCCAGAATGATATCCGTATTTCATAAATTTTTACCTCAATTAGAATTACATATTATTTTTATCGCAACGTCTAAATTTTTACAATGAGCTTGCATTTTTAAGGAATTGAGGCAACAACGAGGGACAAATGTCAGAAAGATACAAGATGCCCTGGGAACGAGGTTGGAATTTGGGCTAAATTGTTCTCTAAAGGTGCTAAAAGAGTCTTTTCTGACATTGGAAGGTACACGTCCCTGGGACCGAGGTTGCATTTTTGTTGCAATATTTATCAATATTTATCAATTTATCAAGACATGAAACTTGGAACGAGTTTGAGATGTTTTGAATGGCCGCAAAGAAGTATAGCTTAAATATAAATTAGTTCTTTCTTTTTTGTTTTGTTTTCTTCTTTTTTCTTAAATTTTTGTTGAAAAGTTTATTACACGAATTAAATTCCATAGCGGCAAATAAATCTGATTTACAAAGCATATCAAATATAAATCTTTCAAAACAAAAAGTGATTTTAAAATAATTTTGCGAAGAAATTATATAAACCCTCTTTAAACTTTTCTTACCGTTAAAAAAATTAATTTAGGCGCCTTAAAAAACATGAAAAAATGCGAAAATAGGACCACTTTTGTTTAAATACCATTCCCGTGTCCCCAGAGTTTTTTGAGGAAGTTTATCTAAGCTCTGGGACGAGAATGTATCACTTACCTCTAAGGTACTTGGAATATTTTTGCCACCATCAAAGAAGTATATCCTATCTTTAACATTAACTTGAAGGAAGAAGGTTAAGCTGAAAAAACCCTGCGCCTTTCTTTTACTTTATACGCCCACACTTTGTTGACCAAAAGTTTTGTCCGCCCTGATTTTTTATCGACCTTAATTTTTACCACATGCTTCAACCTTGTTCCAAGGGCTTGTTGTCTCTGTTTATATGTCATGACGACGAAACGAACATTATCGTCGTCCTAATGTCAGAAAAGATACAAAAGATTGCACATGCTCATCAATTTCAAAATATTTTGCAGATGCAACATTATTATTCCATTATTTTTTCATTTTTTACACCAGAGATGTGTGAGGTTAAAGAGCAATTACCTCATTTTGTCTATCCTAAAATATATAGTGCTAGTTTAATTTGACAATAAACTCAAAATGGTATTTTTTGGTGTAGCGATTTATTTAGCGATTCGAAAATATCGCTAAATTTGACGCGCGTTCAAATTTGACGAAGAAAGGAAAAAAAGTATTCCTTTTTTTGAAAACTTAATTCAATGAAAGGACTGCAAAATCTTCCCAAAAGCTGACAATTAAATAAATGCGCTAATTCAAATAAATATGGTACCTTTTTGGGGATTCGCTTTTCACGCGTAAAATACACGTCAGAACAAAAATTTCTATACATATATTTACGTATTTATTTTTCTATTTTGCAGCTTAAGAAATTCAAGTTTTCCTCAAACTCATGTAAATAGCATTTTAAAGATTTATTTTGATTTTCTATTTCAAGTTCATTCCTGGATTATCGTTTTATTTCTTAAGAAAATAATTTGTTGTGAAATAAATTTCAGCTGAACGAAATATAATATAAAAACAACAACACTAAAATAATAAAAATTTACACAACCGAATGATGAATTTTGATGACCAGCTATGGCGTTCCATAAAATATTATTCCTGTAACAAATGGAAAAACAAAAAACAAAAAAATATCTTTATTCAGAGGTTATAGGTTAAAAATTAGATTGTCTTTTTCTTGCTGTTATGTCTGACTCACACAACTCGAAAAGCGTACGCGTACGTACGAAATTATGGAGGGAAAGGTTCTTGACGATGAAATATTGCATACCGTTAAGCGTTTTAGGATAGAAAGTATTGTGAACCGATTTGTCGAACACACACAGGGCAGGGTGAAAAATGACCGAGGGTGGGGTGAACGGGCGGGGGTAGAATTTAGGGTTGACATTTAGCATACATTTTTCGATTTATGAGTCACCAAAATTAAACCAATTACAGTTTTGACGTAATTTGGGTTGACAGTGGATGAAGCAATGATGGTATCTTATCCCTGTGTCTGCCATTTTAATGCAACTTATCTGTGAGAATCAGATTTCATGAGTTTAATCATTCAATATTATATTTATTTATATTTGTTTGTTTTGGTTTTACTATTTGTTTTTATTTCGCTCATGTCTGGCTATCTCTTACAAAGACAGTACAAAAATGTTTACAACCTGTATACAGCATTAGAATGGGATAGTAGAAGAAGTATCTAATATTAACACCTGCGTAGAAGAACTTGCGTCACGATGACGTCTAAACATCTTCGCAGAGGATGAGAACGGCTTATCTATAGACGATCTCTCTTCGATAGAAACAGAAGATTACCCTTATTAAATATAGTTATCTCTTTTGACATGTCTGTTTTAATCCATCCCTTTCCAAACTTGCTTTCCTGTCCCCTTCTTTACCAATCCTCCGGTACTTGTTTGAAATAAAAACTTGTCAGAGACGTATTATTCTCTATCGAGGTGAAGATCAAGCATTCTGATTGGCTGGCAGAATATACTGCTACTTCAGATCTGCGGAAAATTCTATTAACCAATTGAAAATAAACAGGGGACTGGAATCAAAGTAGTTAGTTTTTGAATCCAAGTTGCCGATTTCTTTCAAACAAGAGACTTTTTCTCTTATATCTTTCTGATTGTTATTACATACTGGATTAGGATGAAAATAAAAAAAAGTTTAGATGCGTAATAGATGTAATCGTTTTTAGTTGATTATATGATCCTACTTTTAATATATTTTATCATTTGTGGTTTAAACACATCGAGTAAGGAAGTCAAAATAAATATACGTAAGGAGTCTATTATTTATTTGTCTATTTTTTTAAGAAATGTTTATTATTATTAAGTTTTTTATAATGAACTCATAGCTATATCATTTACTCTACTATCTACGCCTAGACTGGCAATTTTGGTATGGGTTTAAAATAATCCCGTCTCTCCAATAATCCCGCATGCGGTATTGCTGTAATTTCTATGGAGACTGTACTGTATCTACGTTTTCCATTATTTCCGTTATTAGCAGTGTAAATAGAATTTTACAACAATTTCGAATGCATACATGTTCCAATCGAAGGATGTAAAAGCGGCGTTTCATAGCAAGGAACAGATTTGTCTGGATTTGTTTGTGTGTTTCTGCTTTTTACGCATCACAATTCTGTAACTTTTTTTGAAAACTTGTTCAATTTTTTTCGTTGAATATATGCTTTGAAAAAATAAACCCGGTTGAAACGCTTATCGCGCAACGAGAATAATAGAGAAAATACGGAACTGTCTTACTAGCAGAGGGTAGGGGGGCGGCATCTTCCATTCCACTATTTTTTCTAGGAAATACTTCCAAACGAATGTTTTTTTGTTGTTTTTTTTAGGCATATTATTTTTTCTTATCTGTCTACTTCAATTTAATCTATTTTTTCGCACATAATTTTTACTCTGATGACTTTTTTTTCTTATTATAAGTTTTATTCGCGTTTGTTTGTGAATATTTCACGTCTGGATAAGTTCTCATAACAACGATATCTTGGTTCTTCTCATAAATAGAAAATTGGTACGCACACAGACAGCCCCCCGTTGTCTTCAGACCTCTTAAGAAAAAAATTCATCTCTGTGGTTAGCTGTTCTCGTCCCCCAGAGCTCTGGAGACGAGACTCAGAGGTGAATTACTTTTTAAGGTTAGCACTTTTCATCACTAAAAATTTAATCTTGCAGTTAAAAATGCAAGACGCAGCATAATTAAATTTGTGTTCAAAATTATATGTAACCTTACAAGAATGCTTCGATCAAATGCCCGAAGAGTTTATTACATTTTTTCCGACTTTTTCAGCGCCGTATTATGTTCAGGGAAGTTGAATCAAGGGGGAGCTTTATTATGTTGAAAAAATAAGCATAGTCTTCCGCCTTCGCTGCTACTTTTTATTCTATGTAAGATCTAGGAGTAAAGAAAAAGAGATCTCTCTCTACCCTCCTCTGTATAATATATATGCTTGTCAAAAAACTTTTGTCAGCATTTTTGCTACTTGTATCTTATTTTTCAAGAGGAAAAAGTAAAAGAAAATCAATTTTTTCTCATTATAGTTAGGGCTGTTTATGATAGCTGACCGGTTAGGCGCCATGAGATTTATCTTTTTTTGAGTAGGCTGAACAAAGTCCCATGAAACATGCGCATTATCATTCTCGTCCCCTGAGGTCTTTGCGATAAATTTTAAAGTGTTGTGGGGACAAGAATGGCGCATTGTGTAAAAATTTATTAACACAGTCGAGCCGATCAATTCAGACTAAAATTCACCCTGTCCCTGCTTGGACGTATTTTTTAGTAAAATAAAGCAATATTTCCGCAGTGCATGCTGGTTATCATCCGTGATGGTATAAAAGAGCTTCCATGATCGGACAAATGAGCAATTTTTATTTTTATAATAAGATTTTGACAACAAAAATAAGAACTCGTGGAATCTTGGCTAGGCAAATCAGTTCTGGTCAACCGGACCAGCTTGTTTCACACAACCACAGTTTGTTTTTAGCTCGTCACTTTGTTGTTAGAAAAGTTCGTCTATCTTCTTTCTACAATTTGTCAGTTACAGTGATGAAAGAATCCGCTGTACAGAAGTGTCTACTATAAAGCATGTCTACTAAACGAAGATTTTACTGTTATAACCATACATTTTTTTCTAGGTCGACTTAAAAAGCAAAGATGTCAAAGAAATTAATTATCATACAAATCCTGTTCTCCATCTGCGTGACTATTTATTGTTTACATTTTCCAACCGAAAAGTTTTTCGGATTGGATAATATTACATCCAATCAGAACATAATCGAACGTTTGATATGTTCGCACGATCCTGAATCCTTCAAAGTTTGTCGTTGTGACAGTAACTGTATGAAATTCAAATCATGTTGCATTGATGCATTATGGGATCACAACAGTAGCATGTCACTTGATATCTATCTCAAACACTTTTTAAAGGAAGCTTTAAAGTATCCAGACTTAAAATGCGAGCTAATCATAGGTGATCTACCAAAAACGCATACTGCGGAGACCATTTTCATGATGTCAACATGTCCAGAAGATTCGAATCAAAACGATATTTACAAATGCATACAGAACCAAAGAAATACGTACTTACTGCCCGTGCAAGACAAAAGTGGTCGCACTTACAAAAATAAATACTGTGCTATATGCAATGGTGTTCTCGAATTTGAGATAATGAATGTGAACGCGGATTGTGAGAACAAGATAAGTAACGATAGCAGTAGTATACTAAAGCAGTATAGTGATTGCAAATTTTCATTGGTTAAGAAGTCTGACAACACTGTCCAATCATGTAACATAAACGCAGTGGTGCCGTGTAACATAAAAAATGATTTTGAATGTCAACTTTGCAAATGGTACGCCGGTGGAATACAATATAACAACACATGTTTTCGTAATTTCCATTGTTTTAAAAACCAATATGGAAACACAGCTGTCAGGAAGATCTTTAACTCAAGTGATGAATTCTGCGAAGTCTTAAGTTGGGATCATGGGTTTGGTTTTGGGATCAGTTTTCCCTCCTACTCTCTGCTGGTGAGTTATTCGTCTGGTGAACAGCTTAGAGAACAAACTGAGGGAAAGTTATGTAGCAGCGGGCAAATTTATGATAAAGATACGGATTCTTGTGTCAGTGACATTGTATGCGGCCATGGCTACAAATTAGAAGGAACAAAATGCGAAAAAATAGCAACTGTGTTTACAGGACTGAAAAATAAAATGCTCAACGCGCATGCGTCAAAGGAAATGAAAATCCAGGGCTGTCTATCATCTTACGCATATTATATACACGAAAGGAACAACAGTACAAACAGATCGATGTTTGATGATTTGAATGGTATCAACATATTTAACAATGCCTCGATGCTTATCAAGAAAACATACATATCGAATAGAACTCGAAATCCCAGTTTTAAAGTTTACCGCACGTCCTCAAATGTGGTACATGCGACGGAATTATATGGTGTCGATTTCAGGAGAAGTTTCAGTGAATCCAAAATATGCGCTCACCCTGTCATACATTCAAAGGATTCCTTCACAATTTCAAAAAACTGTTTTGTTTTTCTAAACACTTCTATACTGTATCTTGGTGAGTATATTCTCTTTACGTACAACGATGAAGTATCAAATGAAACGTATTTGATCACATGTGAGAAATTTCACTTGAGTTCCAACTGTCCGTTACGAAGACTAACTAGATATAATCATTCCACAAATAACACAATCACGGCTGACAATCATGTGTATTTTGCCGAACAATACACGCCGTTAAACTCTGGACTTGGTGTTTGCATAAACAAAGATGATGCGGTACACAAATGGGTGGAAGTTTTAACAAGTGTGGAAGGATACTTAACTTTGATTGGTTGCTCGCTAAGCATTATTGGATACATGTGTGTGATTTTAACTTATTCGTGTATACCGGAGCTACGAACCATACCTGGAAAAAACGTGGTCTGCTTATGTCTAATGTTGATGTTGTCTGACATTTTGATGCTGTCCAGTGTTGGGACCAGAGAAAATAAACATGCATGCAAAGCCACTGCGATGATTTTACATTATGTTGTGCTGTCCATACAATGTTGGTCAGGCGTGGTCGCATTTGACATTTGGTCAACATTTCAGGGAAAATCTTTGAAAAGAGACATAAGAAGTAAAAAGCGTTTCCTTTGTTATTGTTTATTCGCTTGGATATGTCCACTTTGCGTTCTAACATTATGCGTTATACTTAACGAAACTGGTGTTGTTGTTATGGGATACGGTGACCATGGAGTTTGTTGGATCTCTAATGTCACGTCACGTATTGTGACGTACATCGTACCTGTCGTTATATTTACTGTATTGACGACAACAGCATTGGTGTATACTCTATGTTGTATCCGCCGACACAGCAAAAAGTCAAAAAAATTGTTAAGCAAATCCGGAGGAGACAACGTCAGTTTGACTCGCATGGCGCTAAAGCTAGTTCTCCTCCTCGGTGTGATAGAAATTTGCGGTTTATTACAAACGACGAACACGACTGAAGGGAGCTTAGCTTTCAATTTCGTGTTTCGATTAATCTACTCAGTTTTAAGAAGTTTTCGAGGCGTGTTTATATGTCTGCTTTATGTCGTGACTGACAGAGTATTCACAGTTTATCGAAAGGTTCGAGAAAGAAGAACTTATCGCTCTTCGACACGATTTACGAGTGAATCGAGATCTCGAAAGAGCACGCAGATAAGCACGGTAGATCACAATTCTTCCGTATAAATGCACTAATATCACGTCAGCCGAAGTGCGAATGGTTTGTTAAAACTTTGTCATCAACGTAAGATATTAATGAAAATTACAACGTCGTCCTCACGGCTTCTTTTATCCTTTTAGACATCGAGATGGCGATCCTTTAGTTAGTGGTCCTGGGTACGAGATTGTGAAAACTGTGCACAGATAACTATTGACTACTGTTTATTATTTTGTAAACATAATCATGGTTAATATGGGAGAGACTTGTGCGATGAATGCGTTTTCAGCAAATCTAGGGGGTTATAATCTTAAACTTTTTCTCTGGCGCTTCAGCCCCAGCCATGATGACGTACCCAGTGGTAAATTATTAAGTTTCTCCCGTCTCCTCCCCAGAAAAAATGGGTGCTACGGTTGTGTGATTATGTAATAAAGAAATGTAAATAAAAAAGTAAATAATATTTATGTTTTATTTATCTGCCACTAAATCGAGAGCCTGGAACCAAGGTTGGTATAATCAGATGATGTCGCCATCACAGTCAATGTTTTCACAATTTATAACTTCTCTTTTTACATTTTAAATCAGATAACCAATAACAAACATACGGTAAGTAATAGAAACAATTTGTTTACAATTAAAGTATTAGTTTGAAAGAAAACATAATGAAGCTATAAATATGAGAAAACAAAACATGTAACAGGTTGCTAATAGCAACTAATTTATTGGAGTAACCATGGAGAAGTAAGTGATAACCGTGTTATGGTCATTAACGTTGGAAACGTTCTGTTTCATCAACATACTCCACCAAACGCGTACTTAGGTTCCGAACAAAAACACACAGTGTTTTAATGAAACTTTTGGGAACGAATTTGCTACGCTAGTATTCTGAGAAAACGACAAACATAGAAGTACGAGATACCATTTGAGCATATTTTGTCATACACCTATAATTCAGTGGTCGAAACATGGTAGATATGTTTTTTAAATATACTAGTCTCTTAAGCCTGCGGAAAAATCGGGGCTACCATTTTTAGCTCACATAGGCGAAAATAATCTGAATATCTGAAATATTAATTCAGACACTACTCTCGTGCGAATAAAATAAACATAATATTTCAGAGTAAAAAATTTGTTAATCGATTTTCAATGTTTATTCACCTACCATCAATCTCATTTTAAAGCTCTTTGTTTGCTGTGGCTGTTTTGTCAGGGGAACGTGATGGCTGCCACCCAGTCGTCCTTTTAAAGGAGAGACAAGAAGCGAAAGAAAACACGATTGATACTGCTTATGGTATTTCCTTGATCATTCTTCACTCTGATTGGTTGCAACCGTTTTAAGATTTAATTTTCCTTCTTAATCTCTTGCCATTTTTCATAATAGAGCGCAGGTAAAAACCATAGCCCCTTTATCATGGAGCAAAAAACCCAGGGGTCAATTTATTGCAAGATCAATACTGTGGGCATGGCTAGTCTCCTGTGTAAACAAAAGGAACACGAGAAAACTTCATGTTACGACATGGCGAACAGTTTAGTTACCAGACTTCTTTCTCTTAATAACAGAAACCGAGTAAAAACCAACCAAAACTTATTCCACTTTCTTTTACATTGACGCAAACAACTTCACTCACAGTTCGCAAAAGAAACACAGTCTTCTCATTCCAAACAATCAGCCTTTATTACTAAGTACGAGGCGAGAGAAGTATAGTTGCATAAAATACTGGCCGGTTTTTTATTTGTCCAGCTTCAGTACATAATTTTTAGTAACTATTCTTTTTATAAATAGTTAGATTCTAATTGCGCCAACAGAATATTATGAACTGGTATCGAAGTTGTCAGACAAGTAAAAAAGATAATGTGAGAGAAATGCTTCAAATTACTGCTAAAACAAGCTTAATAACATGATAGTGAAGCCATGCTGTACCCAGACCTCAGTTGGACCTAGCTACCGATGACACGTTTATATTCGACGTTATGATTACTACTGGTAAGTAACGTTCTTACAATATCGCTTCTGTTTATATAAATACTAATGAAGCTACTGTCGTTTTTTAAACACAAGCTATGTTGCTAACTATTCTCCATTAAGAAGCATTCTTCATCCATTGGATTATTAGTGAAGAAATGTTAATATTAAAGGTGTTTTTTGGGAGAAAAAGAATCGCCAATTTAATGTGATAGCTAAGTTTTTAAAGCAAATTTATGACAGTCAGTTGTTAGGAGAGTGCCTAAGTTAAAAATTATTACATCTCCTAATTAATTATATTTTCATGGGGTACATAATATTTTCCAGCAACAAATCTGCCCAAAAACGTAGTGGGAATGTTTACTTTTTTTATAAACCTCGTCCCCAGGACTTTTTTCTCTTTCTGAAAATCTTTGACGAGGTTGCTTTTTTCGGCATTCTAAGAGGTGCAAAATTTTAAACAAATCATAGTCCATCCTATGTCACCGAAATGACCCTCCCTTTTTAATCTTGTATCGACGGCCGTGATAGGTCTCGTGTTTTCGCTGAAAGCTAATGAATACCACATTTGGAGACATGCACTGTTTTCAACGAATTATGAGTTTTATTGAAGGGTGGCTTACATAGGAGGTGCAGTAGTTTATATAACACAAGCTTTAGATTATATATGAAGTTTAGAGTGACAATGAGTTTCATTACTCTATGGTAACGTAGGAGTTCTATTATGTTTAATACAATAATGAGTAGGTTTTGTGAAAATTAGGCAGCTTAGGGATTTTTTATATAACACAATATGTGGTGTTAAATATTGTAAAAATAAATATGAGTTCTAAAGAGTTATTTTAAAAGTATACCTAAACAAAACACAGAAAATGTTCCCAAGCTTGCCACTGCTCGTATGTGACTTGATGATGTAACTCGACCGATGCTTTATATAAGGTAAAACTAATTATTTGTTTCTTTGAGATCTTATGTTCAAGTAGCTATGTAGAATTTTGATAAAATTAAAGATCGCTAAGGTGAAAATGGTTAGCTATATTCTGCGCTAAAATGGTTAGGCTATAAAGGTCCTCTATGTATGTATTGCTGGGAAGCATTTACCAAAAAAGTATAAAGTTTTCTACTAGCTAGCTAGCTCCAACCCTTTATGCCATTTTATAAAGATGGAAGCAGCATTAACTCAGCTACTTTTTCAGACGCGGGGGTTAGATGAGCAAGAATGACACCACGTTAGCCATACTTTCTAGCACGTCTGATCTACGGAATAATCCACGTCAGGGCCCACAAAGGCCCCGATATTGAAGAAAATTGAAAAATAACCTCAGATCCTAAGCCCTAGAGAAGAGAAGTTTGACAAGTTCAAATTGCTTGAATCTAGTATAGAAATGCCCTTTATAACTACTTGTGAGAACGAACTTCGAAATTTTTCATCTTGTCTCATAATATTTTGTATGAGATTGGAGGTACATAAATACAAAACAGAGTTTTAAATTTAACCTTTCAATTCTTAGCAATTTTCAAAACGTCGTTTTTATATCGTGGAATTTGGAAGTAAATACACAGCTAGTAAATAATATACGTCGTTCTTATATCTAGTATATAAAGCAACGGAGTGTCTAACACATGTGTACTTCATGATCTTCGTCTTGACCAAGTTGCACATCATACTGAATTGTATGAACCAAGTTACACGATACAACAATCATTATTTGCGAATGTTTATACAGGGTAGCCACTTATCAGCATTACCTATCCAATTCCCCTCACGCAGCATATGTTGATCAGTAGCTACTTGCTAAAATGTCCGCGATGTGGATTGAACCATCACCTACGTGATTACAAAACAAACCCATAACCACTCCATTACGCACCACATAAAAAAATCTTCAAAAACTCTTCTGGTCTCTCAATTTGCGTTACAAAATACATAAGATATCAAATTATCCCAATGTTAAAAAATTTATAGCATCTTAATCTAAATTTCTGCTCAACGAAACGGAACAAGAAAAATACATAAATTTGATTGGCTATTCTGCTAATTATTCTTTTGTTTTCATAATTTTTTTGCCTCTGTGCACAAGAAAAGTTAAAATGATTTCAAATTTCAGTTTGGCTCGGAACGGAAAAGTTCGTCACCCACAATCAGATTCCGGAAATCACAGTTTGTTCTCGGTGTCGAATTATTTAGAAAAGAAGTTCCGTTTTCTGCAACAAAGCGCGATGTATATGATGTACGTTTGTCTGTCTCTGAGCGAAAACAACCTCGTCCCCAGGTGTCTTTTTGACATCTTGTTTAGCCGTCAAGTAAGCGCTAGCGGCTTTGACATAGGCAAACTAACCCTGGGCACGAGGATGTGATTCAAAATGGTAGCTGCGAGCAGCATCGGGCGAATTCCGGTGGATTTTTTTCCCGGGCATACATACAACTACTGATCAAAATACGATGCATGGCTCAAGTTTTATGAACTCGCTTGCTCAGTTTTTATTATTCGATGTATCTAACATTAATTTACAGTTGAATCATAAAGTGTGCAACCAACTTAGCATCCAGTTTCTTTATGCAAGCAGCCACGATTATGTTACCTGAGCAGTCACGTGACTGTGATTTAACTCGTGCCATATCAAATTCCAACATTGTTTCTAAAGCATGTTATGATAAAATGTTCAAAAAATGTTGTTTATTTCTTCATTTTTGTTTATATTTGTTTTGTACAATTTTAGAGAATCGTTTTTTTTCTTTGAATAAAATGTGGATCCTTTTCCCATAAACTACTTTCATAAAAAAGTTCCGAAAACAACCAGCTACTTTAGCGAAAGAAACTTTCGTAAATAAAGAAAACCCCGCGAAATCAACGGAAATAACTTTCGCGAATCATTCCAATGGTTAGTTGCGGGAAGAAACTTTCGTGTAGCGGATAACAGCGTGTAAGTTACCAAGAAATGTCTTCAACAATAACAAAACACGTAGTTTTGAATCGATTCAAAGAATTAGTTAACAATTATTTCACGAAACCCTAAACAAAGGATAAAAGTGATTTTTTTTTTATCTCATTATAGAAATTCCAGAAATACTAAAAATTCGTAAGAATTAATTTTCTCAAATATTTCAATATGAATGAGGAGCCTGAATTAAAACGAAACACAAATTCTTTTACACATCTACATAATTTTCGGCTTGTTCGTGTCATGAAAAACCTGACATATGTAACGCCTTATCACGTCAAAAAATTCAAAATATTTTATGCAGAATGTAAAAATAAACTTTCAGAAATCTTAAAATTTAGGTAAGAATACTCAACGACCAAAACTTTTAAATTGTGAGAAAAAAAATACGTAGAATTAAATGGGGAAATTGTCTTACTCCCCAAAACCTCTATGTCTACCATTTCCCTTCAGCAACCAAAGGAAAAACGTCCTGGTTTCGAATACATGCAGTGAAATTGAGATGGAGTTTTTTTGTTATTTTCTGTGTAAACAACGTTCTACCCACATGTATGACGTCACAAAAGTGCACTTCTACTAAAACACTTGTTGAAGATTTAAACACTTCGCTCCCAGGCCTCTCATGATTTCTACCAATAGCTTTAACTAAAACAAGCTGGTAATAAACTTTACGTTTTCTTTCATAACAAAGTAATAGATTAACTCAACAAGTGGAAAATTCGTGCAAAAATGATGTGCGCAGTAAATGAATAAATAAATAAATATTATCACTTTTATCAACAAATTTTTTTATTTTATATTTTATACTAAAAAGTTGTTTGGAGGAATAAAAACAGTTGGTACGCGTCATGAGAAGGTAAATATTATTGCTGTTTCAGGAAGTACTTTTCTTACAAATGTTGCCATTTGTCCACGTTTGGTACAGATGTTTCGCTTGTTTTCGGATGTGACCGTTGTGCAAATATATATACAGCGAAAACAGGGCTACAAAAACAACCTTACCGGTTTGTGGAGGCAACAGATGCTTCACAAAACATTTTTTGACAAAAAAATAAATAAATAAATTAAATGTACTTATATAATAAATTTATATACCAACTAGGAGGATTCTTTCTATCTCTTATATATCAATTACATTTTGATATACTTTTAAACAAAACTAATAAAGCCCAGTTTACACTAACAATTTTAGCAATCAGTCTTTTAGTTATAATATCTTTGTTTTGATATCCGCTTATAGAGGACAGTGACACTTTATTGACAGAAAAAATCATTCTGATAAATTAGTTTAATTTTCATGAAAACAATGAAAGGGGAAAAAGCTTCCATATTGAGCAACTTCTTAACATACTCTCTTACCTTCAGTCATTAAATTATAAGGCCCGTGGAGAAATCCACTCAGGCAGAAGGACAATGGAAAAAAATAGGTTGTTTTAGATTTTTGCTGACGTCAGCACTGCATATACAAAAATTTTTGTTTATTTGTTTCCTGTAGGGTGCAGAGATTGAAACGCTGATGAGAAAATGTATATTATCGTGTGCTATTGACGAACGGTTAAGAAGATATAAAGGTTTAAAAATTTTATCTCCTTAAGTCACTTAAAAAGGGGCGATTAAAATTCTACGTAATTAAGTGACACGGGAGATTACTCGTGAAAGATACAAAAAACTTGTTTAAAGTTTTGCCGGAAGCCGATTTATGTACATACAATTCTGCCGGTAGTTGATTTATATACATACATTTCTGCTGGTAGTCGATTTATATACATACAATTCTGCCGGTAGCCGATTTATATACATACAATTCTGCCATAGCCGATTTATATACATACAATTCTGCCGGAAGCCGATTTATGTACATACAATTCTTCCGGTAGCCGATATATATACATACACAAAAATATAAAATGATTAATTGACAGCTTAAAGCTTATAAATATTTTAGCATGTGACTATATGTCGAAGTAAACCATGAAGACATACGCATGTAATAAGTGGTACTTAACTTCTGAAATTTCAACCACTCTTAGAAAACGCGGTGACAGTTTTCAAGAGACACATGTATAGCTCCATTACAACTTTTCTGAACAAGTCTCATGATAGTGAAAGCGAGGTATGGATATAATATTTGCTGAATCATCCTCCATGATGCGATACTGGAAGATCAATTAAATAAGTAATCAAATCATAGAACAATAATAATTCATAAATAGGTATCAATCAAGCTCGTGGTATGGTGAGATATTTCTTCTCTGATTTTATTTTTTTATACCACGCATTTAATTGCTTGTTTTTAGTATTCTTGTCAAAACATGAATACACGACGAACAAAAAATCTTCGTTTTTTTGTTTTTTTGTAGCGTGTTTTATATTCTTACATATCGTCATAGAAAACAATCTATCAATCCAAAAGAGGTTTGCGTAGGTAGAAACCTGTTTCGTTCTGGAGGCCAGCTTGCATAGAAATATATATATGCCTCAAACCTCATCCCTAGAGCCCTGTCCGAATATCATAGATATAGCAGGGCCCTGGAGACGAGGTTGACATGTGCCTTGCTTTCTTTCGACTTTAATGCGTAACAAATATGTCAAAAAATTTAGCACCACAGATTACAAATACAAATAAACACAGAAAAAATAAAAAAAATAAAAATCAATTACTTTTACATAGGATGTCAGTTGACACGCACAAACTGTCATATGAACTCATTTCTTTGAAAGTTTTAAGGGACTGTCGTCGTAGGACGAGCATGTCATGCGATGTAACCATACGACATTCACTAAAAATTAGATGACATACCCTGATAAAAATTTTTAGACAAGTTATAAACAAGGAACCAGTAATTTTGTTTTGTTATTCGATTTTCCATACGTCACAATAAGAATTGCAACTCATTGTGTTTCTATGGTAACGTGATAAGCATAATGGCGAGATCAATGTTAACTTTCGTTGTATGTATATTAGAAAGTAAAACACTTCAGAAGTTACAAATGTGTTAACAGGAAGAGAAAAAAGAGAGACTTATGTAAGATACTTTTAAATACATTGATCCCAAAAAGTTTCCGCGAGAACATACTTTCGCCGAAAAGTTGACCGAAAATTTATTCGCTGAAATTCGTGATCGACCGAAAGACCGAAAGTCACGCCGAAAATTTTTGGGATTTTTTTGTTTGTTTTGTCTTTTTAATGTTTTATTTTGTTATATTTTCTTTATGAAAAATAAAGAAATACATAATATAAAAACACATCATCATTAACATTATCCTTAACTGGACTGTGTTTAGTAATTTTAAAGGTTAATTACAACCTGTTTTAATAGTCTTTTTCCCCTAGTTTTTAGTTTAGCATTTATAAACATCTTATGTTTATCAAAGCTGGTTGTTTGATAGTTTCATCCTGATTTATCTTTTCCTTTTTGCATTTCTTTGTTGCTTGTGTGTTTGTGTTAGAGCTCGTCCCCAGGGCTTTTTGCCTGACCAAGAAACCCTGGAGACGAGGGTGTGTTTGTTTGTATTGTTGTAGTTCTGCTTCTTCTTTTATTTTCAATTTTTTCAATTTGATTAAAATTTTTGAAATTTTTAAAATCTTAATTAAGCCAGTCAGTACACGAACTTTAGTCTCGATTTGCCACCTTTTATTTTGATGTTTACATAGTTTCAGCTAGGACGTAAGAATGTTAGGTCCTAGGTTTCTGTCAATATAAAATTCATTTAGGAATTGACTTTATTTTGGTCAAAATAGCCAAATATAATTTGTTCCCCCTCCAATCATTTAGGCGAATCGAATTAACCTATGTAGTACACATAGTCCACAAAGTTATTGCGCATGCGTTCAAGTTGAGCGGCGGTTACTGCGTTTAATTTGAATTTTTTGCTTCAAAGTAAATGAGCATTTAAGACAGGATTTTTACACAAATAAAAGTCTTGATACAGGCACACAAAATAAATAAATAAATAAATAAATAAATAAATAAATAAATAAATAAATAAATAAATAAATAAATAAATAAATAAATAAATAAATAAATAAATAAATAAATAAATAAATAAATAAATAAATAAATAAATAAATAAATAAATAAATAAATAAATAAATAAATAAATAAATAAATAAATAAATAAATAAATAAATAAATAAATAAATAAATAAATAAATAAATAAATAAATAAATAAATAAATAAATAAATAAATAAATAAATAAATAAATAAATAAATAAATAGTCGTAGCTGTGGTACTGAGGTCTATAATACTTTAGTTCCCAAGTAGTTTATTTCAGGGACCATGACTACCGCAGAGTAATTTCATAACAGATGCACGAAGTAACGGTCCAGAAAATGAGAACTGAAATAAGGATGGCGAGACAAAGCCTTTTTGTTATGCCTCTCGCTTACCACTCATGAAACCACGTTAAAGTTTCGTCAGTGCAAGCAACGTGTTATCACAGATTCACAATATACTATTATTATCAGATATTGTAATGTTTTTGCTTTCAATTGTAAATTAAAAATTGATAATTATACTGAGAAAGAAAATATAAATACAATTATATTTTTATGGATATAATCAAAGTGTACAGTGAGGGAAAATCTCACTTCAAAATTAACACCTTTGAACATTCTCGTTTTCAGGGTTATCTATAGACGTACGTATTTTACACTATTAAAAGAACTTCGAGTTGAGGCTATGAAGAAGTTCAATACGAGGTTAATGCACCGATTTACGAATGTTAATGATTAGAATTGTAAACATTGTCAACAATTTATTAACTCGTTATCGAAATTACGAGCTGATGAGGCTCTATCTGCTCGTATCGCGTATAATTTTTATACCTTTGAAGTTTTACGTTCTTTTATCATCTTTGAGATGGGTGAAAAGATTTGAATGCAAAGCTAAAATAAGTTTTTCTCTTGGTTTCAACTAACATTGTAGGTTTTTTTATAATAATTTGAACTAACTAACTAACTTCCTTCTCATTTCATGGTTTCTGCATTTATCATTTCAAGAAACATAGAATTTTGACGCGATGTCTTTAATCAACCTCGCGACCAGGACTCTTTCAAGCCTATGATAGTCTAACGGGGAGCCGTCCAGTCAGTATATTATGTGCGTAGAAGAGCCCTGGAGACGAGGTTGGTCTTTGATATGACAAATTTCATCAACTTCGTTCCCAGTAATTTCAAACGCACAAAGTGATGTGTCAAGTTTTAAATTATTTTTTTAAACCAAAAATCTGAGTATGGTAACCAAAACAAAAATATAAAAAATATTGCTTTTCCTAAGTAAAGGTCTGGGAACTACCATCAGCATGTCATATAAAAACACATAACAAGCTACCAACGCGGACACGGGGTTTATAATGGACAGTAATATGAGAGCGACAAAAGAACACGCTCGTTTTAATTTGAAACTAATGTTTCAGAACACATGGCTTAATATGATGGATTAGGAAATGAGTTTATTAATTAATTTTTTAATCACCTGTTATGTAATCAACACACAAACCTTTTTTTTGTTTGGAGGACTATATCAAGTGTCTGTTGGCTTTGGTAAGTTGTTGAATTGTATGTTATTATTGTTTATTAGTGTTGTATATTATTATTCAGTCATGAGTTTAAGAATTAATAAAGAAATAGGTTTCTCCGACAGTAAATTTTTTAGCAAGTTTGTTTTGTCTTTTTTATTGGACTGTTCGTTACACAGCATAGTCCGACTATGGCTACTGCTGTTGTTATTACCGCTACTGTTATTGTTCATATATTATTATTCTTGTTTTTTCTTCTTAAGAGGTATTAACTTGTAATTTATATGATAAGGATGAGTGAATTAAGACTAACACACAAAATCAAAAAATAAATAAATATTAAAAAACTATATGCTACAAATTAACCTATTTATTATACCTTTTAATTTCTTTATTGTGCAAACCAGAATTTCTTAAATAAATATCATAGGAGCAAGATATAATTACAGCTTATTATTACAACTAATCTGATATACTGATAAAAAAAATTAAGTAATTGTAACACATGCAGAGAATTTTGCGCATTTGGAAGAGTCGTATATTAACAAGTAAAGTGTTATCTTAGTCTTTACAAAAAAAGGGTAAATGTGTGTATCTTAATTTTGTTATTAAGCATGCAAGCTGCGGCACTCTAACAAAGGCTTTTAATAAAAGAGATCGGAAATAATAAAAAAAAAAGATGGTTTAATAATTTCAATGAGTCAAAAATGAGCAACAATTATTATGTGGAGAAGGGTTACGTGATTAATTATGAGGAGGAGGGTGTAGGAGATTGCATGTTTCATTTCATTATTGTAAACATTCTAGCAATTTTTTTACTGGATACAGTGTCAGGTATTATAATCTTTTCTAAACATAGGAAGTCATGACTGATATCAGAAAAATAATTTGAATAATTATACGAAAATACCACATACAATTAGAACACGTGTTTGGATGTTGTGTTTACAAGTTAGGCAATTACTGGAAATTATTTGTTTGTACGTGTGTATAATTGTGATATAAATTAAACACAACGAAACAATATGCTCATTCGTGGAGTGGTTTGTATTGCCAACACCTGGTTGGAATTTTTAATGACTTTGTTGACATATTTGGTTATAATTCCGTTCTTTGTGGAAAACTATACCACTTGTTGAATAAATAATTGTAATTGTACATGGATGGAACTTCATCCCTTGTTTTCTTTTACGTTTAAGAGGAATACTGCGTAAAGAAAAAACCCTAGTCCCAGGACCCTTCAACCTCGACCTAGGTCTTTTTTTCTCCGTTTGATATCAGTCCCGGTATAAAAATAGATACGTGGTTGTTGTTGTTTTTCTTGCAAATATATTTTGTCACATTATAAAATTTGTACAAATATAAACTAATATTAAAGTAGTAGAATGAGGGAGCTCTTACTTTACACTGCGCATGAGTTCGCGTACGGGGATTATGTTTTATTTAAAGTACCCTCTCAATATAACCTAGTCACCAGTGCTTTTGTCACGGTATTGCAGATAGTAAATAAGCGAACTTAATTGTTGCTCCTGTTCATCACGTGACTATCTTGCTCAAGCACTATTCAAGTATAAATCAAGTGAGGTCTGAAAACAATCTTTTGTGGTTTGATCCTAATCTCCTATGAGTCATCCATGAAGAAGTAACTATTTTCTCATCCTCGTCCCCAGGACCTCTTGACCGTTATTATGAAGCCGTTTTAAACCTCTAAAATTAGCCAGAAAGGCAAAATGCCCTGGGAACAAGTTGTAGTTTTCAAAGTTGCGTCATTAGGTCAGCTTTTAGGGAAAAACAAAAATGACTTAGTCGTTATAAAATTGTCAGTTGCATTTGGTGTAGCTTGCTAATGACGTCACCTTTCCATTGAACACCTGTCAATCATACAAGGTTGTCTGTCAATCAAATAATCGAGCTTGAACAATATCTTGAAGTGCTTAACCTTACAGCGTTACTTGATGGTATATTTCTCTCAGTTCACTTCAAAACTTGTGCTTGTGTTTCTTTTCATAATACGAATTTCAACATCATCATCTGTATCATTAGGACGGGGGTAAGAAACATGACTTCTTGTTGCGATCTAGTAGAATCATTTTGGGCTGTTATTTCTGGTTGTTTTATGTATGTTAATTTCAAAAAGTGCAACCAAACCTTATCGACTTTAGCTCAACCATCTTAACCCTTCCTTTAATTTATGTTAATTTATTTGAGTATGGGCACTGGTTTTCAGGGGTACAGTGGACTCACTAATCGCTATCTCAAACATCTTTCTTTTTCATATATTTTGGTCTCTAGCCGGGTTTTCATTCCTTATGTCATTTCTTTATTTAGAACTTTCTCTATCTCAGACAAGCTTTTTAGTTTCTTGCAAGTTCTAGAAAGTGTCTGCTAAATGAACAAATAAATTAATTTCTCAACGAATAAATGTCTTAGTAATTCTTGTTTTTTTATTTTAGGCCAATATAGACGCTTTAGTTGAGAAAAATGTAACCCGATAAAACCGTTTCGGATTACTAATTTAAAAAAGGAATTGAACATGGAGGTTGAAATGGAAGGTACGTATGATTCATCCTTATCCCTAGACCATTTTATGTCTTTTCTTACATCGGGACTATGAATGGCCTGGTGACGAATTTTATCTTTTTCTTTCTTCCGTATTTCTTATTATTTTATCCGAGATTACCAAAAAGAGATAAAAAGCCTTGGGAATGAGGTTGATTTTTATTATACAGTTAACTCCCGGCAACTCGAACGTCCAAGGAACTAAGGAAAATACTTCGACTTAACGAATGTTTGAGTTAAACGAAGCTCCCTTCGAAGTTAGTCCAAAATGAGATTATGGTTCGATTTAAGAAGTAGAGCGACAGTTAACGGAAAAAGGTGCAATCTTGGCGATGAAAAAGGCATGCAAGTCCCTCGTAAATTAAATTTTCCTTGACAGACAACATTACATCAGGAGTTAATAAAGCCAAAAAAAAAATGAAATTCTTACATTTATCTACTCTTTGACTTTCTTTTTTCGAGTTAACGAATGTTCAAGTTATCCGAGGTTCGAGTTAACCGAAGTTTTTTATAAGAAAGTATTAGGGAAAGTTCAAGGGACACAAGAAAATGGTTCGAGATAGATAATGAAAGTTCGAGTTATCCGGTGTTTGAGTTATTTATTTATTTAATTATAGTATTGATTCCTTTGGCCGTCCTGCTGATGGTGCTCATAATCGTCGTCATTATTTTAATATGTCGATATTATGTTTGTACCATGATCGGAGACAAAAAAAGAAACTATAGAAGACTGAGTATGGGCTCGCCACATAGCAAGGGTTATCCACTGATGCCAAATTTCCCGAATCCTGGACATACCGCAGCGAGAGAACAGCAAATACCACTGGAGGATCAATTCTCAAATTCGATAGTCATACCACCTTACAGAAAACAGAGACCTTCGTTACCTAATGGAACCCTACGACACGAATCACTACCCGGTACGGACTCGGACGATGGAAAGTTTATATATTGGACTCGATCACCCAGTTCTTCTGCTGCCAGTGGTCACGAAAACAGTTTATCTCCTCCATTATCAGAAGTTAGCGCTGGAAGTGAGAGATCTTACCCGTCGTTAAGTAAACCGATAACCAAGCAATACAGGGGCAGGTTTCGTTCTGAACCAACCTTAACAGGTTTGGGAAAATTCGAAGACACGGAAAAGCCTAATAAACGCCGTCCTTCAAATGCTAAAAAACCTTCACGGAGACCTTCTTCGACTTGTTTATCCGTGATAAGTCCTGCGGGGGGTCAAGTTGAATTCGGATTATATTACGAGACCGAAACAAGAACTCTCGATATTACGGTCAATCAGTTACTGGATTTAACATTGCGGCCTGAGACATTTTTAAGTGTGTTAGAAGTATATGAAAAACACGAGAGGCCAAAATCGAATAAAGTTTATTTGAAGAAGAGAGCGGACGGGAGTTTTGAATTGAGTGACTCCTCCAACATGGCGTTTTTAGTGTATGTTACATTACTACCAAAACGAACATTCCGAAAACACACCAATGTTGTGTTTGGTACAGGAAATGTTGTATTTAATGAAAAACTTTCAATAACTGGGTATTCTACGGAACAGTTAGCAGCATTTCAGCTATGTTTTCATGCGTTATGTAAATTAGGCCGCGATGGAGAGCCAATTGTGTTGGGCGAGGTTATCATCCCATTGAAGCGTTTACAAACATCAAAATTTCTTCCGTTCGTGTCGAATCTAAAACCACCAACTGAAGTACTGGAGATTGAAGTAAGTAGCTAGTACCAACCTCGTCCACAGGACTTTTTAGGTTTTCTCACATGGGATGCTGTGAAGAAATCCAAGAAGTCCTGGGAATGAGGTTGTAGCTAGTAAATTGCGACAAATTCCAACTTCGTCCCAGAACTTTTACGGCGCGAATTTTTAAGTTGTTATTACTGCAGCAAAAAGACGCCCAGGGACGAGGTTGGAGATACTTATAGAAATCATCTTGATAAAAGTAAATTGACGCTTGGAACAAGTTTAAATAAGAGCAAGCAAACCCTCCACCACAGTGTATATCTTCCACAGCTGTTAATCGTATAATGTTAACTAAGGACTTGATGAAACAATCTACGATAGAACAGCTGGAGTAACTACCACACACACATCAGGTTACCACGACTTGTCTGTGATAAATACAAAATCAATAAAATACTCTAATTTTCTAATCTCTATAATGATAGCCGTATTTTGTCTGTCGGCTAAGACCGGGTCGTGCTAAACACGCACGAAATCTTCAAGCTACAAATAACAAAGGCGATATAGTTTTATCGACTTAGCTGTGACGGGCAAACACCGTGGATTTTCCACGGGCTAACGGCTAGTTTATATTGTAATATTAGTTGTCTGTCTGTGAGCCAAAGAAAATAGCTGCCAGTTGCGGCGGCCTGTGGATATTTCCACGGGTTGACGAATAGCAATTTTAAATTGTATTTACTGCAGATAAAAAAAAGAAAACGAATAAACGAAAAACTTTGCGACTTTGAGACTATATATAAATAAATGTGTAATTGTTCGTCATTTTTTTAGAACTATCTAAGACCTTTAACCGATCTTGGTTATTTGGATGTGTTTATCTCATTTAATCCAATTGCACAGAAACTGATTGTAAAGATTGTACAAGCCGTGGGACTTCCAAAAATTGGTGTCACAGGTCACCCAAGTAAGTACACGAACACAACCTTGTCCCCAGGGCTCTTTGTTTTCTTTTACATCGTCTTGATGGAAAAAGTGACTTCGGGACAAGGTTGTACATAGGAAAATATTTAAGGGACTACGATATAGGACATTTAACCACTAATAACTGATTGTGAAAAGCATCAACTTCAAAAAAAATTATGCTACAGAGGTCACCCAAATATGGATATATATATAGGGAAACGCGTTTAAAGGAATGCGAAGTGGACTGCTTATTCTTGACTTTGGTGACTTACACTAAAATCAAGTAACAGTGACAATCCACCTTGTTAAACTTTCGCCTAACTTTTCAAAATCCAGCTTCAAGTGAAACCTCGCTATCATTCTCTTCCTCAGCACCTTAAAAAGAAATGTGAGAAAAAGCACTGCGAACAAAGCTTTTCGATAAAGGGTCTATACTAAACGTAACCGTTCCACACTTTACAAAATAGGACTCGATCGGTGTACAACTTATTAACTTTAACATCAAGGATTAGCGCCGAAAATAAAATATTTTGATATTGTCCCCAGGTTTTTTTGTCTTCACGATGGCCTTTAATATGGCATTCATAGCTAAAGGAGCCTGTGAGCGAGGCTGATCGCTTTTCTCAGCGAGGCTCTCAGAGTTGTGAATCAGCCTTAACGAAAAAAAGAAGAAGAAATGTTTTCCTCAACGTAACATAAAAACTTATTTTTATTTTAGATGTCGCTGTGAAAACCAGTTTGTATTACTGCAACAATCGAATTAACAAGAAAACGACGGGAATTAAAAAAAGGGCCCGCGACCCTGTATATAACTACACATTTGAATTTGAACTGAGTAAAGACAAAGTTCTGGACTGTGATTTATTATGTGAAGTACGCCATCACGGACCAATGTACAGAACTGTCATCGGTTATGTCACCATTGGTAGCTCTGCTGGAGGTGAAGGGGAAAAACATTGGAAATCTTTGATCGATTTTTCGTCTGATCATGAAAAGAGACATCAAATTATGGCGCATAAACCTATTGCGTTGCTATGATCTAAGAAGTTAAAACATAAATATAAATAAATAAATAAATAGTTATGGGAAGTATAAGTAAAAAAAACAACAAATCAGCTGGCTGGTCTGGTTACTATATATTTTAAAACTGTTTATATTTTTTTTCTTATAGTTGGCCGGGGATGGAAAGCTTGAACCACAATTTTTTTCAAACCTTTTCCTTACGACTCAAATTTTCACTGTCTTTTTAGTAGCCCTTTTTAAAATGTTCATATTTTTTTATCAATCATTTCATTTATTCGTCGACTTACTTTCAAATACACATTTTCTTTGATAAATATAAAAAAGAAAAAAATACGGGGGTGGGATTTTTCTATTTTATATGATTGTAAAAATGAAGGTGAAAGGTGATTATTAGATGTTATTTGAGATGGAAGAAAGATGTTAATTACAACTGTGAGCTATTTCTATTTTCCCAAGCTAGTCACCCAGCATTGGTCACCCAGGATACGTTGGTCACCCAGAATAAATTAATCACCCAGGTCACCCAGGATACGTTGGTCACCCAGAGTATTTTCTAATGCATGTTGTCAGCAGGTGATTTCAACGTATTTTTCTTTCGCTGCAACAACAATGCGACAAGATTGGTACACAACACTCCACATACCTTATTATTCCACAAATGCGCCTCTTACCTAATTCCGCATACATTCTGTATCTGCACTGGATTTAAAAGTTGCAACGATAAACAGTAAATATGGAAGAAAAGAGCGATCGACTAGTTCTCTTAGCATCGCATATTTATTCATAATAGACTAAAAATATAAATAAAAACAAGAATTTTTACGTTAAAAACCACACCTTACCAACTGGTAAAAGAGTCTCGGTTAAGTTCACAAAATGACACTCGGCTAAAATTAGAGAATTTCTTGAAAAGTTCTCAATATTTCAGGAAATAAGAATACACTGCGCTATTACACTTTACGTACGATTTTAAAATTGAAAATAACTTGTTGTGCCATAAGTCGTTGATGTGATACACTTAAATAACCAAGCAACTAACCGACCGAGCAACGTCTTTGCGTGACAGATACTCTTCCCGTTATCAGTTAAGGTGGATTTCCACTCAAAAACGAATAAAAACAGACCGGAACGGGCATTTGTAATTTCTGATTGGTTGATAAAATGGAACGAAAAAAAATTATAAAAAGAAAAAAATAATTAGCATATAGCCAATCCAAGGAAGTGTTTTTTAGGTTTCGTTTCGATCCGTTTTGCTTTTGAGTGGAGGTCCGCCTTTAAAGATACAAGAACCTATGAGAAGGTCTGCGTTGCGAAACATCCTGAACTTAACCCAACATTATGCGTTACGAACTACGCTGCATTTATGATATAAACACAAGTGGAAGCGAATACGTGATTTATCATTCTGTAGAATCTCTCGGTATTAAAAGAAAGTCCATTGCAAATATACAGCGTTATTTTCTGTCCATAGCTTGCATTCGCTCTCACTTAGTAGAACTATAAACATCAAATGTTTCCGAAGCCTTGTCAGAAATTTCAAAGACCAATTACATCAACACAGATGAAAGAGATTTTCAAAGACACTTTTAAATTCGACGACTTGATTATAATCTTTGACATGCCAGGGGTGCTTTTCTGCGTTTTTATCGATACCTATAACTTACAACCTTTCTAACGCGATATATTAATTTTCCACCCTAGTATGTCATGTTTGCTTTTCTTTTAGCAAGGAGTTTTCTTGCTTTTGGTAAACGTTTTTTTCTTACTGTTTAAGTTTAAGATTTTTGCTCCTTTAACGTGACCATAACAAGCAATATATATTTTTTTCAGTCTCTGTCCCAAAATCTCTTAGTGATTCTGTTTGTTTAAATTGTTAGACAAACAGAATCACTGTTTGTCTAACAATTTCAACAACGGGTAGTGTCAGTGTTGAGTGGTGTTCCAGACTATAAATACTTAACAACATTTTGATGGTTATGATGATTTGATTATACGCAGTCTGAAAAATCTATGTATATTGTGCCCGCTTTGATTGATCGAGGCATCATTAAAGCACGGATTGTTCTGTATAAGTGAATGCATGTGGTAACAATCTGCTTTCTCGAATAAAAATATTGACACTGTTTGGTATTGAACAAAATTAATATTATGATAAATTGACCTTACTTGAATGATGAAGTCCATTTCGGGACGATGGAGTACTACACTCTCCCAAGTAGATGCTGTTATGAGATTCTCAATGAGTTAAATGTATTGTTAAAACTGCTAAAAAAGCGATAAATGATTAAGACACTCAAAAGCAAGTCCTGAGGTCGTACTGTTACATGTAAAGTATTATCAACAGAAAAAATACAGCGTTTTAAGTGAAATTCTAATACCACAAACAAATCATCAATGTAATAAAATGATGACTACATTAAAAAAAAATTCTCCTAATTTTTACTAGTTTTTATCCTCCATGAAGGAGTGTTAGTCAATTTAGACTGGAAACGATTTTTTTTACTTACAATGAGTTCATAGTCAATAAAAAAAGATATAAGTTGAAATGTCACGAAGAGAAGAATTTATGATTGTAAATTTTCAAGGGTGTTTTTTATCCACAACCACTTAGATGAAGCGCTCTACTTGGGTCATCTTCCGGAGTTGGGCCATCCACCATGCTTTTCGGATACGGTCAATTCTTATGCTACATGATGGTGCTAATGAAAATTTTCCTATTACATGGAAGTGGTTGCCCGCTCTCACAGTGGTGCTCGATCCCCTTACACGGAGGTGGTTGCCCGTTCTAAGGGCATGGCCATCTGGAATCATATGCCATGGATGAAAAGGGGACATTCAAAAAACAACAACTAATGCAAGCCTTAAATTTACCACAAAAACATGAATACACATAAAATAATAATAACACATGAAATCTTAGCAAAGGTTTTATAAATTGCAATGGAGAGTGTTGTACACTTTATAGAAGCATTTAAAGAAGACCGAATTGATTGGATAGATATTAGTCCACTTTGCACAAACGATGTCACGAAAAATAAATATTTTGAAGCAAGACAAATCTGAGGACTACTCATTCTGCTTAAAAGATACTTAAGATATATAAGATGTGTAATTTTTAATACTAAAACAGACTGTAACATAAATACCAATCTCCTTAAATAACATTGAACTAATAAATACGTGAAATGAAATCCACTGAAATAACGGATGCGATAACTACAGCACGTCACAACAAATACCATAAAGTTAAATAAGCAATTTTATGAATCGAAACTTAAATAATTATTCTCAAATTCCCACGAGGGCGTTAAAAGCGCGTTTAATTTCTTACAAAAAATATAGAAAAATGATAAAGAAATATAAAATAGTATCAAAAAATTGCATCACAAAAAATAAGGAACAAAATTAAAATGACTAAAAATTTTTGACAATTCTGTCGAATTTACATATGTTCACACCACAAGAGTTTTCGAGATAAATCACTACTTGATTCTCACAAGGACGTTGCAAAGGCGTTAAATTTCTAACAAAAAAAGAAGTAAGTATAAAAAATTGTGAAAAGGTATAAAAAAATAGTAAAAAAGTCCGCTAGAGGGGACATAAATTCTAACAAAAAATAAAATAAGTATAAAACAGTATAAAATAAAATAGCATTATAAAAAAATAGTGGTCTGTTATAAAATTACAATTACAAATAGAAATTAAATATGCTAGTAAATATGTTCCACATTATGTAATAAACCGCAGGGTGCAATCCATTTAACTCCAAACAACTATATAACACAAACAATTTAAAATCTTTTTTTTGGACGTCGAAAGGTCGGTCCTTAATGAAATTCCTGACTTGGACGACCTGTGTTTCAGGTTTCTGGATTACACCGTGGACTGGCATCTTTATATACCCGTGTCTCAGTTAAATATATTTGAGTCATAGCAAAAAAACAACAACAACAGTAATCCTATATTATAAACGAAAAAAGTTCGTATATTTACAATATTAACATGCAAGAAGGGGCTTTATTATACCTTTCTATTATCTAGTAACATGCCCTACGGGGAGATAATATACTCTGCAGAGAAGAGTTCTGTTACATTAACTATAAAAATAACTAAACTATAAAAAAGTGCTTGTAAAAGAGAACTTCTCATGAAGACATGTACATTGAGTTCTTAACAGCAAGAAAGTAATATAATACACGTTTTTTTATTACAAGAAACATGCATTTGGGCTTAGGCTCAATGTTTCTTAGTTTTTTCGAGAAATAAGCCTCAAATGTTTCTTATTTGTTTCTTATTCTCATTTTTTTTCAAAACATGCTTTCCTGATGAACAAACATACTTCCTACCTGAGAAAAATCGATGCAAATGTTTTCCTGTGAGTTTCTTTTACCATAAAAATGTGCATACAACCTCCGCTGATTTTTTTCACTGTTCGCTATGCTGGTAGAAGAGGGTGCAGATGATGGAAATATTTTTGATTTGTTTGACTTTTAGTGCTTTCTGTTTAGTTTTTGGTTCTTAAAGAAGAATATGTTTTAGAAAAAAATTGTTTCTTGCCTTTCTGAGCCTGCCCATGTTTTTTAGATGTTTCTTAGTTTTTTTTTCAATTTGAGCTTATGTTTCTTGTATGCATGTTTCTTGTAAAAAAAACGTGTCTTCACAATCTATCCAACTAGTTCCCAGGTCTTTATAGACTGAACTTATATCGAACAATTTGTGACAATATATGGACAACTACAACACAGACAAAACAAACAATACAAAAAACTTATCATTTCATATTGTAATATGTGACATCATTCGATATTCTCTGTGGCTGCATTGTTCTGGGTGGTATAGGCGGTGGTGGTTTGTGCGCAGTTGCTGCATATCGATGTCCTAAAAATAACCCGGATCGCTGCAGTGAACACACGTGACGTTATTTTTTTACACTGGCGCAGTTTAAGGGCGCAGTCTAAAGGCGTTTAGAAGGGAGAGGAGAGAAGCATGGTGTATTTTACACCCAGCCCAAGATGATTTTTTTCTCATTTGCTTTATTGTTTATCGCTGATAACTTTTATATATTTCATTCCGATTTATATATTTCATTCTTATTTATATATTTCATTCCTATTTATATATTTCATTCTTATTTATATATTTCTTTCCGATTTATATATTTCATTCTATTTTATATTCATTCCGATTTATATATTTCATTCTTATTTATAATATTTCATTCTTATTTATATATTTCCATTCCTATTTATATATTTCATTCGATTTATATATTTCATTCTTATTTATATTTCATTCCGATTTATATATTTTATTCTTATTTTATATATTTCATTCCTATTATATATTTCATTCTTATTTATATATTTCATTCTTATTTATATATTTCATTCCCTATTTATATATTCATTCCTAATTTATATATTCATTCTTATTTATATATTTCATTCCGATTTATATATTTCATTCTATTTATATATTCATTCCGATTTATATATTTCATTCTTATTTATATATTTCATTCTTATTTATATATTTCATTCTTATTTATATATTTCATTCCGATTTATATATTTCATTTCTTATTTATATATTTCATTCTTATTTATATATTCATTCTTATTTATATATTTCATTCCTAATTTATATAATATTTCATTCTTATTTATATATTTCATTCTTATTTATATATTTCATTCTTATTTATATATTTCATTCTTATTTATATATTTCATTCTTATTTATATATTTCATTCTTATTTATATATTTCATTCTTATTTATATATTTCATTATTTATATATTTCATTCTTATTTATATATTTCATTCCGATTTATATATTTCATTCTTATTTATATATTTCATTCCGATTTATATATTTCATTCTTATTTATATATTTCATTCTTATTTATATATTTCATTCTTATTTATATATTTCATTCCGATTTATATATTTCATTCTTATTTATATATTTCATTCTTATTTATATATTTCATTCTATTTATATATTTCATTCCTATTTATATATTTCATTCTGATTTATATATTTCATTCCTATTTATATATTTCATTCTTATTTATATATTTCATTCTTATTTATATATTTCATTCCTATTTATATATTTCATTCCGATTTATATATTTCATTCTTATTTATATATTTCATTCTTATTTATATATTTCATTCCTATTTATATATTCATTCCTATTTATATATTTCTTCTTATTTATATATTTCATCTTATTTATATATTTCATTCTATTTATATATTTCATTCCTATTTATATATTTCATTCCTATTTATATATTTCATTCTTATTTATATATTTCATTCTTACTTATATATTTCATTCTTATTTATATATTTCATTCTTATTTATATATTTCATTCTTATTGATATATTTCATTCTTTTATATTCATTTATTATTTCATTCCTATTTATATATTTCATTCTTATTTATATATTTCATTCTTATTTATATATTTCATTCTTATTTATATATTTCATTCCTATTTATATATTTCATTCTTATTTATATATTTCATTCTGATTTATATATTTCATTCCTATTTATATATTTCATTCTGATTTATATATTTCATTCCTATTTATATATTTCATTCCTATTTATATATTTCATACTTATTTATATATTTCATTCTTATTTATATATTTCATTCTTATTTATATATTTCATTCTTATTTATATATTTTATTCTTATTTATATATTTCATTCTTATTTACATATTTCATTCTTATTTATATATTTCATTCCTATTTATATATTTCATTCCTATTTATATATTTCATTCTTATTTATATATTTCATTCCGACTTATATATTTCATTCTTATTTATATATTTCATTCCGATTTATATATTTCATTCTTATTTATATATTTCATTCTTATTTATATATTTCATTCCGATTTATATATTTCATTCTTATTATATATTTCATTCTATTTATATATTTCATTCTTATTTATATATTTCATTCCTATTATATATTTCATTCTTATTTATATATTTCATTCTGATTATATATTTCATTCCTATTTATATATTTCATTCTGATTTATATATTTCATTCCTATTTATATATTTCATTCCTATTTATATATTTCACTTATTTATATATTTCATTCTTATTTATATATTTCATTCTTATTTATATATTTTCATTCTTATTTATATATTTATTCTTATTTATATATTTCATTCTTATTTCATATTTCATTCTTATTTATATATTTCATTCCTATTTATATATTTCATTCCTATTTATATATTTCATTCTTATTTATATATTTCATTCCGACTTATATATTTCATTCTTATTTATATATTTCATTCCGATTTATATATTTCATTCTTATTTATATATTTCATTCTTATTTATATATTTCATTCCGATTTATATATTTCATTCTTACTTATATATTTCATTCTTATTTATATATTTCATTCCTATTTATATATTTCATTCTTATTTATATATTTCATTCTTATTTATATATTTCATTCCGATTTATATATTTCATTCTTATTTATATATTTCATTCTTATTTATATATTTCATTCTTATTTATATATTTCATTCTTATTATATATTTCATTCTTATTTATATATTTCATTCTTATTTATATATTTCATTCGATTTATATATTTCATTTATTTATATATTTCATTCCTATTTATATATTTCATTCCTATTTATATATTTCATTCTTATTTATATATTTCATTCTATTTATATATTTCATTCTTATTTATATATTTCATTCCGATTTATATATTTCATTCTTATTTATATATTTCATTCTTATTTATATATTTCATTCTTATTTATATATTTCATTCTTATTTATATATTTCATTCTTATTTATATATTTCATTCTTATTTATATATTTCATTCTTATTTATATATTTCATTCCTATTTATATATTTCATTCCTATTTATATATTTCATTCTTATTTATATATTTCATTCCGATTTATATATTTCATTCTTATTTATATATTTCATTCCGATTTATATATTTCATTCTTATTTATATATTTCATTCTTATTTATATATTTCATTCCGATTTATATATTTCATTCTTATTTATATATTTCATTCTTATTTATATATTTCATTCTTTATTCTCGATTATATATTTCATTCTTATTTATATATTTCATTCTTATTTATATATTTTCATTCTTATTTATATATTTCATTCTTATTTATATATTTCATTCTTATTTATATATTTCATTCTTATTTATATATTTCATTCTTATTTATATATTTCATTCGTATTTATATATTTCATTCTTATTTATATATTTCATTCCTATTTATATATTTCATTCCGTATTTATATATTTCATTCTTATTTATATATTCATTCTATTTATATATTTCATTCTTATTTATATATTTCATTCCGATTTATATATTTCATTCTTATTCTTATATATTTCATTCTTATTTATATATTTCATTCCTATTTATATATTTCATCTTATTTATATATTTCATTCCGATTTATATATTTCATTCCTATTTATATATTTCATTCTTATTATATATTTCATTCCTATTTATATATTTCATTCCTATTTATATATTTCATTCTTATTTATATATTTTATTCCTATTTATATATTTCATTCCTATTTATATATTTCATTCCTATTTATATATTTCATTCCTATTTATATATTTCATTCCTATTTATATATTTCATTCCTATTTATATATTTCATTCCTATTTATATATTTCATTCCTATTTATATATTTCATTCTTATTTATATATTTCATTCCGATTTATATATTTCATTCCTATTTATATATTTCATTCCTATTTATATATTTCATTCCTATTTATATATTTCATTCCTATTTATATATTTCATTCCTATTTATATATTTCATTCCTATTTATATATTTCATTCTTATTTATATATTTCATTCCTATTTATATATTTTATCTTCAGTTTTTGTTTTTCACATTTTCACATCTTTACAAATTGAGTTTGTTAAAAAGGAAGATGGTGAAAAGAACATAACACGCCAAATCTATTTTGTTTCAGAAAGTGGATGTTCTTTAAAAAACTGGTGAATAACAATGCCAGTACTCTCTTCAAAATGGATGGCAAATCGCTACGTTGTGCTAAGCGCGTAACACCAAAGGATTTCCCACGGGCTAACAACTAATCTGTTTTACCATGGATGTACGAAAAGATCGTACATCCATGGTTTTACTAATCTTTGATTTTAATTTTTAAAGTAGCGTCGTTGGAAAGAAAAAGATTTACAAAGGAATGTATTTAGTCAAGTGCTTTCGACGACATATGGCGAACTCGAAAGACAAGAAATATTTGTGTTTTGATCACTGACTGTTTATGAAGAAATATCTTTTCATCACACTTGGTCTCGCTTTCCCAAGTAACATACTTACTCGTTACTTCATTATTCACGTAGTCACTATCATCGTTATCGTGGTCTACATAAGTCGGATCGTGAGGTGCTGGCAAATTTTGATAATCTGAAAAAAGGAGAGCAGTGTAATACAAAAATGTTTTTAATTTGCATTTTGACGCGGTTCATTTTATTGATTTCTACCCGCCTTGAGGACGAGAAACCACGCGAGGTCCACGTACACAAGGCTGGCTGCATCCAGGCTACAACACTTTCACGTCATAAGATTGCACCAGGAGACCTTTTTTAGGAGGCATAACTTTTCTTTGCTTGCGTGGACCATGGATCTTTTTTGTTCAATTCATCAAAATTTCAAATGGCACTCCTGTCTAACCAACAGTTGTTTAAAATCATGTAAAGTGAGAAAAATGTTTTACACACGTACCAGTCTTTTCTAGCCTTGGACGTATAGAATATGGAATAGCTACTTCTGCTAGTAGCTAGCTACCAGATGGTATTCCATCTGGTAGCTAGCTACTAGCAGAAGCTACAAACCCCGACACAGATTGTGAAAAGAAGGACACAATTTTGATCGTCACCATAACACACACTCCGACTTATTTCACAGCGGACTTATTTAATCAGATCAAACATTTTTTTCAGGCTTTAAATAACTCAATTCTTAAGGTGGCGAAAATTAGGCCCAAAAAACATTTTAGTAGACAAAGATGGGTCTACAATATAGATAGTCAAAATTTTGATCAACTCATAGAAATTCGTCGAAATGCTAAACTTGGCATAATAAATAAATAAAAACCTGGACTTCGGCATCCATTCTGCTCCAGTTCACTGTCAGGCAAATAAAAATCATCTAAATACACGAACAACGTTATATTTACATGAGATAAAACCTTCTAAGAAAAATGATGTCAAATTCAAAACATAATAAAAGTACTTATCGTATTTCATTTAATTGTCAGCTCTTGCTAGCGTTATTACTTAGTTACTTTAAGAGCAGACATTTTCGCGAATTTCAGGTCTTTTTTCGAGAGCTCTTTTTTATCGAAAATGCTGAAAAGTCTTTTTAGAAAGGTTTATATCGTAAGTTTTTAAAATTTTAAATGTTCGGATTATCTTTAAAGCAAACAAGATGCAGGGCTACATAAACTATCTCACATGTCGATTAGACATCACTGCAACAATATATTTTTAATTTATTAACGGAGTCATTTCACAAAACCTAAAAACTGATTTAGATCTTATACCTCTTAGAGCCTTAGCCATTTCTCGAAAATACCGCTTAAAAATTCTTATAAAATCCTTATAAATGGGGAAATTCATTAGGATTATTTTTAAAACTTAAAAATTCTTATGAAATACTTATAAATGGGGAAATTCATTAGGATTATTCTTAAAACTTGAAAGTCACAACACAGCTTTATTTTGTTGAGAGGAATCATTTCGCAAAAAAAAATTTAAAAAACTTTGTATTTCGCATCAATAAATCATTTCGTGTTAATTCGCCAGCCGATAAATCGTCAAATTAAATATTTTCACTCAAGGGGTAATGGCTCAGTTGGCTAACGCGTCGTAACCTGAACCCAGAGGTCGTGAGTTCAAATCCACTTGAGGGCAGTTTTTGTAAAAAAAAATTTGCGTAAAAAAAGCTCGTTGATGACGTTGCAATTGACCATTTGGGACATAGTTAGTTAGTTAGTCAGTTAGGAGTGGGAAACCAATACTTTCCTCGCAGGCGAGATAGTAACAACGATACTTTAACACATCAACTTGGAGTCGTTTGAGCTTTTAAAGTTCTTAAATTTAAATTTTATTGACAAATACATATTTATTAAGAATATGTTTGTTTCTTTTCCTACTCTCAGATGCTTTATTTGAGTTACTTAATATGTCTCGCGCATCCATTTTTCTTTATCGCAAAAGCAAAAACCAAAAAATTCGCGTATGTTTTTCGTCGCAAATAATACTCCTGTAAAAGAACTAGGGAATGATAAACATATGAATTGATTGAAACACACACCTGATGTCTTTCTTACACCAGTTGGTTGGATGTCAATACTTTGAAGATAAGCTAAAACAAAAAGTTCACTATCTAATGAAAATATAATTAAAAAAACATCACCAACATCTCACTTATACCAACAACTTTGTCATGCAGTAAGTTGTTAGTAAGTTAAAATAAAATAAAAAGAGTTCATGGGACGTAACTTTGCGGACAACTGTCTATAGTAGAAATTTGTCTTTGGAGCAGGTTTTACTGGTACGTCAAGATTTGGCTGCACCTTTATTATTAAACAATATTCAGGGCCGTAACAGCCTAGGATCACGTCCCCTCTCTGCCATTTAAAAAAAAACATTTTTTCAATAAAGGTTAATAGGGAAGAGGCTCCCCACCCCTCCACCCTCCCCACCCTCCCCACCCATCATTTCCTAAACATTTGGTGTCAGCTACGGCTGTGAAATATACATACGTGATTCGTCTTGATCGCCATCCATAGTAGCACGGTCTGAAAAAGTAAATTCAACATATTACATCTGACTTTATACTGTGAATCAAACCACAAAAAATCACGAAAGTTGTATTTAAATATTGACAAAAGCAGAAAGATTTTGAAGGTTATATTACCAGTTGGAACGTCAACACTTCGAAGATAATCTAAGATATAACGTAATTACCATATCAAAATTTTACACTGCTCAACAGACTTGTTAACACATGAAAGCAACCGGTTTGTCACTTGCTTAAAAAAAATGAAGCATTGAGGAGCAATGTCGACATGAGTAGATCATCATACATAAAATTGTTATGTACACAACAAATACGCCTCCTTGCTATTACAGGCGTATATTGTATTCATTCTCTATTTTAACAAGCCAATTATTTTAGTCTAACAAGCCAATTATTTTATACCCTTAATTTAGCAGCTGTGCCAGGAAATTTTAACCATTTTGGAGAACACAAACATTTTGGAAATAAATCTATTTTGAAAAAGAAAATTTTGAAAAAAACAAACATTTTGGAAATAAAACCATTGTGGAAATAAATTCATTTTAAGTATATTAATCACTGAAAGTTATTCCTAATTTTTAATTAATCATGATGCACACATTTATAAGAAGCCTACCACTCCTAGAAAAGACAGAATACTTCCATACATAAATATCTTTTTGTGAGTATTTTTGTTTTTATGTTACAAGAAATAAAAAAATACCTACAATCATCATCAGCATTGTGATTTTTTGGCGAAATCATTGGTTTGTTTGCAAATTTCATATCACTGCTAATTCGTGGTACCATTGGAGAACTCATAGCTATGTACTGATCTGTTTCTTCTATATCAAAAAAAGGTATAACTAAATTTATTTATTTTGAAGTCACTCTTTAAGAAAATAACGGTAGTGTTGAATTCAATGATTCACATGCTACAATGTGAAAAGACAGCAAAAAGTGGAAAATTATAACCAGCTGTTCGTGTTGAAGCGTCTGCTAGGAAGGACTTATTTTCTTTATGAGTTAAGGCATGTTCTGCAAAAAAAGAAATCTTGAGAACGGACCAAGATTTTTTTTTTTAAAAAAGGTTCGATAGATAATACTTTAAGCTTCTTTTTATGAGATCAAGTTGCTCTTTTGCAGTTGGTAAGCTTTAATGAAATTCCCAAAACAAGATCTAACTGCTACTGTGACAAACTTCTGGATGACATACTGGACTCAGCTCATCATCTTTTAAAATTAAAACTCAAGGGCTCACATAACATTTAGTAGATAGTAGCTTATTAACACTGAATAGAGGCTTGTAAACAGCATCTTCTTAGTTGAAAGTAGATTTTTCACAAGCAAGAGATAATAATAAATGCTTTTATGGGTTTTTATTTTTTATGTTCAAATACGTTAAGATAGATTTTAACAAACATATTTGCCATGGAAAGCCAATGCTTATTTAGAATAAGCACACAATACTCTCACTGTGGAATAAAAATTCATATTCGTCATCGAACGGTTCATAATTACAATTTCTGGTAATCTTACTGAACAGTGGTAAACAGTTCTCTGTGCAATGCAAGCATCAATATTTAAATACAATCCTCCCTTTGGTACCTTCACATGCAAAACTGCATACTAACCTTCAGTTTTTACTCTGGTAAGTTTTGGTCGAGCAGCATGGGAAACTACAAAAACAAATCATCTCTTATAAACATACTCTCTCATGCGCATTCTGGCTATAAACATAAAAAGACAATTTTTCTGGACATAAATAGTACTTTTTCTGAATCACAAAACCACTGAAACCTAACATGTAAGTACAACAAGCACCAAGTTAAGTTAAAAACTACAATAATAACTTTGAACACCTTTAAAAACTACTTAAACATAACGTGCACCAAGTTAAACACTACAATACCAACTTCGAACACTTTTAAAAACTACTTAAACATAACTTGCACCAAGTTAAAAACTACAATACCAACTTTGAACACCTTTAAAAACTAATTAAACATAACGTGCACCAAGTTAAAAACTACAATACCAACTTTGAACACTTTTAAAAACTACTTAAACATAACGTGCACCAAGTTAAAAACTACAATACCAACTTTGAACACCTTTAAAAACTATTTAAACAGAACTTGCACCGAGTTAAAAACTACAATACCAACTTTGAAAACCTTTAAAAACTATTTAAACATAACGTGCACCAAGTTAAAAACTACAATACCAACTTTGAACACCTTTAAAAACTACTTAAACATAACGTGCACCAAGTTCAAAACTACAATACCAACTTTGAACACCTTTAAAAACTACTTAAACATAACGTGCACCAAGTTAAACACTACAATACCAACTTTAAATAGGGGCTACTTACTGTGTGGTTGAGGCACCGACTGTGTTTTTTCTAATCTTTTATGAATCAGTGAAGTTGGTGTGGCATTTGGTTGTGGCGGCTGTGTAAGAGAAGCTAAAAACACAAAACAAAAAGTGTTTATATGAACATTAAGCCTATAGTTTACATTAAGGTTATAATGTCTAGCTTCTAAAAATTAGTGTTTATCTATTTATAAGGAGCAATTCTAGATCAAAGCAAGAATAAAAAAAGACACAAAATACTACTGTATTATAAAACGACACAAACTTGACAAGAAAAAAAAAAGAATAAGCAAGGAAGTAACTTAAATGTCCACGAGACTACAAGTGGAAACAACTATCCACAGTGTTTATCTTGCAAATTTTTTTCACCACAAACAAATATATGGACTAAATTTATAGGTTCAATACATTTGACTAAAAACAATTTAACGCAATCAAAATATATATACGTACCTCTGTAATTGGGTGTGGGTGGTAAATGCGCAGTCTGGTAATCTAAGGAAAGAATTATTGAATGCATGATACAGAGTTTGTCATAACCTGACCTACCGCAGAAAAACATAATCTACTGCAAATAATCTACTGTACAGTCAAATAGGGCAGATAATCTACTGCCCAGTCAAATATGGCAGATAATCTACTGTCCATTCAAATTTCACTTGTCAATGCACACAGCAGACATAAACAGCCTGGCACATTTAAAATTATTCGAAAAAAGAAGACGTCAACGACGTCAATGTCACAGGTGGTCAGGAAAAAAATCGGACAATTTTTTTTGGTTCAAGCATCCTTATTAACATTTCTAACGTTGAAATTAGGACTTTTTATGCTTTTATTAAGCAATTTTACACATCCAAAGGTTGTGTGAATGGTTTATTTTCAACATTTATATCACCCTACACGCACGTAAAAATCATCTTTTTTGTCTAATTAAAAAAAACAAAATTATAATTTTTTTATATTTTTATATTTTCATGTTTCGTATTTACATCAATGATGTATTTAGAGCATGTAGTGTCTTAAATTTAATTTAATGTTATGATGATGCAAATTTATTCTTTACTTATAAAGATATAAACGTCCTTTTTGAAACTACTAACACTGAATTGCCTAAATTAACTGATTGTTTTAAAGCGAATAACTTATCCCTTGACACTTCAAAAACTACATATAATTTTTTCATAAACATAATGAAAAAGATGACATCCTTTTAGCTCACCTGAATAAGTTATTGATCTTGTAAACATATAGAAATCTTTATCTGTTGCATTGTATTTTTTGCCATTCTTATTAAGCAAACATTTTTAATCTAATTTCATATTCGCAGTTATTAACTAACATTGTCCTATACACCAAACATTAAATATACCAAGGCAGGCGTACCTACACTTAACCTAAGTGTAGGTACACCCACCTTGGTGAATTGTAAAAAATAGTCAGTGGCCCGTGGAAATATCCACTGGTTCGCCTGTTCTTTTTATATCACATTGTGTGTGTCTCACTAATTGTGGTACCATCTGGCGTGACAGACAGACAGACATATATGGGTATTATAATATAGATATTTGTAGATTTTATCACCTGTCACTGCCCCTTGAAAAAAGGTCATGTCCGGGTGATGCAAACTGCCTGGAGATCGAATATATGGATTCCCTAATCTTCCGGAACTTCTTCCTAAATAAAATAAAAGGCATATCTGTATTCTATACCCAACACAGTTTCACACATTTAAAAAAATATGTTAATGGAGGCACACCCAGACAAATAACTGTTGTAAGGCCGTAGATAATTACATTTTTATTTAAAATAAGGTTAGAGGGAAGGGGGTCATAGGATATCTTTTCATAGAAAAAGGTTTTTTAGAATTGAAAAAATAGTTCTTGCTAAAATTGCTAAATATTTTGTATGGGTGCATTCAAAAAAATTGTGAATTCTTAAAATTTGAAAGCTGTGTATCTATACTAGTTTTTATAAAAAAAACATTGCAAAAACTGACGAGGTTTTTATTAAGAGTTATTAGTGGGCCACTATAACCAACATCTTATTAAAACCTACATCCATATTTATAAGAAGTGATAATACAAAAGAAATTTAAATATTCAAACACAAAAAAAAACATCACTCACGAGGAACAGGGTGAGGACGAAAATGAGTCGTTTTACTTATCATATCCATGTAAAATTCGACAGCATCTTGTGGAGATTCGAAAACTTTGTTTATCTACAACAGAAGTACACACAACAGTAGATTTAAAGAGTCTATTGGACATAGGTGTGCCTCAGTGTCTTCTTGAAATGTTGATGTGACATTGATAAGATTTGGTCGAATATCATCAATAGGAAAATTTATAGTGGAGTGGATTTCTTTCTAACTTACCTCAGACATTTCAAATTGATATCCAACAGGGCGGCCAATCTTTTTTATGATATGATGTTTAATTTTTGTAGCATCTCTACAATCGTATATAAAAGATCATTAAGGCAACCTTAAACTCTGTATATATCCTCCAAATGAGTGGGTGATGTAGTGTGTTTTTCAAAAAATATTGACTCAAGGAGACAATAACTAAAACGTAACATTTAGAATTAGGCAACATGTTTACACTGAAAATTTGCAAGGGCATAGATAATACATTGCAAATGAAAAAATCAAATTTTTATTTTACGTTTTATTGCTGTGATACTTTCTCTTTGCAAGAATCTTATATACAAAATTTCTGTTAAAGGTTACCTCCCGCGAAAAGAGCTTGAAAGGTTGTCTAGGAATTTGAATTTTTTTAAAAATTCTTTATTGGTTCTTTAGAATTTGGACTAAGAAGATTCACTAATTATGCATGATGTCATGCTCTGGGAGGGTGTTATATTTAACATTTTTTCAAACCATATAGAGTTAAAAATGTTTTCTGGCCGTTCACTTGATGCGTTTTGAACATTTTACATAAATTTCAATATATGTTTAGTTACCATAATTATGCTCAATGCTAACTCATGACGCAATAATTTCGCATAATTAGCACAACTTTTAAGACAAATATCTCGAGATATAAAGATTTTTCAAAAAAATAAAAAGATTTCTAGAGAACTTTTAAAGATCTTGCTCAACTTGATTTTTCGCAGGAGGTAACCTTTAAAAGATATATTGTTGCTTGTCGACCTTATATCGATATTATTAATTTTAAATACATTATATGCACATTTCAAAATAGTCTGTCAAAATTGTCAAAATGTTTTGTTGTTTTTACAAAATTTGTAACTTGTTTATGTGCACTAAGTGATTTTTATGCATGGTTTCTAAATATAGAAATAAAATTTACAGCAAAAAAATATTTTTTGTAGACGTCATAATACTAAATCAGACTAATAGGTTTAGAAAATATAAAGTTTTAACTGGACCACTTCCTTAATTGAAGTAGGTACAATAACTTTTTGACTTGCTCATTTTATTAACGCTAATTAAAAAAACTGACTATAAAGACTTCTTCCCTTCTTTTTACAAAACAATAATAGTTTTAACAATACAATCAGTCAATGTAATTATCTTCATTTCCCGAATCTCTAAATGCAGTCTGTGTTATGTCTTTATTGACACTGTTTTCTAATTTGGTCAAGGGTGGTGTTTGTTAGAGGGTGGAGCTTGTTAGAAGAAATAAACATATTTTATTAACCACCACCACTTGGCATATTTCCTGCTGTACTAGTTAGTGATCAGTACTATTATAAGTTGTACCCCCTCCCTCCCCCTTCCCTCCCCCAAATTAATTAATTGATGATACAGAACTTACTTATACGAAAGTGTGTATGAATCAAACTGATGATTTCGCAAGAGGTAAGCTCCTATTGGATTACTGTCTAATAAACTTTCAGCATCTTCTCGATCTTTATCACCATGGTACCAAGGAACGGTATTTAATCTAAAAAATAATATTGTTATTGTATACGTAAAGATAACATCAAGTTTAAAGTGTCAAGTAAAAATGACACGTAAAAGGAAAATACTATTAGATGCACCTGTTTCAACAATTTTCAGATAATTTCATTAATTTATATAAAATGTTACTTATTTCTTTTACAACCATCATTTTCATTTTGTACAAGTTATATTAATAACCCCCATCCAACCGGATTTAGACTGTGTTACATCTGATCTTAAGTTTCTCTGCAAATATTCTGTCTTTGTTAACTCCTACAAGTATTTCCTGGTCTGCCTAGGTAATCTCCAATAATCTCCCTGAGTAACCAGACCATCGCAACCTTCTAACTCAAATAACTTCTCGACAAAGGCTATGTAAACTTCTTCTTAGTTCATCTGAACTCTCGCAGACTGGTGTGATACATCACCATTCTTATATCATTTTTTTCCAAAACAAACAAAAACTTTCCGCTTTAAAACCAAGCTACATTGCTTACACAGACTTAATACAACCTACCTTTTACCTGAATGGAAAAGACTGTGTCAAAAAATGAAGTAACTCTGTAACGTTTTTCAAGCAGAACCTAACCTACATTAACACTTATTCAAACACCTACAACATAAAATAAACCGCTAATGATTGCATACAACTGATTGTGGGGTGTCATAATTAAGTTTGGCAAAAACTTTTGCACCAATTCCTCCGTAGAGTCCAATATAAACCCTGTTTAAACTTTATCAACAACACTAAGATTAAGATAAACAAAAGACAAAGTACAGAACCCATGTACACCAACTTTAATTTTTGTGGATTTGTTTCTGCAAGTCATTTGAAAGATTAATGAAATTTAAATGATTTTATAAATGTTTTTTTTTGAGAATCGGCCATATTATTTTGTCTTTACTTATATTGTTTGCTAATTCTGAAAATGGAATGTTTTTGTACATGCATTTTTTTTTCACAACTAAGATTTTTCCAAGGACTTAATTTTTGTCTCGTTAAATTTTTTTTCCCTTAAGATGTATAATAATACACCAGTTCTGTCTGTATGTATAAAAAGGTGTCTATAAAACATCCCCAATAATCTTGTAATAAATGTTCTGTATTTTATAAAAATTTTGTTTACAATAATTGTTCTTTTTGGAATAACAACCCCCACCTACAAATCAATGTTGAATTTTTTTTGCTGTCAAAATAATAACATTGAAATTTCCAAAACATTTTTCGCACACAGCTTGTAGCTTCTTTACCTCTTCAGCAACTTTTTTTCTACATGCACCAAATTGTCTTTCTACATTATTTTCTTCTTCCGCATTCATACCTCACAGCAGGGCCTGTACTCTTCCATGGCTGCAAGACAATATCACAATATACTCTACTTGATATAACTTTCAAATCCATAAAGAGACTCATATGTGTTGGTCTGACTTTCTGACAAGAAAATATTCTATTTGAGTTTAATCTTGTGATGCTTCAACGAAGTCAAATAAATTGTGCTTTTTGCTTTGATCCCAGACAAATATTCTATTCTATTTGTATAGTTCTATTATACTTGTGTTTGACAACCACCTGACTCACATGTGATCAGTCTATTCTGCCTTTTACTGAACAAACTACCATTCCTCCTTCATTATTTCTGCTTCCACATAAGTAGCCTATATTACATTACTATGTGACCAGCAGATGACTTCCCGACATTACCAATAAAGTCACCACCTACTATAACAACTTTCGCTGTCTCAAATTCCAGCTGAAAATTTAAGAGTGTAGAACAGCTCATACATTTCAGAAGCCTTCATAAGCTTTATTCGTCCAGCATCCAGGGACTGAGAGAAAAGATCTTCTTCATCCAATGTTGCCCTCAAATTTGTATTAGTAATAGCAAAGCAGGCCCTTGCAGCTGCAGCCGATGAAGTAGACCTCATTGCTGGCATAGTTTCTGCTCTTTTCATTTTCCCTAAAAAAAACATGATAAACATTTTTTTAAAAACTCAATTTGAAATAAAACAGAATATTATATTTCATAAAATCCTAAACAAAGAATTAAAATCATTTTCTGAATAATTAAATTCCTTATTTAATCGGTTGTTGGTTTGTTCATTTCATACAAAAAAAATTACCTTTTGTCATTTTTTGACCCGATTTACAAAGCCTTTTATATTTTGAACGAATATCGTTCTGCACTGTGGGTAAATCTGAAGGTGGTAGTCCCTAAAATTTATGGTAAAAAAACTATAGAAATTTAAAATGTTTGCTGTAACCTGACCAACCCTAACAAAATATTGCTGACACTAAAGATTATATATTATTTTATCATCAACAGGTTGACAAATAAGTGCTGCAATTATTTTAGACTGTTTTAGGGCACTCTTTTTTGACACAAATAAGAATCAAGGATTTTTAGTAGAATTTTTAACTGCCGTTGGTGATATCATATTGTCGTAAAAAAAAATTGAAAAGATATTTGAAAATTTTGAATACTCAAATTTGAGGAAATTTAAGTAGATTAGATGAGTTTTGAAAAGACTTTAAAATTTAGGAAATTGAGGAAATTGAGGAAAATAAGGAGGAATGGCAACTGTTATGATCACACAAAAAACACTGACATACATTTCCCACAAGATCGACCAGAGCATATATCCAACGTTCTTGTGATAGTTCGTCATCTGCCTGAAATACCACGAACAGTATTACATACAGTGAAACCTGTGTTAACAACTTATTTTCCAAAATTATAGTAAACTAGTTGTACCAATCACTACTTCTAGCTACCTTCTTTGGCACACAGACAGACAGATAGACCATGTGTTTTATAATATAGACTAGTTGGTGGCCTGTGGATAAATTTCTCAGGTTGGCCTGTCCTTTACATACCAAATTTCGTGTGTCTCACTATACTTGCATTACCATTTTGTGCAGAGACAAACGGCTATTAATAAAGAGACTAGTTATTAGCCTGTAGAAATATCTAGGATCTGTTGCACAAATTTCCCACATTGCTATTTTGTGTATCCTTAGAACAAAGTAGTGATTTGGCAGCCATTTTGAATAAAATATTATTAGGTATTAAAAAAGAATAGCTGGTTTGCCCAGTGTTGAATACCGCATTAAGTGCTTAATAAGTACAGGTAAAATGTGTTGCACATCCAAAAAGAGCACTAATTATGTGACACATCTAAAGGATTTTTGAAAGGAGCTTTATGTTTTATGTGGTTCGCATAACAAAACAGGACACAAAACAAAACAGGACACAGCCTATTCTAATCCCGTCCAAGAAAAAAACAAGGGCTTAAAATAATGGAACTAAAACTAAAGTAGAATTTTGCTTGATATTACGGGGGCAAAATAGAATATAATACCCAAAAGCTTTGTGTAACATTAAACACCATATTTCATCTATACAGGCTAAGTTAAATGTGTTAGGTGGATCAACTGTCTCTAGCCGTTGTAAAAAAAAGACTAAAGACTAAAAGACAGACTGTCATCAATAAATACTCACAATAAAGGACATTTTGTCCTGGTTTAAGTAGATTACAAACTCATACTTCATCGGTTTATCTCCCTTGCATGATATCAATTGAACTGTGTGTTCTGGTAAGTTTATTTGGTAAGATCCAACAAACTAAAATAAATTGTAAAATTCTTGACCTTAGCTAACAAGTACCACATAACAGATGACCAAAGATACAAAAATTAACAGTTTTAAACTGTTCCATTACTTTTAATTCAGTTTTTATTTTTTAACTTGCTTTACTGCCTCTTAGTTATGAGGTATTGTATTAGCATAATAATGTTAATGAACATGGTAGCTTTGATTAAATGCTTGGCTGTTTATTAAATTTTTTAAGTTTTAGGGTTAAAGGGGTGTTTAATAAACTTTTTATTTTATTTTACATAATATCCACAGTACATTATTATTAATATCGCCATTGCTTATTATTTTTAAATTGGTGTAGCATCAGAAATATCCCCTGATATTTTAAACAGGGCTTCATAAAGATCCTTCTTGATGGAATTTAACATTTTCATTCAGGTTCCCCTTTAAAAAGGAGGGGGTATTCAGCCGTCATAATTCAATTTATTTTATGTTGGTAAAAAAAGTCGACAACGTGAAATGCTAATTGCCTGCTTCACCTAGACAAACTTGTGATTGTACGCTCTCATACCCCAACAAAAGTTCAATGTAGCAAGAAAACCAAATCAAAACTTCAAGTTCCACATCAGAAAATGAGAGTAAAATTTCAGGTTCATTCAAAAATTTGCCAAAATGAATAAGGAATTTTGTTTACAACTCGAAAATTGCCACCTGCTGATGTTAATTAAAAAGCCTGTTAGTACAAGGGATGAATATTAAAAATTATTATTGAAAAAAGGGGGAATTTAATTGAGGTGGTGTCACATGCCATCAATCACAGCAGCCAACAAAAATAACTTACATGTTCTCGTACATGAGTGTTCTGATCTTTAAAACAAAACAGAAATGCTGAAAGCAATTGTGTAGAATTTAACAGCTTTCCTTTCAGCACACACCAATGCTTTTTAAACTAAAATCAAATAAACAGAAAATTGGAATTATAAATTAGTACTTGCAACCGATTATTAATTTAAGGTGCAGTGAAGGACATGCCTGAAAAACTCTGCTTGTGCGATCTTAAAAAATTTTAATTTTAGAGGTAAAAAAAGAAACAAAATTCATTTGGGCGCTGTGGTTTTGGAATGGAGTAAAGATGTAGCGCAAGTTTCAGCAATGTGGATGGCTGGGCATCTCAACTCTTATATAAACAAGTCAAAAACTAAAACAAACAAGGTGGTACCACTTCAATGTGACTTTACATGCATACAAGTTTTAAAACATTGTGTAACAATCTCACATTTACATAAAAAACCTTTGTATAAGTTTCGTTTACACAGAACTTATTTTCTGTTTGGATAAGAGATATGATAAAGCCTTGGTTCTTACACAAAACAGGCATGCTATAAATTGATGTGTAAACTAAAAATAATATGTGTTTTCATATTTTTATTTGAAACATGTTGAGTTAGGGAATGTTATGTGATAATCGATGTTTAATTTATGTTGTAGAGTTTAATAAGTTTTTTGACAAATCATTTTAAATTCAGATATGAAGATTTTGATGTCTAATTATTCTGCATAAATTATGTCATGTGTTTGCCCTACAGAAATTGTCAATCTGTATATGGATTCAAAGTTTACTAATATATATGAGTTACAGAAACAAAAAAGCATTAAAAGGTATTCAAAATGGTGCTACTTTGCGTATGAGATATTAACTCTATTGTTTTCTACATGCGAATATGATTCATGTAAGTAACAAGTAAAAATAATAACGCTCTTAACACTACCCAAAGCCAGTTGATTTTTCGTTTATGGTAAACCGCTGCATTTGTATCATCCACAAAAATAATGGCTCATTTGATTTATTCTTACAAAAAAAATGAAAATATATTTCAGCAGAAAAGTATTTGTTATTTTGATTACAAAACCATGTTAAAGCATGCAATTTTAAATTCTTTAATTACTGTGTGTACAACGGAGGAAAGTGTTACGACAAACACACTTTTCCTTGTATTTTCGCATCAGGTGCGCAGTTAAAAAAAAATTGTCTCACACTAAAAAAAATGTTTGGATATAAATTTGTTCTCTTATTTTATAAATTAATAACTATATATACTATTAACTATTAATAACTAGCTGTCAAGGTGAAAAGATAAAAAATACTTGAATGCTCAAAAACGTGGTTTTAAAAGTTATGCAGGGAGAATTTTTCTTGTGTTGTTTTGAAAGTTATAAAGCAAGAATTATTCTTGTTCTGTTTTGAAAGTTATACAGCAAGAATTATTCTTGTCCTGTTTTGAAAGTTATACAGAATATAATTGTGTTGTTTTGAAAGTTATACAGCAAGAATTATTATTTTTCTGTTTTGAAAGTTAAGGCCCTTTTAGGGTGAATTATTCAATAAATTATACATCAAGTATGAAACAGCGCAAGTTAGACTTGCACTGTTTCAAAATTTATACAGCAAGTTATTCTCCTCCCACTTAAAATAAAAAAACAGGAAAATTATTTGTTTTAAAAAATTTGTTCTTTTAACGTTTTTTGCGCAGTCTTATTAAAAAATCTAAATCAAGTGTAACATCATTTTATGGACTATGGTCTGGTTGACAATAATTAAAGTCTTTTGCAGCATTAAAATTATGTAAGGGTGTCACAACAAGCGTATTCTACCTTGATTTTATTATTTTTCCTAAATAGTATCGACTGAGTCTTGCAGTATTATATTTTAGCTAATGTATTTTCAAACATATGTAATAATCATAACAAAGGAGGGTGTTACAACAATAATAATATGTCTTGTTTTTCACTTGTATTATTACAACTATTTTAGCGAAAATAGCTATTTTTTGTTATAAATCATACATAAAATTAACTTTTTTGTTTAACCACGCAACTATTTTACTACAAAACCCATTAATTGGTCCGTTTTCAAAAATAATAAATAATGAACGCTTCAAGCATTTTAGTTTCATCACAACAAATTACTATGAACGTAGAATCAACTGCAAGTGGCCTATGACAAACTATGCAAGTTTGGATTTCCTTGGGATAGGGGTGAGCAACTCCTTATGTGAGACCAAAATAAAAGGATTAATGTTTTTGATGTACTGAATGAGTGAATTACAATGATTATAATTTATCAGATCTTCTTACTTTTAAAATTTAGTTAAAATCTAAATGTGACCATAAGCCATTAGAATTATTTCAAACATAAACACACAATCTTAACAATGAAAAGCATACCTTTTTGTTTTCCTTGATTTGCAACCATCCTTCGATATACCGCTTCAAAACTTCGTCATTCATTTTTTAAACCAATACCTCATAATAAGTCCAATTAACGCATTTAGCATAAACACATTTAAATGTGTTAAATATTATATATTTTTTCTAGAATAATAGATTATAAATAGTGACATTCTTTTTAATACAGTAAATACATATGACTTAAACTTTGCGATATCAGAAAGTTTTCTTTCTTGTATACTGTAGAAAAGCAGCTGAAAATTATAAGGAATAAAAACAAAACAATTTAAGTGCGCTTAACTAAAACTCTCTGTGAAAACTCAACTGTCAAATTGTTTGATAATAATAATACAGAGAGTGTCTGTCTGTGACAGGCAAAGTGGATGTGTTAAAGGGACTGTAAGGTAAAAATAAAGTTGTTTGTATATTTCAAGTTATAAAAAATAACTCACGAAAATATATTTCTTTTTCCATAAAAGTTTCTCATATCATTCATATCTGCAAACTTTTTTCAATAACATGTTGAAGCATGGCTTCGTTCTTTTTGTGTGAATGTGCGCAAAAAAGACTGGGTTAAAACATTAACATGCGTAATTATGCATGTGACATAAAGCAATTCAGAAAGAAAGACAGAGCGAGCGAAATATAGAGAACACCCCCGGCAATGTAATGTAAGTTTTTTAGTAGGAAGCAAATAAGTTTTTATTGCATGAGAAAACGATTTTATATTTCGTAACGTAAATAAAATGTCTTCGAACTTTACTGTTATTGGATTTCAGTACGAACCAGAAAGGTCAGAGGCAGAAATAGCGGCACAGCCGAGGCCTGTGTATAACGACGACGGCAATGACCAAGTACTTCCATGCGAAAATTCTAGGATGAATAAACCTGTTAATGAATGGTGCCGATGTGGGAATTGCGAGAGAATGCCGACGGGCAAAGAATGTCTATGCTGTGTTGATGTGGATGCGATAAAATACTTTCATCTCAACGGTAGTGCACTTTCTTCTATAATATATATATTTATGCCGTACAATTCTTCACCAAGCCTCTGACATAATCTAACGTAAACCTCAAATGATATTTTTTCATTTTAGAACAAGAATGCATTACTCAACACCCTCATTTTTATTGGGTTGTCCTACTCAAGGACGCTCTTTGGACTGCCTTAGTTGCTCTTCACGACTGGGAAAGTCGCGGTATACCAGAACGCGACAATGTACCAAATAGGTATTTTCTGTTTTCCTTTTTTTCACTACTTCATTTACATGATATATATGTTATTTATTCATATTTTTGTCTGTTAAAGGTCTTATAGATATGCTGCCTATCGTCAGTTTTGCTGGTTCGTACACAACAAACTAGGAAGAGGTGTGAGACGGGTTATACCAGCATGCGTTGTTTCCCGTATTAGGAAGGAATACCCGAGCACAGATGGCCAATACACTGGGTTTCGAGGTGATGATGAAGGGGGAGAAGTGGCAGAAATGGATTTGTTGTGGACAGAGGATGAGTAATCATCCGGAAAATCTGTTTTATATATATATGTACAATGATAGTTATTTACAATTAGTTTTATATTTACGTTTTTACAATTTTATTCGCTTATATTTTGTAGATTTTTCAATTATTTCTGCACGTGCAGGTCTATCATCAGGAGCAATTTTCAATGGGAGTTGACGCTTCAGCCGACTTCGTTTCGAAGCTTTCCTTTTGACTTCAGCTCGTTTCAATATTTTCCTTGTAATATGCGATAGGTAACTATAGTCTTTATCGACTTTCACAACCTTTGCCACAAATTGTTTGTTGGGCTTTGAATATGCCACCTTGAAAAGAGGGGTTTCTACGCCTTCCTCGTCGACTTTGCATTTCTAAATGAGAAAAAGACTTATTGACATTACGAACAAATTATATAAGAACATGTGCGATCCCGTACCCAGCGCTTCTTGCCTGCGCTGGTACGAGGTTGAGAACATTTTTGTGTTACAACGTTTAAATAACGCTGTTTGTCTATGAAATGATAGTTACCTGTTCTCTGTCGACGTTGTGGTTGTGATCCAAAATGGCAAGCTGTGTTCCAGCCAACATCTTCTCCATTTTGAAAAATATGGACTTAGGGAGATATCGTATTTTCAAGGAATGAAAAACTTCCAGGAGAGTGGTATGGAGTTGTTCCGTCAGCTTTTCCATATCTTTAACAAGACTAGGTTGCGTGACAACTTTCACCAACTTGGAGTGGGCCTCAGACCCCATCACAAGCCACTGTTTTCTGTTGTTTTCATCTTCAGTCAATTCCGGATGTTCGCATTTTTTATATATTTTATTGTGATGGAATGTATGGCGATTGACTGAATGGTGAATGATAGAGGTGAATCTCTCAACCAACTCCTTTCCGTTACCATGACAGTTGTGAATCGACCAATAAAGGTGATTAACAACTGCAGGCGCCCAACTAGCAAGAATTTTCATGTCTGAAAATAACACAACACGAATTAAATGCCTCAACAAATAACGCTAACTGTTGTATTTATATTGTGAAGATAAATTCTATGGTTTTAAAGAGAGGATTTATTTACCCTTCGATGCCTTGATTAACTTTTTGAGCATTCCCTTCCCAATGTGCCAAGGATCAAATTGATGGATAATATTGTTGAACCTTGGGTCACATCGCATCAGCTTTTTTATCGAAGCGTGCCGATCAGTAGATATGACACGTATGGGAAGCTTCATATCTTCTTGTATTTCTTCAATACAGCGAATAAAACCTTCCTTTTCCATGGATTGTGACGTACCAGTCTCCTATTGTGAATATAACGAAATAAATAAATCGATTTACTGAGTCATTGAAGTCAAAGTTTCATTAAAAATAATTACCTTGACATGCACTATTTTGAAGTTCAATACTTTGTTTGTCTCGCAATCCATTGCTGATACCGTGCTGTAGGTGGCATTGTGACCAGGTGAGTCACATTGACCGTCCACAGCAAGTGCCAACTGTCGATTTGTTATTAAAATATCTTCGGCCAACATCTCTTTTTCCTTGCGCCACGCATGATCTATCTCAGGGTAAACAAAGTCTCCCCTGTGTTGATAGTAGGTTGATTTTGATATAAATTGAAGATTCAAAATATTACAAAATTTCAGCATCTTATTAAACGTAATACCAGCCAATTCGATTGCTGCTGTTAGATGAATATTACCAGCACCTTTCGTATGATTATTTTTTGGTTGACTTGACCAAACGTAATGACAACCTAAAGATGGAGTACTACTAGTTATTTATATTCGCCCTGGGAACGAGGTTGAATGATTTAATTATACAATTAGTCTTACCCTTTAAACATGTCATGTCGCACATTAATTGACTTCCAGTGTTTTGAATTATGCTGACGTTTTGTTGATCGACAACTGAACCACACTTGGAACAATATCGTAGCAATTCTTTAATACACGACTGATATACAAGGTATGTTTTTTGTTTAGAAGGATGGACACGTTTATTTCCAATACTTTCTAATTCATCTTCTTCATCCTCCGCTTCTTCTTCTTCTTCTCCTTCTTCTTCTTCTTCTTCTTCATGCGTGAGAGAGTAGTTAGGGTCGCTTTTATCAGTTCTGGAATATAAAAGTGTGAATTCACAATCGTTAGCATTTTCTAGTTTTTCCCAAAGGTGATCATTGACATAAAATAAGATTATTACCTCTCCACAGATTTTACGAGCCATTCATCATCACTTTCATTGTCACCATCGGAAATACAATCTTCTTCTACATCGGATTCCTCGTTTACACTGGAATTTGAACTTCTGATGTATTTGTGTCGACTAAGTTAGATAGCCTAAGTAGCTCGAGTGTACTGCCAATGTCACCTAATATTAGAAAATGTGCCTATATAGTGCCTGTGCCTATACCTTTTCTTATTCATTAGGGATTATTTTGTTGCCAAAATAGTCTTACGAAAATTACCTTTATGTAACATGTTGAATGTACTATTTAAAACTGCAGGTGCTATGTCTCCAATTAGCTCATCGTCCAAATCGGTATCCACTGATTCATCCGTACAATCAGAATCTGAAAAAAATAGAACAATTCATGTCATTATGTATACCCCAAAAAAAATTTTCCCCATATACGAGTAGAGAGAAAAACGTACCATCGTCCGAACAAATTTCTAGCTCTGTTTGGCAGGAAGCATCTATTGCTATTGGAACAGCGACTACCGTTTGTGTTTGTGCATCTGCTATACAGCTAGATGTTTGTGTCGATGCATTCCTAAAAGTTGCATCCTTGTACTGTGTCCACCTTGTATGTGTTTTAGGTACAGCTTGTACACCAATTGACAAGTTTCCTACAACTTCAAATTCACAGTCTGGATATGCGAGGTTGTCGTAAGACTCGGAGGAGGATTGCGGAAGCTCCTCAACCAACGCTGCTTCCACTAACTACAAAAATAAATGTTAATAGATGCAGTAATCTCGTTACCAATTCACTTAAATTAATTTTAAAGTTTTCTTGCCTATGTTTTGCAGCAATTGAAAACAAGAGCACTGGGAATGAGGTATATTTACTAAGTATTTCAGATGTAAAGTAATTAGGGAATTATGAGCAGAGCAGCGATGAAAAAACATATTTCAATATATATTAGGCTTACCTATTTTGATTGTTTTTTTTCAGCTCTCGATTTTGAAGTCGCGCGTTCCTTAGAAGGACGCTTGTGAGCGAATATAGTGGGTATGGATTTTGGCAAAAGTCTTCGTTTACAAGGACGATCGTTATAAAACTCTTTGACCTGACGGTCCCAACTTGGATCATAACAACTTTCGTCGAAATGATCCGAGCAAACAAAAATTTGAATGGGAAGATCTTTAGTCCCTATTGCAGCAATCCAAGCTTTTTTTACTAGCGGGTCCTTAGGCAAGCTGAAAAAAGTTTTGTCTTTATTTTTTCTTTTTTTGTTATCACAGCCATAAGCAGCACAAGACATATTTGTAAAAATATGAAGAACCTTCGAACCCGCTAACTTGCTACGAAAAGAAATATCCCTTTCACGCGTGTTTTTTTTAAAAGCTATTCTCATGCTCAAAACACGTTGAGGCTATTTATCATTTAGTCCCGAATCCCTTTTCTTTTTTTCCGTCAACAAAGTAATGAAAAAAAAAATCCTGGGACCTAAGTTGATAATTTTCATCGCTAGCCTTTCATTTTTGAATGAACGGTGTACCTCGTACAAAAAAATGAATTATTTATATATATATGAATAATTCATGTGATATATATGATACGGGGGTAAATTAGCTACGAACTGTCTAATATATATATACACGAATATAAAAAAATAAATAAATACAGCGTTAACTTTTTGCCTCACATTCCATACAATGAGTTTGTTATGATTTGTTTCTGAATTGCTCTACGTCATACGCAAACATATTTATCCAGCCTCACTTTCAATGCAGACTTATTCCCGCCATGATGGTGAGCGAAGGTCATGCTTCACGAAGAAAGTCAATAAAGAAAAAAGTTAGACTTCTATAATAATAAAATACGAAGTGAATAAAGGGGATTTTCTTTAATAACAAGTGGAGGAGAATTGATATAAGGTATATATATTTTTCACCGTACAGTCCCTTTAATTTTCCTTTGATGTCGCCGAAAAAGTTATGTCTGAAATGTTAAATTTTCTGACGTTACGACGTGACGTCAATGCATTTAGACTGACGTCAATGCGTTTAATAAGATTGGTGAAGCCATTTTTCACCGCATTGGTAACTAGGGAAAAATTGGGACCAAGTTGGGTAAGTTTTCCAAACCTAAGTGCTCGTATCCATTTCAGAATGGACGGATTGATGACATTTTTAAAATAACCTTTAACCCCAATATCTCTTCAACCGCTCGACAAAAGTACACATGATCCTATACATTTTTTTATCAGCATTTCAAGACCTATATGATTAAGGAACAGGTATACAAATTTGTAAAGAAATTTTTTTTTCACTTTTGGGGACTTTGCTGACGTCAGCAAATTTATTAACCCTTTTATATCTTCTTAACCCTTCGTCAAAAGGGCATGATTCTAAACATTTTCTTCATCAGCGTTTTTAGCTCTACACAATAAAGGTAACGGGCAAAGAAATTTCTCTGTGTATTGACGGGTCCTGGTCAGACGTCATTAAAATTCAAGTTATGGTTCTCTTTTCCATTGTACTCCTGCCTAAGTGGATTTTTCAACGGGCCTTATCGACTTTGTACGTAAATTAATACATTGTTTTTTTCTGTCCATGAATAAATTTAATATTTGTTTAACATTAATTTTTTTATTTGGAATTGATGCTTTTATTAATTTAGATTATTTAATTTTATTTGAGTATGAGAACAATTTTTTAGTCAGTGAGTTAAAAAGTTGCTACTATTATCGGTAACCACCCTATCTGTAGACCTGTGCATATTGCTGGATATTTTTCTGTCTAAAATTCCAGATGAACCCCTAATCATAGGGCTAACAGCAAATAGAAGGGCAGATTGAAACTCACAATTATATATGGTTGAGTATGTGGAAAGATGAGACGTGTGTGTGTCACCTGTTCTCCTTTCACAAGGTGGCATGCATGGATAATAAAACGGTCATTTTGGATGATCATCTTGGAGTGTCGCTTCAAAATTATCAAAAGTAAGTATATTTAAAAAATCCACAATGCTAAATAGCTATCGCCAGATGTCTGATATTGCCATTATTATTATTTTGATACTTTGCGTAGTGAAACACAACCAAAGATCCAGAAACCCGTTTTTGAGTACCAGAAAGATAGAAATTTATTACAGTAATCCACAACAATTGATGCAGTTTGGCAGGATAACAAGTTTATCATTATAAAACTCTAGAAAAGTGGCAATATTAGGGCAGTATATCTATATTATTATTTAACTAGACAGGCTGGAGAACATTATTAAGAATTTTTTTTAGCACCACATGTGCTCTCCTCCTCTTATTTTTTTGCCAATTCTCTTCACCATGTTTTTCTAACGTTGTGTCTGTTTTTTTAAGCAACAACAAAAATGCAATGTTTGATAAAGCTACTAGCTATATATATACATCTGAGACAAGTAGCCAAGTCTGGCAACCATTTTAGTCATTAATAGACTTTAGAAATAATGTCAGTGTATCTCACATTGAAAAAAAAACACATCACCGAATTAAGACGTAAATCACGGGGCTAGGACGTTTCAGTCAATTGCAAACCAGGGTTCGAATTAGCAGTTCGCAATTTGCGAATCGAAATGCCATTTTTGCGAATCACATTGTGAAGAAAATGATAAAATTGCGAATCGAATATTTTTGTATCACTTCGTTGTCTCTTTTTTGCGATATTAAAAATTAATCATTCCTTCTTTTTGTTTGTTGTGTTTCCATTTAATTCTCTTGTTTTGCAAGCATTGGGTACATAAGAAGTGCAGTAGTATTGGTGGAAGGTTAAGAGCTGACATTCAGTTTGCATGCAAGCGTTGCAAAGGTGAGATTATAGAGAATGAAGTATTTCCAGCTTTAATGATGTACAACAGTGGCTCGTTAGAGATAGTTGAGAACTTCTGTTACTTGGGTGATATGTTGGGCAGTGAAGGGGGTGTTGGAAGAAGTGTTACTTGCAGGATAGGTTCTGCTTGGAAAAAGTTCAGAGAGTTACTGCCTTTGTTGACTAGCAGAGTCTTGTCAATTGAGGTAAAAGGTAGGTTGTATGAGGCCTGTGTAAGAAGTGTTATGTTGTACGGTAGTGAGACATGGGCAGTGAAGCAGGAAGATCTTGACCGTTTAGAAAGGAATGATATGAGAATGGTTAGGTGGATGTGTAACGCCAGTCTGAGAGACAGAAAGAGTTCAGATGAGCTAAGAAGCAGGCTAAGTATCCGTAGAATTAAAGATGTTATCCAGATAAGAAGATTGAATTGGCTGGGGCACTTGGAAAGAATGGAGGAGAATAATTGGGTAAGAAAGTGTAGAGACTTGATAGTTCCTGGGGCAAAGCCCAGAGGCAGACCGAGAAAGACTTGGCAGGAGGTTATAAGGACAGACTTGATACAGAGGAAGTTGAGTTTAGATCTAACACACTCTAGATCAGATTGGAAGAGGGTCATTAATATACCCCGTCCAACCCATGCTAGCATGGAAAACGGCTGTTAAGCCGAGAATGATGATGATGATGTTTTGCTTGATTATTTTATGCCGAGAGAAGAGCTAATAACCCTTTCTGTTAGCGTATTTCACTTATACATATTAAATGAATTTCGACTGAAAATACATGAGCAAGTTTTGTAACATTTGCTTCTGAAAAGCCGTTTTTATTATAAGAAATTGTTATTAAAACCTTATTTATCAAGCGCAGCTCTTATAAATGATTGCGTAAAATATTTACATGTAATTTTTCATAAGGCCGTTGTTTAGACAAAATTAAAAAGTCAAAATGTTTTTTTTTTAAGTTTTCAGTTTCAATATCAGCAAATAGTTCAATTTATATTATTAAAATCTTATGATTAAAGTTGCGTGCGCAAAGAAAAAAATAAAATTAGAATAGAATAGAATAGAACAGGTAGAAAGTGTTTTTAACAGAAAATCAGTGTTCTTATTTTCAGCGCAGTTAGCTTTGTAAAAGGCAGAAAAATGTCGGAATTTACAGCCTAGTTAAAAACAGTAAATAAATGGCAGATTGAGTTAAATTGCTTATTAGAAAAAGATTTATGTGGAGGTAAAGTGAAAAAAATATGTTGTGTTCTGTGTAAAAAATATAAACACCTCTTAAAGAACTTGTGAAGTTTCACAGCAACCTGGATAGAAGGTAAATTATGGCTTAGTGTTGGCTGTAGTTTAAAATAACTTATTTATTTTATCATTTTGTTATGTATAGTCGTTTTAAATGCTTTTTGTAGATTTAGGTGTTTTTTTAATTTTATTTTTGCAACATTATTTCGGCTATCGGACTAGCTCAGACGCTCAGTTCTCGTCCCCCACTTGTCTCCAACATAAAAAATAATAACGCAGGAAAAAGTAAAGCTCGCAGGTCACAAAAAAATACAAATTCTCGTCGGAAAACAAGATCAATTACCATTGGCTTGTTCATTAGTAGCTATACTAATGAACAAGCCAATGGTAAGTGATCTACGGTGTTCCCAGGCCACATCTAGATGGTGATTTACTTCTTTTGCGAAAATTTTTGCGAACCGACTTTACTTTTCTAATTCGAACCCTGCAAACACCAGCTTTGTTTACTGGCATTTTTGCAAAGTTGTTTCAAGGAGGGCTTATAGTTAAAACCATGAAATTATGTGGCAAGTGGAGTGTTTGTTTAGATAATATACCTTTTCACCTTTTAAGTTGTTTGCTCATTTTCTGTATTGAAAAAAGGAAGTAAACAGAGTGAATTTAATAAGGCTTTGGCCATGGGCATTATGAACATTTCACATTTTCTGAAGAAATAATTAGTTTTATGGCATGAAAATTTAGTATGTTCAAAATATTTCACAAAAAAATTATTTCACTTTTCTTCATGGTCAAATCCTTCCTAATTCATAACAGTTTACTTCCATTTTTCAATTCTCAATAAGAGCAATGTCACAAAAGAAAGATTTATTTAAACAATGTTTATTTATTATAGCTATAGCTAACCATTGTTAAATGTGAATTCGTGTATTATCATATATATGATGGTTATCGCTAGCACTAAAAAGTGGCTTATATTGCAAAAAAAATCAGACAATCAAAAGATTTGTACTTCTATAAGTATGTACTTATGCTAGTATGTACCATCCACTTACATAGCACCATTTTGACTATCGTGTGGGATCCAAATTTTTTAGCTGTTTTCCTTACTTATTAGGGAAAAGTGCTAGCTAGCTAGCTAGCTATACTGATAAAAAAAACTGCCTTGAATAACTAGCTATATGTGTGTAGTATGGATGGAATAAAGAATAATAAAATTAAAAAAAAAAGAGTTTGCTAATTTGTACCATGAAAGTGTAAAGTTAGAACCAGATCACTTGTTGTTTTTCCAACCATGTTTCAGCTCAGGCAAGCGAGGTCAAACTCACGATAGGGTCAAGCATGGTCAGTCCTATATCAAAGTTAATTTAAATAATCGCTTATAACGTTTCCACGTAAGTGTGTTCGTCAAATATGCCTATCGAAAGCAAAAGTGTTCCAGTCGTTTTCGGTTTATCGGTGCGCATTGTTCCAACCTCGGCCCAGGCATTTATTCTCGTATCCATTTTCTGACCCCATGAGGATTTTGCCTTTGCGGGTTTTGCACACCAACGAAAATAGGGAAAATCGATCAACGTCGCCAAAAAAAAGGAGGCGGGGAATTTTCAAATTACGAACTTCGAGTTACAAAGTTCGAGTTAGCAAATGTTTAAATTATGACGTCACAAATGCAAAAAAAAATTGATGAAATTGGTAACTCGAAAAATTTAAGTGAAGAAAAAATTTTGAGTTAGTAGCTCGAAAAAATTCAATTTTTTCAAACAAAACAAAGTCGAGTGTTAGCAACTTTGAAAAGATTTTATTAAAAAAGAAGGATGAGAGCACGTAAAAGGCATATACAGTACTACTCATTTTAACTTTTTTCTTTTAACAGGACACATTTGTAAAGCAGAATTTTTCTGAAATGTATAAATTTTAATCCTCTTTGCACTTCTCAAACTGTATGTCATATCAATATAAGTTTCACACAGAAAGGTTCACAAAGAAAATTCTACAATAACGCTATTATCCAAAGTTTTATAAATTGTCAGAAAACACATTTTTTGTCGCACCTTTTCTTCTTTCATGGGGGGAGGGGGGGGGGGGGGGGCGACCAAAACGAATCGTTCCGGAGTTATTTCTATGGTTATTCGAGGATATAAAAGAGAAATGGCAGTACAGTCGGCGCTTGTTATCTCGACTACCCGTTATCTCGATCTTTCCGTATCTCGACCAATTTTCATCGGTCTCAACCTTTTCTGTAATTTTTCGAATTTCATCACACACAAAAATTCGATCGGGAAAACATTCAAACGTTCGAATTTCTCAAACTTTTTCAAAATCAAGATTTTTAAAATTTACATTTTCTCTTACACATCATGTCTGGGATAAAGCGTAAGCTCGAGGTAAAAACTTTGGTTGAAAAATGCAAAGCTCTAAAGGAGCTGGAAAAGGAAGGTGTGACACAAAGATGTGGCTGCTAAGTTCGGGGTACCAAGAAACACCATATCAACATGGGTAAAAAATAAGGACAAGTATTTTGCTGCTTTCGAAAAATCTTCTAATAAACGACGAAAAATAAGAGCAGGCGCCAAAGATCTTGATTCCGTAATTTTTAAATGGTTTATTTCCAAAAGGAGCCAAAATGTTCTGATTGATGGGAATATGATAAAAGAAAAAGCATTGAGCTATGCAAAAGAAAATTTAAATAATTTTTCTAATGTGTGCATGATATTGACAAACTTTCCTTATCTCGACTTTTTTCACGATCGACGCTCCTTCTTACCTCGACGTTTTCACGATCGACGCTCCTTCTTATCTCGACTATCCACTATCTCGAACTTTCGTTATCTCGACCTTTTTCACCAGTCCCGTGGAAGGTCGAGATAACGAGCGTCGACTGTATTTTTATTTTTGATATAATTCTGATGTATTTGTTTCTAGTTTGATCAATCGACAAAAAACATGATTTAATGAAATTGTTGAAGCACCTTCCATCTCCATTTAGGAAATATAAAAAAAAATCCGCGAGCGTTGTATCATTTCATATGTTTCAAAACCGTTCTTATGAGGTTTATTGGGGAACAAAACAATTTAAACAATCCACTCCAATCGTACGTAAATGCGTTAACTCCAACAGTGCACGGGTAAAAAAACTTTGAAATAAAGTTTCTCGTGCGAGCGGACAATTATTCCTATGCCTCATGATATTCTGACGGGACGGATGCTTCCTGTCAAAATATCATAGGCGTAGAAGAGCCCTAAGGACGAGGTTGAAATGATAGCTTAATCTATTTTCATTCACCGTAGTTACTTTTGCAACATTTTTTATCAAGTACATCACGGGTTCAGGATGATTATCCTTTTAACCCTATTCGGTCCGGGGTTTTCGGAAAATATTATGACCCCTCAATAACTTTTCTTAGGCTTGACCAAATTGCATCACACTTAGCACACTTATAGTACGTCACAAAAGGAAAAAAATGGCAATAAATTTTTGCTTGCGTCAGCACATTTTCTGTGACGTCAACAAAAGCTTGAAATTTGTTTAAAATGCCACTATCTCTATCTGCTTAAAATTCAATTACTTTAGTTCTAGAACGAATTTTTACATTCTGTTTGAAGTTTCTAAAAGTTAAATAAATGTTATTTAACATATTTTCGGTTTTTACATAGATCGCATGAAAAATTGCCAAAAAGTTCCCGAAAATCCGGTTTTTGTCCGATTTTCGGGTAAAATCCGAAAAAATCGGGAAATTGGATTGATCACGTGTCTAAAACATGCAAAATGATTCTTCTTGATGAAACAAAGTTGTGTTGTAAGTTTCAAGTTCTAAGGATAATCCTAGCAAGAGTTATTATATTTTCCCCATCATAAGGGTTTCAGAAATTTTTAGGGGTAGTTTCGAGTAATAGCCAATATCAAAGCCTCTGAAAGGTATGGGACCTAAACATTTGGCATGCAGGTGTCTAATAGATAATTATTAAAACTCAGTAAGTATCGTAGCCATGCACCATAGCATTAAGGAGTTATTAACCCCCCTCCTCCCCGGACCGAATAGGGTTAAGCTAACAAAGATGCCCTGGATGTACGATTATTAAACACCCACCACTGTGTTTGTACAATTCATAACCATAATTTTAAATAATGGAAAAATCAGAAAAACTTAATAAAATATTAAAAAAAAATTTATTCCATTTTTATAGCATTGCGGCAAAAAAAAAACACAAACAAAAGGGGTAACTCTCCATTGCAGATTCTTTAAAAACCTTTTTGTTGATTTGCTTAAAACAATTTAAGCGCACCTTCCCGGAGTGTTGCATGGTAACCAATGTTTGCATTTGATTTTTAGAAGCCCGTATATAACAATTCATGTTTTTATTTACTAAGTTCGCAATCACAAGATTCTGAATTAACGTGAGTAGATTTTTAACTTTATTTTATTCGATTTAAAAAAACATTGTATCGTACTCCTAAGTTTAAGGAGACCATCTGTTTATATATGTTTCTTTCTACTAGAGTTCTTATAACGGACATCCTTTATACCGGACACTTCTCTACAATGAGCACTCAGTATGGAACGTCGGTTAAACTCCCATAACACAACGTCTATGTAGAGTAAAGTTTAGAGCGAACACCTCTCTATAGCGAATGTCATTTCAAGATCCCAGTTTAAATTTATCCCCATAGACGGCTTTTGCGAACATGTATTTGTCCATCATACGTTATTTAAAAAAAAATTAAAATATTAAATTTCCTTCGCTAAGGCAAAACAAAATTGTAAAGATTTTTTGCAAACTTCTGACTTTGTTTTTCTTTCTTTAAAATAAAAAAAAAGCATGTATCCGCAAAAATGCAAAATCTTATTTTTACAGCTAAAATATTTCAAAAATTTGGTTCAAGAATTGCTTCATACTTCTAAAACAAATATTGAATCACGAGATATCGTAAGAAGTTAAAAAGAAGTACAGTAGACTCTCTGTATGACGAACCGCGAAGTTCTTTTATACCAAATAATAAAAAAAATTGGAATTTAGTCTCCAATTAGTTGCAATCTTTTTTTAATCTTACAAAGATTTAGGTAGAACTCTATTCTAATAAAATCCAAAATCAAAACAAATTCGAATCATCAAAGCAGCTTTTTTTTGAGATTTTGTTTACATTCACACAGTGCAACGTCTTCATAAACCTAGCAAACACAATCACTTCTTTAGAACTTATTCTTATTTATTAGATTAGGGTTTATATCGTTGTCTTGGAAACAGGGTAAGGTGTGCCAAATTCTTTTGATTTTTTAGTTCTGTGATTAACTTTGTATTAACAAACGACCTTGACAGAATTTTTTTTAAATAGAATGAACAGGATACTTGTTAAATCGTGGGGAATGTAACCAACTTTCCAACACAATAGATGTGTTGTAGCCCGTCCACCTAGGCAGAATAAATAATATGAAAAAATGATTGATTTTTTATATTTTGATGCGTCAGTTGTGGCCAGTCAACGTAGTAAAACATGGGGAAATTTATTTAGTAGTTGTCTCTTTTGTGTAGAGCTTTAAAGCAATGAACAAACCGATCATCTACTTTCGAGTAACGGTTACGAAGATATTAGATTTTAAATTTTCTTTGATGACGACAAGCGTGTTGCCTGTATATATATTTTTTAATGTTAGAGAAGGAAGAGAGTTACAATCTAAGGGTTTTCCATTTTTTCGTCACCCACGGAGCAAACCGACACGAATATGACTAATGGTGCTCAAATTACTAATTGTAATGACATACTCAAAATTTTGTTAAATCAGAAATAAGCAGGCTTTAGGCTACGATAAGCACGACCACATGACTGATCTTTCTAAATACATAGCAACGACTAAACTAATTCAGTTACTTTTAATATTCAAGAAAAGTGCATTGTATGAAAAGTCTATTAATAGGTATACGGCAACTTCATCTCCAGAGCTTTTTCTCTTTCTGCCAATCTCGAACAACGAGAAGGAATAACCTTTGCACTGGTCACTGAAAATCTCCACTATATATATAAAGCTTTTAATGTTACGTCATTTTCTTCAGTTAACCGCAGTATTAACAAAACCATTGGTAGGATATTGAGGAGGTCGTATAAAACCCATGCGCGTCTTCTCTTCGTCTTCTCGCCGTCGAGGTTGAGATGTTCATAAACCCAGCAGATTAATAATTGAAAAATAGTTAATTTTATATATTTTGATGCGTTAGCAATGCAGTCGATGTACGAAAAAAAGCTTTAAGGAAATATGCTTGTCCGTTGTCTTGCGTAGAAAGAATGTTATCACGTATGGTAGTAATTTTTTATTAACTATGCACGTATACAAATCATATCAGCAGAAACATGGTGAATAAGAAATGTTGACACACAAAGATTAGAGGTAATCTTGTTGACATGCTCAAAATTTGGAGCCAAGGGTGTCAAAGCATCAGTCTGTTGTTGTTGTTGTTGAAACAAAAAACATCTGCGGTGGAGAGAAGGGAATAATCTCCCAAGAGAATAACCTTACAAACGTTTTATTTGCGGGTTTACTGTCATCGGACGATAAAAGTATCGTTCCGGAGTGTACATGCTAACAAGGTTTGTAAATGGTTTATAAACGCATGCAAAAGAAAAATAATTCGTGTTTTTATTTACTAAGTTCGCAATTACAAGATTCTGAATTAACGTGAGTAGTTCTGTTGCTATTTTTCTAACTTTATTTTATTTGATTCAAAACAACATTGTATCGTATTCTTCTTAAGTTTAAGGAGACTACATGTTTTATTCCTGATTCTTGAAATAAATTTTTTTTCCAGGAAATTGTTTTTTTAGGCTATTTTATACCATAACACTGAAATATAGATTGAAAACCAAATTTACAAATTCGCAGAGCTCATGCCGAAAAGTATCTCAAAGATATAAAACATGGGTTAGCTTAACAAATTTCAAAAATATATTTCTTATTTAAAAATCGCAAATATGTGAAAAGAGAAAACTCTTGCCATGACAGCTAAAATATTTCAAAAATTTGGTTTAAGAATTGTTTTTTTACTTTTAAAAGCAAATATTGAAACAGGAGAGATCATGAAGAAGTTAAAAAGAAGAACGAACTCATTTTGAAAACTGAATGTTTTACATGTTAAACTTTTTCCTAAATATCTAAAGTTAAAAAACATCTGTTACCAATATGCATCACTACTTTATCTAAACTCTAACCAAGGAACCCTGGGATTGACAAACTCGTGCCCAGGGTCTTATTCAGTCTTTCTAAATTTTGAGAGACTCACTAACTATCAAATAAAATACACATGGACAGAGATATATTAAAAGCTATATTGTGAACCTGCCACTGGGTACGAATTGTATATTAATAATTCAGAAAAGAATCTTTAAATCTAATTATCATTCATTTATTAGATGGAATATCTAATTATTACTCGCCTGGTTTTCACTCGCTTTACTCGAAAAATGAATATTCAAATTACTGAATATTTAGTAATCTATGGAAATCACATGTCACGAGTTTACATTTTATCACTTTTTTGAATTTATTGAATTTACCTCTTAAAACAGTTCTTAAAGTTCATTTACTTTGCATCACGTGAAATAATCCTACTTATCTGAATAATTAAGAAAATATGAAATATTAATTGTAAGGGTTGTGATATTTGATATATAATAAGTCTTTGAAATATATTGAATGAGAAAATATTAACGCAATTTGTGTTTTTGAAAAAATATTTGAACATTTTAATGTTTTAACTCATATCTTCAAGTCTTTCAAGAGTGGTATTCGATTTTTTGTTTTTCTATGTTATTTGTTTCAGTCGCATGTATGTTTTACATGACTTTTTACATAATTTTTTTCTTTTTTGGTTTTATTATCAGGACACGCAATAATAGCAGTAATTTATTACTGAAGTGTACATCCTGTGTAAATATTCATAATAAATAAAAAAATAAATAAATAAATAAATTTGTTTTCTCTAGGAGTAAACATCAAGATGATTCGTTTCGTGGTTATTGCAAGTGCTTTAACTCTTTTTGTACAAGCCGGTAAGTTTTTAACAATAAATAAGTTTCCAATGTTTTTAAAATTCTGTAATTTATGCGCATGCGTGCAGGGGGTGGGCAAAAATGCAGGCCAACACTTTGGTTCGTTACCTTAGTGGTAGAATTTTCAGTAATACGAGTACAAAAGTTAACAAAATTAATTTTTTAGCCACCTTTCAAACCTCGTCCCCAGGACTTGTTAGGTTTTTTATATTTGGACGGCCAAATATAAAAGCCTAACAATTCCTGGGAACGAGGTTGCAAGAGTTTCAAGAGTTTATTTCCTATTCAGGAGATCCAGCGTAATTATTCTTACCACTGTGATATCGGAATAGTAGCTAAGTAAGGTGAAAAAAATTACGCCGCGCTTCTTAAGTGCTTATACTTTTATTGTTCTTTACTCGTGTGGGAATTGTAAAGTTATAAGTGCAGATGGTTTCACTCACCCTAACAAACATAATTAATTCCCTGACTATTTCAAAGAGTTTATGTGATTTATCAAAGCGAATCCTCTTGGGTTTGTTTTAATAAATCATATTGCGTTCATTGGTGGATTTAAATTAGGATTTTGCACTGAGACATTTGTTTGCGTCTAAGCTTTCTTATGAGAAAAAAAATCGAAAAAAGCTTGGTTAACCAGGCTATGGATTTTTCTGATTAGGACGGTCTGTTGTTTATATTCTCTGTCCCTTGCGCACGTCTTGCTCTCAATACAAAAACTCGTCCATGAATGTGATGGGTGTATAATACACAGAGCAGATGTATTTTTTATAGTAACTAATAGTTACTATATTGTCAGAAGTTTTTGCAAAAAAAAAATTCGCAGTTTAAAAAAACCACGATGATCAAAAATTAAATTTAGCCAAAAATTAAACTTTTTGTATCAGAATTCTAAACATTGAATATTCCCCTGTATATTTACAGCTAAATTTTTTTTCGCGATTCACAAAAATTACTCTGATATTTCGCGAAATTTTATCTCCCCCATTTTCCAATAAAACGCAAAACCGCAAAATTTTAATCCTGCGAAAACTTCCAACAATAAAGTATACATTCTTCTTTTAGCTAATGTTGGTTACAGACATCTGACAATCAGCCCTTCTGAACTAACCCAGAACGATACCAAAACCATCACTGCGTACAACGCTACAATTTCGGTTATTTATCGGCCCAATATGGTACCCCAACCCATTAAACTCGACGCAATACCAACAGAATCTATTGTTGTAAAAAACCTGCTTGCAGATTCTATTGTTGCGATTGAGTATCGTGAACATTATGTAAATGGTTCATCTGTTCATGTTCCTTACAAGACTAGACATGTGATGAGTTCACGAAATGCACAAATCTCAGGTTCATATTTTAATCTTCTTCACCACAACAATGATTGTTTGTTTTGCTCGTTTTTTGATGTTCAAACAAATTTTCCCAAAAAACTTTTCTAAAGTCCTTTTTCGTTTTTAATAGCGCTGCCAGGGAAACCAAGAAGCGTGTCACTTTGTGTACAAGAGGCTTCTTACACTTCCTGTGGAATGAAGGGTAGAGTATGTTGGAAGACGCCAAAAAATGTTTACGATTCAACTGATCCGATTGTCAAATCTATTCAATACGATGTCTCCGTGTGTCACTTCAACTCATTTTCTCAGAAAACCTCCGACTGCAAAGTGATAGCGACCGTTGCTGACGACAACGCAAAAGAGGACCAATCCACGTATTCGCCCAATAATAACGCAACCCTCTTTAGATATAACCCTCTTTTCCCGACTGAAAGAGATTTCGCGATAATTGTGCAAGCTGTAGCATTAAACGGGACAAGAGGTGGAGAAAGCCAAGTAAAGATTTCCCGTATAAATACCGATGTGGGTAAGCTGGATTATCTAATAAATCAACCTCGTCGCCAGGTTGCTAATAAATTTCATGACATCTTTTATTTTTAGTAAGGAAGTAGTAGTGTGCTATAGAGAAGGATATGTTCTAAAAATGTTGAGCTATTGAACCAACCTCGTCCCCAGGGCATCTTGTATCTGTCCCGGGGTCAGAAAAGATACAAGATGCCCTGGGGACGAGGTTGCTATTGAACATCTCGATGATATTCATCACTACAGACTAGTGTAAATTAGAGCCCAAGGGGAAAATATTTTAGATGTTAAAGCCGTTGTGCTATATAAGCATTCTCGTCCCCAGAACTCTTTAATGTGGTTTATCTTAAAGAGCTCTTGGGGACGAGAATGCTATGTGAAGTCCTAGGGAGGAGAACGAGCGTACATATAACCTATATATACCACGTACTATTCCAAACTATTTATTAGCTCCACCACCTCCAAGAAGAAGAACAACTGAAAACCGATACAGGGATAGCATTAGCATGTATTGGGATCCTGTCCCATATGCCACAAAATATCGCATCAAATACTCCGATACAGTGGATTCAAACGACAAGTTTCTTGTTGTGGATGACACGCAAGTAACAATCACTGGTCTTTCAGCTAATACGAACTATCATATTGGCATCGCAGTTGAGGAGTCTCAGTATGGTCAAAGCGGGACATACAACTTTTATTCTTCTACAGTCAGCACCAATAACAGTAAGTTTTTTTTATTGTTATTTTATATGTTAAAATATTTCTAGTGTACTTTTAGCACTCAAAAAATATTCAAAAACGTTAGTACAAAGAAATTATTGGGTAAAGCGTAATACTGTAAACTCGATATCAAACCTGTTTTACCTTTTTCACGAAAAGGGAGAGCCGAAAACTGTACAGAAAATAGCATGCAACTTCATTCCCAGGGCTGTTGTCTTGCGGTTCGATATAAAAGAGGCAACAGGTGCTGGGAACAAGGTTGGTTAGAATGCTAAAATTATACGATATTCATCGTCCTGGGATTGAGGTTGACAATTTCTAGAGTTAAACTTAGCTTGTTAACCACCCTTCTTTGTAGAGGTTAAACTTGCTCCCCATCTTTTCTTTAGAAGTGAATCCATTTACAACAGCCGCTCCCACCACCACCACCAAAACACCGAGTAATCGATCGTCAATGATGCATCCTAACCTCGTTCTCGTGCTGTTATTTCTACTCAGGTTTCTTTACCTGTAATGGTATAAGAAGTTGTGTGATTTTTTAAAGTCGTTTCCAGGCATTCTTAGTATAAGTAACAGAAGCCTGGAAACAAGCATGTACAATTTTTTTAATTAACATAAACCGGTGCACAAAAAGTCTTCTCGTTGATTGACAACCTCGTCCCCAACCTTGTCGACGGTGGAATATTCTGAGAAAATTAAGAGCCAGGGGATAGAGTTAGCAAAAAAATTATACCTGGCTTACGCGTTTAAATCGACCACAAAGAAGGTTTTTTGTTATATATTGACAGATCTAATGGCTAAGGGGCGAGCAAATCACTTCGAATATAATAGCAAGGGGTCTATTAGGCACCAGAGAGTACGAAAGGCATTAGTCAATTAATGGCATTATGAAAAGTTAGGAATTTATCAGAAAGTCGCGAATATTTTTTCATTCCAAGGCTTGACAATCTGTTTCCTGAAACAGCACGCGCTAATCAAAGGAATCTTATAGCCTAGCCCTGTGATCAAGCTTAACTGAAATACACTTACCTTTTTTCAATACACAAAAAATGGTTCGTCTAATTGTTAATAGTGAAGAGTAAAAAGAGTCTGGCCAGCTGCATGTATAGAAAGGTCCGTATAAAAATATGGGGAAAATGTAACGTCTTCTGTTTCGATCTAGGGACAAGCAACCTCCTAAGCGGAACGTTACCACTTAGCTAATTATACACATAGTGATGAAACTATTAAGCCAGATTTAATACCTGCGAGACTTGCAGTCCTAAAGTATCAGCGTGACATTTATGAGCAGTTTCAAAGTAACGGAACGCAGTAGCACGAGTTGTAAACATTGAACACCATCTTTGCTTGGTCAAAATTGATTATGACTGTCAACGTCTGTTTTTTTTTTTTTTTTTTTATTTCACATTATTTATTGTCGAAAATACAATAAAAATAGTCATATTTAAAAAAAACTGACTAATTAAAATCGACTTCATGTAACTAACAAATATAAATTAAAAATAATAAATAAACTAAAAAGAATTTAACCTCAAAAGGTGATCTTATTTCTATATGTATCCTAAATTGTGAATATACAATCTACAAAGACGACACTGACAAGTTAAGCCTTTCCATTTTTTTAGACAACTTACAAATGTTGAAATGCATGGCGCTTCTTGAATAGATTTTGGTAGAGTTGCCCATAGCTGCGGTCCTCTGAAGGTTACAGTTTCCAAGCCATATTTTACAGTTTGTGCTCTACCTCGAAAAAACTCTGAATTAATACGATTCGAGTACCTATTTTTGTTAAGAATAAATACTTCGGACATAATATCAGGATTGGTATTATTTTTGACTTTATATAATTCTTTTAATAAAATAATCAAATTACGGTGATGTACACTAACAGTTCCAGTTTTATCCAATAGGTCTTGAAATGAAGAGCTATAATCATTAGTTATTACACGAAGGGCTCTACTATGGATTCTATTGATGGAATTGTTAGTAGTACGGTTACAAAACATCCAAAGTAAAGGACAGTAACCAAACTGAGATAAAATAAAAGAATTTAATATGAGATATAATTTTTGTTGATCCATATACGGTGATAATCTAACAAGAGCATTTAATTTATTGCTTGCTTTCTTGCACAAATCTTTAACGTGTTTGCTAAAAGTCAACATATTATCTATTGTAATACCAAGAAGTTTTTCCTCCGAAGAGCATTGCACAGCTGTTCCATTGATATTAACTTGTAGAAAACATTGTGTGTTGCTACCGAAAAACATAAAATGACACTTCCTTTCATTCAGTTGTAAGCAGTTTAACCTAAACCATGTTGAGACAGTTCTCATCTCATTTTCAAGCTCGTACAAAATATTATCCTCAGAGTTTCCTATAACATAAATCGTGTTATCGTCAGCATAATTGCATATATCGCTGGTGACAAAAGATAAAAAATCATTCAAAAAGATGTTGAAAAGGAGAGGTCCTAGCACAGATCCTTGAGGGACACATATATAATAACAAAACACTGATTGTATTGACCATTGAATTGTTGGACTTGCAGGGAGGGCTTCCTGAAGGCGTGGTGAAGAAGTCGTCCACAATAACCATTGCTAGTAATTCGAAGAAAAATACTAAGCCAGGAAATATGTTAAGTAGACTATAAATTGAGTGAAACATCAGGTTGTTCCAGAAGGTAATTTTTAAGGTTTACGTAACTTTATGAAAAGATTTACACAAGATATAGAATGTCAAATATAACAACAACGTCTCGCTAAACGTCAATCCGATGTTTAAATTTACCCTCTCTCCCTGGCCTAAAACTTTTTAAAAAAAGGTTGCGCAGCAGTTTAAATATTTCACCATCAAAGGATTAAACCTTTAATGACACTGGATTGATGTTTAGCGTGCACTTGTGAGTCATCTCTAAACAGAAACGATATAAAGAAACGTTAGAAACAATAAAAAGCTTTTGTCGAGCGGGTTTGTGCGTATTGCATCGAGACGGATTTCAACCTCTTTAGCATATCATCGTCTTCGTCGTTAAAATCGATATCTACAACATTTTGTAGTCCCTCCACGAGCAGCCAGATGAGTTTCACATCTAATGCAGCATATGTTTTTAAATATTTCGGCAATGGTCGCTCTTTGTAAACATCGGGATAATTTTTGAAAACATTCTTTCTTGCCTTGTTTACACTCTCTATTTCATAAACACCCATATCTTTGAGTATTTCTCTTTCGACGTAATGTCCAGCTGCAAATTTTAAACCTTTGATTTGCAACGTGTTAGATCCGTTCTGTCTGCTTCTACAATACCATTCCAGAGCCTGCAGGTCGACTATGTTTCTCATATATACACCACTTCCTTGCTCCAACAACGTATAATCACCAGGACATCCATAAAGCACCTTACACACTTGCTCATTCTCCAGTAGTTCTTTCAAGCCCAGATCAAACACTTCATTTCCCAGCTGCTGTATATCAAACAAATATACAGGTTTGTTCCTCGCTCCAAGTTGTATCAAAGATACATTCTCATTTTTGATTACTCCTTCACAATCCATCGCCAACATTTGTTCATCTTCCATTTTTCTTAAAGCATATTCTGCGTGACGTATTGTTTCAATGCGTTTGTAAGTCACGTCCACCCCCTTCATGAGATCTTCAAATTGAGCGAGATGATTTTCATCTTCGTCACTGCTCGAATACATGAATAGTCAACAAATGCTTTTTTTTTTCATCCTTGGTTGACATGTTGCTTAAATAGCATATTGTTTATACCATTTCGCCTTGACAACGTCCATAATATGTGCTCGAGGCGGTTATGACGTAATCAAAGACAGATCATTCGTCTCAGCATAATGCAATTCTTAGTATTGATGAAATATCATATTACACTTATTTTTTTAGGAGATTTAGATGAACCTTGTGCATAGGACTTCATTGCTATTTTTTAATACAGGATCGGTTTTTTTTTGCACCGGTTCTTTGATGACCTGCCGACATTAGACAGACGTTAGCAGTGGTAAAATTGAAAGTGTTTGGTAGACGAGGTTGATAAAAATCACATGATCAATAGTAAATATTTTTTATGAAAGATGTTATTTTGGCAGATTTCTATTGTTGGCATTAATGAAAATAAAAGTTCTTTTTTAAAGCTTTGTAAAAAAACATGACTTTTGGTAATTTAGCGGTGAGGTGAGGTGAAAAAGACATGTAGCTAGCTAGCTATCTTGTTAACATGTACAAATGAACAATAAACTATTACTAAATAAAAATAAATCTATTCTTTATTCATTTTTCTACTTAAAGAAAAAAGTGCTCTTCTAAAAATGTAGTTTAGTCAGACTAGCTAATTGCATTTTCAATTTTAAACAACTGATGAAACTACTTAAGTTTAAAATTTTGTTGGTCTGTCATGTATAGCTTAGCTAGCAGACACATCACACTTGTGCGAAATTTAGTCACACAAGTCACATGTAAGCTAGCTAGAAAATGCCATTTTTTAAAACAAAATTTGGGTCTGAAAACACCACAATAAGGATTTACAGCTGAAATTAAATGATCCCACAAGACATTTTTTGTTAAAAATCCTGAAAGCGTGCGAACCAAAGAAAAAATTTATGTAGCTAGCGCTACAATATATAACACATTTAATGGATAAACAAGAAGATTAATCTCGAACCTCTTTGGTCAGGCATCAGATTTCTAAGGCCTTTCTTGATCACAAGTTTCTTAGCTAGTTGTTGGTAGCACCTATAATTATTGAAAATGCAAACCAGACATTGACCCTTCTGATCATATTCATCAGTCATGAAATTATCATGCTAAAGCACATTATATTGCTGACGCAGCATATGTTGCTTCTCAAATAACTTTCGCCATAGTTCAACTGTGAAAGTTGCTAGCTGAGGGAAGGGAAGGGATCGTAGCAAAGAAATAAAGTGCTAAGCAAGGCTTAGTTCTTGGTCCAGTTTTAAACCTAGTCATATCAACTGGGTTGTTTATAAAAATTATTCTGCCAAATTTTTAAAACGTTGAAAACATATTTTATACTTAGCTAGCTATCCATCTAAGCTAGCTTTAGTTTTGTTTCCACTATCTAAGACTTACACTTTTTTTCCAAAGAGGTACTAGACTCAAATATAAAAACTAGCCCGCTAAATTGAGCTAGGTTATCTTATATCAGTATATACCAACAAAATTAACTTTTTCATCTAATCACACGTTACCATATTTTGTTGATAAATTATGCTTCTTAAAAGATTTCATTACTGCAATATATAGTTTTAGGGTGAACAAATAATAACTTGGCTTAAAATATAATTTTCTGAAATCAGAGCGTTGAAAAACATAACCATAATACAACGTCTCCGCCATGTGAAGAACGAGACTCGATCAAATTGCTTTTACTGGCCGCAGAAACTGTAACAACGAGACAAATCATTAATTATTCATAGTAACCAATATACCAGTTATGAAAAGCGCCTGTACCGGAGTTTTGTTAGCCGTCATGTAAGCGCTAGCGGCTTTAAAATCACGCAACAAACCCTGGGGACGAGGATGAGTCACATATCAATTTTAACTTTCCAACAGTGACCAGCGAACCCCTAATAAGCAAAACCTGTTTTCTTTTGCTAAATCTTACAAAATTAAAAAATAATTATTAAATAAATATACAAAAATTTTAAATAAAATTTATTACGATTTCTAGTGAATATTCTGAGTGTATAAAAAACGTCACAACATTTGATTCAGGTAGTTCTCTGTGTATGATTCATCACGCTCACTCTGCTGTTCCGGTTCACGTGGGGACGCCGGTTGAACGTTTATCTCGGGAGGATCCGGTGACAAAAGCCGCTCCATATCGACATTATCTACATTATTATGTGTGCTACCGTAATTATCTTTATTTTCGTGAAGAGTATTATTTTTAGGGTTGCGATTACTTTTGCTAATGTTGCGAGTAGAATTTGATTTCTCCTTTCTGTTTCGAAGATGATTTTTATTTGAGAACGAAGAAAACCGCGTATCCTCTTCTTCGTCACTACCACTTACAGTATCTTTGTCCGGTTTTCTTTTACCCGTCCGGACTTTATAATCCCTTAAAGCACAATGGGCTAAGTATTCCTCTCTTTTGATTTTTAAGTCTAACGCTCTAGGGCGATCTGGAATTATCCATGATAATATACGAGAAGCAGCAGTGACGATCCATTGAAATAAAAACGCAAACGTCAACCGGATGGCCATTATCTCCCAATGAATTTTATTGAAAGAATAGGGCTTTGTTGAGTCGTGAAATCCTGGAAATCTAAAAAAAGGGGGAAATAGAGAAAGAATTATAATTAGCAGGTAAAACGAGCCAAACAAAAGTATGATTATTAACCTAAGTTTATATGTTTAAAAAAACTGAAAGCAAGAACAGATGTATGGTTAGATGAAGCTGTTGGATTTTTAAAAAATAACCAGTATGCTAACACATCTGCTTATACCATGGAGGTATAAAAGAACTCCTTTTATACCTCGATGCTTATACAAAGTAGTTTTTAAGAAGTATTATTCCTCATTCATTATTCCTTATCTGGGAATAGTGATAAAATTTTGTCGAGTAAGAAAATTTTTCTTCGACGAATAATTATTTCATTGTAAATGTTTTATTTGATTTTTTTTTCATGAAAAAGTTTCAACCATGGAGAAAGAAATATTAACGGGACAAAGAAATAAATAAATGACTGAATTAAAAAGAAAAAATGAAAAATTGAATTGTGGGAACATTTTCGTTGGGAAAAAGTGACAAAATAATTTGGTAGCTGCGAAAGTTTACCCCGACAGAGTTTTGTCGGTAGTGCATAAAAAGCATTCGTTTAAGAAAGAAGTAACTTTTCAAAAAGTGATTGAAAAATATAAGGAACAGGCTACCTACCTACAAAATGGTTGCGCTTTACCAACATGTACAAATGGATCATCAGGACGTTCTCTTTCCGTAAAATCGGATACATTGAAACTTGACAGACTCCAGTTGACGTACCCTTTGAGAGAGCCATCTGGACTAAACTGATACTGATACACCAATCGTGGAATAAATTCTGAAGTGATTGCAAGCACAAAACCGTTTACAAGAACAGCCAACTGAAAGTAATACAAAAAAATTAAGCACAAAAAAATACGTGTTCAAACTCATCAGGTCATCACAAACTCATGCTATTATTTACGACAGACTAAAGGCGGGTTTCCACTCAAACGAATGTGGTCAAATCGATCGATTCTACAAATGCTATATCAAATTCCTCAACATTCGTAAATAGTGTTTGCTGTTGCTGCATCAAATATACAATTAAATTTTCGTTTGTTTATAATGTTTTCAGCCATTTTTCCTTTTTTCCGTTTCTCAGCGAATGTTCCATTTCTTCGTCGATCTGTTTACATCACGTGGGTAGAAATCAATCTCATTGGATAAATTTCAATCGATCGAAGAAAAAGCAGAACGCATTTCTACTTTTGAATTCGATCCAATTCGACCGCCAGGTCGACGTCGATCGACGAAGTTCATGCAATGTTCTATTTTTAGTATCATCGATACGATCGACGTCGATCGATTCGACCACATTCGTTTGAGTGAAAACTTGCCTTAAGAGCGATTTACTCCGATAATTTCTAGTTCAAAATATTCTCGAAAAACTATCGGCCTTAATGACGAAAAACACGACCTACAAAAATTACGACTGACGATAACACGAAGCGACGAAAATTGAGACCAAGAGATAATTTGGACCAGGTTTTGATATTTTTTCGAAATATGATTTCATTAGGACACCAGCTGGTCTGAGCTGGTGAAAATCTATCCCTGTCTCTACGATAAAGCTGACAATGGATATAAGGAAAAAAGACAGAAAAGAAAACGCTTGGAGATAGATAGATAAAAAACTAGGGTATGAACAAGGTTTGGTGTTCATTTTTTTTTTAAAAATTAGTTTTTATCATACTAAATAAAGATAACCTAATTTCAAAATTTCCTCGCTGTCCACATCCATACTTACACATCACAATCCTTAACTTTCGTTCCAAAATTAAGTTCAGTGCGAACGCATAATCTTACTGCATAATTAATTAGATGAAAATAAACTCATTCATGAGTTTAGTAATAAACATGTTTAATAATAAACGCGTTGGTGGGAACTAGGCTAAATGGGTTATCGGCGTTGATAACTCGGCTAAAAGCGCTAAAGACGTTAAAAATACGTAGCGTGAATGTTTCGAAGGCGTTAGTGCGCTTTCGTATGTTTTATTCCTTAATGATGCTGAAAAATCTCTCCATAACGTTGGGTGTTCAACGAGACACTATTTTTTCTACTTTTGTTTCGTTTTGGCTATCGTTCAGTCTTCAAATAAATATAAAATTTCTGCTTGTATCATAGTAAAGTATCTGCTTAAAAATTCTAATATTTCACTCACTGCAGTAACGGTGGTAAGTATATCATGCCATACTCCGATACCCTCAGACTTGTAACCAACTGGACGACGAAATGAATGTATCATGTTGATGGCATCAATGCGAATCTCCACTAGATTAGTTATCAACGCGATAAGCGGAGCCAGCGGGAACGCCGCCACAAACATGGTGACAAATCCATATTGGAGAGCTGAAAAATTTAAAGCATGCTAAGTCCACAGCTGGACAGTTTTTAGGCGACTTAAGAGCTCTGTATAGTAGACACTATTTTTTGATAAAAAAACAGGATATAATAGTTAAATAAGTATTTTCATTTTACGTACCGACTTCTTGGTATTCCCAAAACAAGGATAAACAGTCTTGTGAAACCAGCTGATAATCAGCTTCCCACACTGGAACATCTGTTGGCTTTTTTATATCATGTCTCCACGAATTATATTTTTTGCGTAAATTTCTAAACAATACAATATTTCTGTTGTTTACTTTATTGATCAAAATTTCCGCAGTTTTTTTTCAAAAATCGCCAATTTAAATTTCGCGAAATGGTTTTCTTTGCAAACCGCAAAAATAAATTCCGCAAAATTTTATTCCTTGAAAATTTGTGATATTCTTCAGAAACTTCAAGAAGAAATTCTACCCCATGATCACCCACAAAATCTACTGAATTTAGTCAACCGCGAAAAATTGTGCGGTTTTACGAACCTTTTTTTTACCCACCAAAATTTTTGACAATAAATTAATATATGACAAAACTTTTTTTATTTAAAAAAAGAAAAACATAATCATCAACACAACTTACGGTAGTAACAATTCCACAAAATTTCCAAGCAACTGTTGTCCACCCATCAGTATAATCAGCTGTACGCACAACTCCAAAAAACAACCCTGTGCCGAACACCCCTCAAGTCGATACTCTTTAGCACCAAACCTCTGATAATTACCAGGCCAACCAACAAAGAACTCACTTTTAAAGAAAGCAACATAAAACACAGACGCATATGTGTTACAGAACTGAAACCAAAACATCTTCACTGTAAATGATTTCTCATATAAACTTCTAGTTCTGGGATTTTCCCATTCTGTCATCATAAGAGCAAGTCGTTTGTAGACCAGTTTTAAGACGTTTATAACAACTAAATTGATACAAGCTGCAGTACCGGTAACAAACAACTTCGAATTCGTCCGCAGGTTACCACCACTTGATAACAACACACCAAATATTACAGCACGGTAAACAATAACACCAACTAGAGCTGCTATAACTAAAACGACAAAAAAGACGACAACCGAAAAACCGCCAGTTATTTTGAAAAAATGCTCCTTCTTTGATACTGTCGGTTCCATTTTTCCTGTAATTGGATTTCTTTGAATCTTTTTAGCAGAAGCGGAATACTGCGGTCGCACTACTTCTTCTTCATAGAAATCCATCGTGTGCCAATTGTAGGATAACGTCCACTGCTGTCGCTTCCAGTATTCAAGATACACTACAGACCAGATGGACATAAATATCGCGTAAAACGCCGTCACGTCATTGTCAAAAAAATGGGTGACTTTCGCATACAAACAAGAAAAGTCTTTCAGATGATAATACGAACAAATGTTATCACAAAGAGGACACATGTAATACAAGGATGCATTTTTAGGATAGCAAATTTCTTCGACTGGTTCAAACCAGATGCTTGACAAGCAGCTGTAGAAAAAACAAAGTACACCGATCAACGCAGCTGGTAGAAGGTACGTGGTATAGAAACCAAGCCAAGCGTAATAAAACGCAATTTTAACACCAAAATATTCCTTTATTGCTGATATTGGTTGATATTTAAAGATATGCAAGAAACACGCCCACTCTTTCTGAAGTTTTTGACGATTGTTATTTGGGATTTGATTGACGAAATCAGTCAGTAGCGGGCCATCATGACATGGGTAGGCTGCGGTAAGTATTCCAAGTTCAATTAAAACAGATTTGCCTATCTGGTCTGGTTTATCATCACCAAATGGTGTACATTCTAACACGTATGACACTAATCTCGTTCGTTCCATTTGACAAAATAATTTATCCTTGTTGTTTCCATTTAGAAATTCAGAACGTCTGTTTTTATCGAATAAGTCAGCGAAGTAAAGTTTTTCTTTGGGAAAATAAGAATTTTCCACTTTGAATGGATCAATGCCATCCCACCAATCACGTATTTTCTGCAATGCTTTATCGTACCTAAAAATTAACAATGAATCACATTATGCTATTGCACCAATTATTACTTTGCAATTTGTTTGATTTTCATTGGATAACAGCAAGTCAATAAATCACATGTTTATACTGCATGTTTGTAATGCAACAGATAGCTCTGTGCAATATTAATATCTTGCTACAAGGCGAATTTAAAATATAAAAATTGTTCTTTTTGTATTAAAACTAAATGCTGGTCATCGAAATTAAGAATTTTTATAAGATGGTACACCTTTCTGTAGCATTTTTGTAGTGTCATAACGAATAAAAGTAAATCTAACGTACCAAACTGTGACCTGTATATCATTTTCCATTGTCGGTAACCGGACATTTAGATCTTCTGCTACATCGCATAGCAAATCAAATGAAGCAAAGACACGCCAAAATTTTGATTTCCCATCCTAAAATAGAAAACAAATGTAATTAAAAGAAAGTCCAAAGTAAATTTAGAAATGTAGTGCATGATACAAAAATTGTTAAGATTTTTTTTACACGCGCCATGCGTAGGAAGCAGGGAAAGATTTTAAAGACAGTAACGTGTCTAACAAATGTGTGTCAACAATATATTCAACAAAGTGCTAAAAAACACTTGATAAATGACCAGACAAGTGAAAATATCAGAGGTCGAGTAAACAAAGAGTTAAGTGGTCGAGTGAATAAAAAGTTAAGTGATCGAGTAAATAAAAAGTTAAGTGGTCGAATCGTGGAAAGATTAATGAAGGGTAAAGTTAATTATGAATATGTAAATACATCTAAAAAACTAAGTCTGTGTACCTGAGAAATTATCGGTTCCGATATCTTCAACCTCCGTTTTCTTAAATTACGAAAAAATGCTCGCCTGCGTTTGCGGTTTTCCAAATTTTCATCTGTTTTCGCAACCAGTACAAAATCGATTGGTCTTATTTTGCCTCGATGTTTAAAATGGTTATGAGAACGTACACTTGGTGTTCGCTCCAATTCAGTGCTTTCATGTCCAAGAAGAAACTGATTGTCACACATTTGTTGCAAATCTAAAACAAAAACAAATCGAACATTCAGCTTGAAGAAGGTAAGAAATAAAACGAACGAACAAATTGAGAATCAAAGACACAATACAAACGAATCAATAATCGAGCAAAATAAAACAAACGAATGCCGAAGTGTCAAATACAGAACTTAGCAATACAGAAATAATGAAAAAACAAACAAAAAACAAACAAACAAACAAACAAAAACAAACAAACAAACAAACAAACAAAAACAAACAAACAAGAACAAACAAATAAAAACAAGGAAACAGATGTCGACAAATTCTAATTTTTTTGACAAATTGTTAGTACAGCAGTTTAGAAATAAGAATTTTTCAGTTCAAAATATGGACCTCTTGCTGTGTATGGAAATTTTACACCGGGTGACCACAGCTTCACAGATTCACGAGATTTTAGTGTTAAAACCGTATCACATTTTGGAAGATTTGAAAAATATTTCAGGAGAATACGGAAAAATACTAATAATGAAACCATCCCTGTACACTACTGGTTGATCTTTTTCAAAACATGATATGAAAATAACTACTTCAAAAAAAAAATGGCAGTTTTTCCATTCTTCCCCTCTACGCCTCCTATCACCTATGGTATATGACAAATATATTGAAAGTAATCAGCTTCTCTCTTTTTCTTGAATCCTTTCCTTACAGCAGCAGCAGAATAGATAAATTATAGAGAGGGAATAAGAAAACCATACAGTGTGAAAATGAGAGAAAAAAGTGTCTGAATAAATAAACAAATACAAATCATTATTTTAAAATTATGACATAAAGCTAATAAAGAATCCTAAAAGCAGAACACTTACTGTCACCAACAACTTCTGAAAACGATTTCACAGAAATCATTTTCGTTGTCACAACTTCTCTTTATGCAAATCCAAGTTAATAATGATCTAATATTTTCAAACTTGTGTCATTGAAGATTATCAGTTATGGTTTATAAGAATGATAACAGACTCAAATCGAAATTAGTGGAGATTAATTATTCACTTAAAAACGTTGAATTACAAGATTATTTATTGATGTCAACAAACAAATTTTTACTCATTTTATTTAAGTTTACACTATTAATTTTATTTGTCATGATTTTCAAAATATTTGATTGGTTTGTTAAAGTGTACGATCGTTTGACAGAACATAAAAATAGACATTTTCAATTTTACAGCCAAAAGAAAAAAATGCGCGTTAAAATGTTTAATATTTAAGTTAAATTTTAATATTTTATATAGCGGTTATAGTCATTGTACTACATTTACAATATTAGACTTTTGGAACATTTCTTATAAGGAATATAAGAGTTCTACTACTGGTAATTTTCATAAACACCTGACTGCTTTAATTAATTGAGCGGAAACGAGTTTCACCATTCATTAGATCGTCCTTATGGACATCCTAATGAATGGACGTTCACGCCACTTCAGGCTGTCCACTCTCTATTAATCTCTTATTTTCCTGGCAGAGCAGCAATTCTAGACAGAGTGGGCACCTGCAGTTGTTGTAGACAGAGTGGGCACCTGCAGTTGTTGTAGACAGAGTGGGCACCTGCAGTTGTTGTGATTCACCATACTTTAGACACAAATTTAATTAAGTTTGATTAAGAAACCTTTATACTCCACTGCAATTACCTACTTAGCCTTTAAGTTCTGATTTTGTTTCTTTTTTTAGCTTTTTATCAAACGCAGCTTATCGTTGGCGGAAATAAAAACTGGAAGAATTCTAACATGTACAACAACAAAAACAACAACAACAATAACAGCAATTACAACAACAATAACAGCAATAACAACAACAACAACAACAACAAACAACAACAACAACAATAACAGCAATTGCAACAATAACAATAACAAATACAACAACAACAACATCAACACCAACAAAAACAAAAACAAAAAAACCATTAAGATAAAAAACACTTACTGTCTAAGAAACCATACAATTCCAACTTCGTTCAATAAATCTTGTAAACAAATTATATTTTTCAACTGCAAACGGAAAAAAACAATTAGTTTCAATGACTTGAAATTTTTGACCTTTCTAATTATCTTATGTTTAACTATTATCACATGTGACATTTTAACCAATTTGGTAGTATGTAGTATTCTGTAGCATGTCATAAAAGTGAAAAAAATGGCAGCAATAATTTTTTGCAGATGTCAGTACTTTTTCTCTGACGTCATGCTAAGCTGGAAATTGGTCCAAAATACCATTTTCTGCAAAAATTTATTAACTTTAGTTCTAGAATGAATTTTAACATTCTGTTTGAAGCTTCTGATCGCCGAGTAAAAGTTATTTAACATGTTTTCTGGCTTTACGATAATTTCTCAGACATAATGGCAAAAATTACTCCAAAATCTGACTTTCCCGATTTTCAGAATAAAGGAAATGAAGTTAATTAGGTGTTAAAACTTTATAGAATGATTCCTCTTAAAGAGATGTTGTAAGGTTTGAGGGGCATAGCCAATATCCAAGATGGGAGCTAAATATTTTACAGGCAGGTGTCAATAGATACATATAAAAAGTCAGTAAATATGCATCGTAACAAGAAAGAGAATAGCAGCTGTTAAAGAGTTATACAAATATAGGATACTTAATCAAGCACAAAACACAGACAATCACCAGTATTTTGACAAAAAAGATAAAAAAGCAACATTAAGCACTCCTGTATTACAGAACATACACAAATCAGCTGATTATAAGATATTCAAACATTAAAAGTGATATTCAGGCATGATTCAGGCAATAAAGATCGTAGCAAGCATGTGATTGTTAACACAATTTTTGTAAACAATAAATGCATGATGCAAGTAGATTGAAATAGAAAAAAACTTTCCTGACCATAATAATGTTTAGTATTTATGTCAAAAATACAACTATGAATATGAATGCATGTCATAAGGCTTAGTGTCCATCTGATACAACATATAAAAGTTGAAAGAAAGGAAAGATTATGTGGTTATAATAAACTTATACATCTATGAATACATTTAGATACGTAACTCTTCCTCTTTTAAACAACAGAACAAAAAAAAGAAAAATGAAAGCATTGTTTTAAGAAGTTTCTTGGCAAATCTTAGGTTACTAAAAGATTATAGGTGGTAGAAAGTTTAAAATCATTGAACAGTAAGAAGTTTAATAAGGACTTAAATAATGGATACTTAAATCTGCTTGCAGTGTAGAATAATTTTGACAGCATACACATATAAAAATACACATAATAAGAAAATGAAAAATTCTTAAAAATAATCAATATATCAATGGATCATCATACACATGAAAGGAATTTCTCAGCCAAAAAAAAGATCATAATATCATTCATTATTTAAAAACAAATAATTAGAAAAATCAATAAAATCATAATTTTCCAAACATGTAACTTGAAACGAAAAGCAAGAACAGAAGAATTAGCAGCTATCAAACTACTTCCTTGGTAATGTTATGAAGACAAAAAACAACTCCACAAGAAATATATATGCACAATGTATATGGAAATATATCACGTTTGCAGTTACATTGTTTAGGTTTTTCTTGAGATGAAAATGCAGTAAAAACAAAGCGTGCAAATTGCAGATTTTGGAAATAGTCAAACTAAAAAAAACATAAAAATACAAATGGGTTGGCATAAATAAATAGTCGTAAAAATGGAAGAAAAAATAATTGTCCAGTATAACTAGTTTAGGACTGATTTCACGATCCTTTAAAATAATTTGTCCATTCGAAGCATCATTGATACTTACACCACTACAATAACTGTGATGGCTTTAGTAAACATCAATGTCATGAAAATTCAAACATTAGTTTGAACATCAATACCCATGATACGTGTGACCCATCCTGCTAAATCTATACTATTTTTGTCTGCTTCAGCTCGTTTGATCCATGGATGCACCTAAAAATAAATTTAAAACATATCATAGACACCAATTTTTCTGAAAACTTATTCTATCTCCTTCATTTATTTACCATGTGCTTATTAAACTTTGAAGAAAGTCACTAGTTAGATAACAGCACTAATATCTCCATTTCAAATGAACTGTTTAACATATACCCATTTACTTGCTTTTCTGTGACAGCATATCTCTGTTATGTTTAAAATATTAATAATTTTATTCAAGAAGGGTCAACAGGGAAAATACCATGTCCAGCAACAGTAAAGGTTTGTTAAAATTAAAAATAAGGTCAAGTGGAGGCAGGGAAGACCTTCCTTTAGAGAGACAGAGCAAATAACTGGCTTTAGGTTATTTAGCCCTCTATAATTTAATTCAACATCAAAAAGTCAAAAATTTGATGCTATGAAGCTACACTCTTGAATAAAACAGTTCAGGGTTTTTTCCCTGATTATCCTTTGATATGGACAAACAGCATTGCCTAAAGTTTGTAGGTTGCAGTAGGCTAAGTAAAAATTGTTTACAACGTGCTAATAATGCATTTTATTACGGCATGTGAGGACTTTGAAGTTTGAGAAAAAGCGTTATGCTAATAACAGCAACAATCTAAACTGATCCAAACACATAAGTTCCAAATGTTTGTTATTGAAAGTGTGTTCATAGGTACTTGTGGGGATGATCTTTAAAAGTTGTTCCTTTGTCTGAAAACTTTATCCAATAATTTAGGCAAGAGGTGGGAGATGATCTTTAAAGGTTGTTCCTTTGTCTGCAAACATTGTCCAAGAATTTAAGCAAGAGGTGCAGGTGTTTTAGTGTGCAAGCAACAACAGTAACAATTTCAAAAGCTTAAAAACTAAACATAGAAGAAACTAAAATAGTAAGTGAAGTTACACCAATGTATACCTAATGTATATATTCAGTCCACAGGACTCACAGAAGGTACGCCAATGTATACCTAATGTATATATTCAGTCCACAGGACTCACAGAAGGTACGCCAATGTATACCTAATGTATATATTCAGTCCACAGGACTCACAGAAGGTACACCAATGTATACCTAATGTATATATTCAGTCCACAGGACTCACAGAAGGTACACCAATGTATACCTAATGTATATATTCAGTCCACAGGACTCACATTGCTAACAGTGTTTCTAACACTAAAGTAGCTATACTGTATAAACATTTAGAAATAATAAAAAGAATAATAACCTTACCAATAATTCTTTTAAGTCAGCTCGGTCATTTGGGTTCTTCTTCAAACTATAAAGTAAACAGAATGTATTGTCAGGATTGATTGTTAATGATGATTTAATACTCAGCCTATAACAAAATTTGATAAAAATTTATATACAAAAGGTTTGATCTGATCTAAGAAAAGATATGTCTGAGTTAATGAATGAACATTAATTTTTAATTTTTGATTAAATTAATTAAAAACTAAATTATTAAAGAATGGAAAAATGTTATATTGATATAACAGCCTTTATAATTTAACTTATTTATGTCTGCATGAAATGCAATTTTTCTGCTTCACGTTGGCAAACCTGTGTTTCATTTCAACAATTTTTTTTGCGATCACACGCTCCCCCACACAAATTAAATTGAGAGAATAAGAGCAAGACTTTTGTAAGTCAATATTACCTCCTAATTAAAAAATAAAACATGTTGAAAAATAAATTTAAAGACATGATAAAGAATTTCTGTTATTTTCACCACAAGATCGGGTGAAGTTGTTAACATCCATTATGATGGTAAGACATATACAGCAATCCCTATTTACTCCAAATAAACAGTGGAATTTCGAAAAACTGATATACCTGGATAATCGGCACATAAAATAACATTTATATGGGGCTACCTAATGGCTTCGAAACCTTTGTAAATGAAACTTGAATAAATGTTACCATGAAATATATTCTAGAGAAATCCTTAAGATAAAATAAAGAATAAAATATTTTTGAAATTTCCTCCACAAACAACAAAACAAAAAAACGAATGAATGAAAAATCTAAGTAAATAAGTTGAAAGGTTGTGTTTAACATCAGACTTTTCAAAAATAAAAAATAAAATAAAAAATAGAGCTTTAGAAGCTAGTACAGCTTTGTGTGTTACCACAGAATCCCATATCACTTTCCAATTTAGACATAAAACGTAATGAAAAATATGTGGCTCATAAATCAAATCAAACACGGCTAGTGATTCTAATCAAGCCTGATAAAAATAGAATTAGTAATACATAATGCAAAATTGATTGAATTCAAATAACATATGCGCAAAAATACAACAAGACGTTTGTTTGTTCCGGCCTTTTTTTTACGTTAAAGTAAATCCAGCATCTGACATAGTGTACTTACAATTAAAAGACTTCTTAAAAAAGAAGGAAAGAAATATTATTCACAAGGAGATTTTAGTCCTTTCATTTTACAATTTTGATGAGTTTTGACTTATAGCAACTATCGTTCTTGACGCCTTTTAATCACTATAGCAAACTCCTGATACCTTTTAGCCTTTATGAGAAAGAAGTAAACAGCTTTATTTAACAAATGTTTTGGTGAAGTCTGTTGTCGTTAGAAAATTATTCCATCGTACATGTCACATTTGCTTGCATAAATACTCCATTTGTTCATAACATGACTATGAAATCGTGCAAAGACAAACGGAATATGGGTTTATTAATATAGAGATAAGAAACCAAGAAATAAAGAAGAAAAAAAAGATTCACAAAGGATACATAAGACACAAGATAAAGATAAGATAAATATACACCTTACCATTGATTTATAAAATCACAAAATTCAGTAGAGAAATATTGACTTGGTAGTTTTGGTGGTTCCTGAAAAAAGAAAAAACAGCTTTTTCAGTATGAAAAACACACAGTATATAAACATAAATAAATAAAAAAGGATTGTGGCACAGTTAAATTCTTTTAAAAAATATTATGACAATTCAACTTGTTTTGATTGTAACTTTACTAAGAAGTTGTAACAAGGAGGGATTCATGTTTTGGTTCGGTTCATGGAATAAGAATTGAGCCAAAGCCATTTTTTGAGAAAAACAAATGTCATGAAGTTTTTCTATACCTACTGATTCAAAAATTGAAAACACTGGCAACAGTATAATTCTACATTTTTAGTTTGAAAAATTATTTTTATTTGTTTGGGCATTTCTGTATATATAGGGAATTATTATTTTTTTATTTAGGAAAATATTAGTTATTTATTTCCAATATGAACCCTCATATCACTCTAAACAAATTAGTACTAGTAGTCATCATCATCATCATTCTCGGCTTAACGTCCGTTTTCCATGCTAGCATGGGTTGGACGGGGTATATTAATGACCCTCTTCCAATCTGATCTAGAGTGTGTTAGATCTAAACTCAACTTCTTCTGTATCAAGTCTGTCCTTATAACCTCCTGCCAAGTCTTTCTCGGTCTGCCTCTGGGCTTTGCCCCAGGAACTATCAAGTCTCTACACTTTCTTACCCAATTATCCTCCTCCATTCTTTCCAAGTGCCCCAGCCAATTCAATCTTCTTATCTGGATAACATCTTTAATTCTACGGATACTTAGCCTGCTTCTTAGCTCATCTGAACTCTTTCTGTCTCTCAGACTGGCGTTACACATCCACCTAACCAGAGTATTGTATTAGATTTTTAGTATTAGATTTTACATCAGAAACAAAGGAATTTATATTCTTATTTGAACCAAGAACACCACCAAGTTTAAAATATCCAGTCTTCATGACATCATTGTTTGACATGCTTCATTGTACATATTATCACCAGTTTTTTACTCTTTGACCAATTTTGGGCAAAATGACATTCCATTGTATTTAAAGTTAATAACAGTTAAATTTTGAAGGTACGGAAATACAGAAAATTGAGAGTTGAGAAAAAACAAGCGAAGAAACAACTGTTTGGACAAGATTTCAATTACCAAAAGTCCTAATAGGAATTACATTTATCACACTCTTAACGTAAAGAGGGAAAACAATCCAAATTATTTATTTTAAATTCTGACTGCCACGTCCATTCATATTTTTGACCTCTACCGATTTGACAATCCAGAGGATCAATGTATACCTAAAGTTGGCTTACTTTAAGCACTGATTATACATCATGAACATACCTCATTAACAATATAATCAAGTAATTCAAAGATAGCTAGTGATTTCACTTCAGCAGACCCTGCTGGAGCTTTAGCACCTGGAGGTAATACAACTCCTTGTGAAGATGGATCCACAAATATCTTTATTAAATCTTCTGTTGTCAAACAAGGAATCGGGTATCTTCCTAATGCTAATTCAACAAGACTGAGTCCAAGACTCCACAGATCAGAACGGATTGAATAATGTGTTCCTTGTAGACGTTCAGGCTAAAATTAAAAATCAACGTTTTAACTAAATTTAGCAGACGATTTTTGCACCTAAATTAAACGAAATATTTTAAAATTATAGCACAGAATTTAGTAAAAACTTCTCTTAGCTTTGACTAATCCAAGCCTCTTTAACCTTGGTATTACCAATTTTATAGAAATTTAATTTAGCAGCGCAAAGAAGAGAGACAAAGTTTTAAAGTGTTAAAAAAATGTCTTTATTTACAGACATTTTCCCCCATATTTAAAAACAGTCCTTGTGTCACAATCCACGCAAGCTATCAATGCCTAAAATAACTCAATTAACCGAAACAGTATGAAAGTTTAAACAAAACTCACCGACATGTATGACCTCGTTCCCACGAACGAGTTTGCCATTGAATCTATTAGTTGCCCACTTACACCAAAATCACATAATTTGATTTCACCTCGAGAGTTTATTAATATATTGGATGGTTTTACATCTAAAGAAACAAAGTATTTCAAAATAAATAAGATGTACAAAATAATTTCTGATTTGACCCACAGCACGAAAAGATTAAAAGGTTAGTCAGAAAAACAATAATTTTTGGAGAGCGTTGAAAAAAGTTTTTGTGGATGTTTGGACAAAATATCACTAGAAATAAGTATTACATATCATAGATTTTTTATCACGGTTATCAGAAGATACTATTTTAATACAATGGAAGTGATGTTGTTAGCCTTTCCTTCTCAACACTGTTCATAACCAAGCATTTTTTTACAAATTTTTTAAAAAACATTTATTTTAAACTCATCACCCAAATCAAGCTTCTACTATGGAAGAATGTTAGGTTCACATACAATTTAGTCAAAAAATTTTTCAATAGAGTTAATCTTTATAAAAATGTGAAATTTAGGCTGTAATACCAAAAAAATTGTCAACCCAACATTGTCCCTTAAAGGACAGTAAAGCCTTGTGTCAATAAAATACAAATAAGTCTGATCTCTAAAAAGTGATAATACTCTGCTATAATTTTGATACTATCATAACCTATGTCCATTATAAAAGAGATAATCATACAATTCAGAACAGATTTTGGTAATAGTTGACAGGCAGGTGAAGGTGGTGGGAAACAATTTCCTTACCTCTGTGTATTATTGAATGCTTTTCCCTTAAGTATGACAAACCTTTCAATACCTAAATACATAAGAAAATTGTACATAAATTTTCATACATAAATAAGCCAAATACAAGACGAAATATTTTCAACTTACTGAATAAGTAATAACTCCTAGTATATTTTCTGGCGCTCTTTGAGCCTTTTTTAAGATTAAGTCTAGAGAACCACCATCCTAAATTAAGCATAACTTGAAATAACCATTTTATATACACTATACACTGTAATATTTAACAAACAAAAAGAATACATGAAAAATACACACAAAATAAATAAATCAGGACTATATCAGCAAATAACTGGTGATGTGAGACTTTTATTTCATTCCATCAGGAATCTTGCTTTAGATGCATTTTTTTTTTAAAAAAAAAATTAATAAAAAAACTTCACTGACAAAAAACTGACTAAAAACTACCAGATTCAGACAACATACACTGATAGTCATACCATGTATTCCATACAAATCGAAATTTCACCATCATTGTAAAATGCACCATAAAAACCAACAATATATGGGCAATTGCATTCATGAAGAACTTTCAATTCTCGCATAATTTGATTTCTAATAGCTGGCTTGATTTCAAGGCGTATTAACTAAATAATATGAAATATTGCTACAAGTTTTTTGTAATAACACACAGGACACAGGATGTCCTCAAATTTAAAGCAATCTTTTTTATATAAATTATAATTTGAGTCTCGCATTTCTTAGAATCTCTAATAGCATCTTTTGATAAAAAATACATGCTGGAAAATCCCCATCAGGTCATTAGAGAAATAAAAACAAGAGTAAATGCACTGGGCGGTCATGATTTTGTGTAAAGCATTTTAATATTACAATTTGGAGTTACTTTTATTCAAATATTGATTTTTATTAAAATATTGACTTATTCCCATCCTGGGTTTCTTTCACTTGAAGTGACATAGTTTAACAATGTTGTATAAATCTTTTTAAAGACTAAATGTTTAATTCTTATGAATATTGTACTGTTTTTTTTTTTTGAAGAAGCATCTGTAAAAATCAGAGTTCATGCTTCTTTAAAAAAAACATTATTAAGAAAACAATACTGTACCTTTCTTGCCATCACCAAATTAGTTGGTTTATGATTCACTTGTAACACAACACCACCATTTCCAGCTCCAAGCTCCAGAATTCTTTCAAAATCTTCATCGCGAAGTTCACCTTTAATTTTGTGTTTGTCTCGCAAAAATTCTTCTAGCCTAGATTTTTGGTCTTGGCTGAGATTTTCTAAGCTCAGATCACCCAATTTTAATTCATCGATTGGATCCTTCTTGCTGTAAAAAGAAAAGAAAAAAAGAATGAATGGTTATCACCCAACATGTTGGTATATGTTAATACCTGGAATATAATGACTTATAATGGCTGTATCAACTCACATTCGTACACTGATAAAGAAAACTCCTAGCTTTCCCATCAATATTTTGATAAAAAACAAACATAAACAAAACTTTATTTCATGTGGCCATGTCGAAGCACTGGGTAAAAAATTTAATATGCGTAATTATGCGTTTGACGTCAGTGGTCATACTACTTTCGGGACTGAAAACAAGAAAAAGCATAACCCCCCTGAAATAACACTGAGATGTCTCTATCATTTTATTCCTTGTGGAATACAGATTTGTAGATTGCATTCTAGTCGCTCGATACATTCTTCAAACTTTTTTCAAAACAATTTTTCGATGAAAATGGCGACTAAAAGCAATGTTATTGGCTTTCAATATGAACCCGTTAGAGCGAGTGGCTCAGAAACTCAGCCCAGTTTTGATGATTCGGAAGATAGTCACGACAGCGATGACGAGACGGTAGATGGGATTAGGAACAATATGAATGTTAATGAATGGTGCCGGTGTGGTAACTGTGTGGTGATGCCATCACAGAGGGAATGTATTTGCTGTCACGAACTCGATGAGTCAAGGATTATCTAACAGGGATAATGTGCCCAACAAGTACGTCTTCATATTTCCTAGTATCATTCGTTCTATTAAAAATATTTGACATATTCAATGTTTCATTTCAGGTCTTACAGATATGCAGCATACCGCCAGTTTTGTTGGTTCATTCACGTCAGAAGTACCATAGTACTGATGGAAGATATGTTATGATAGGTTGCTGCGAAGAAGCGGAAGTTCCAGAGGTGGATTGTTCTTGGAGAGGAGACAGGGAAAACTAATGAAATGTACTTATAATAACTCTACGGGTTTCATATAAATTTCAATTTTATTCTTTTGTATTTCAAGGAGTTCGCAACTATTTTATCCCTGTCAGGTTGATCTGTCAGCGCAATTTTTTTGTTGCATTGACGTTTTCTCTTCTTTGTTGTGCTGGCTTTCTTTCCACTTGACGCACGTACAATGACCTTCTTTAATGATATATCCTAGATATCCAAACTCCTTCTCCGTTTTAAAGGGCTTGGCCACAAACCTCTTCCTGTGATCTTTCTTTTCATGGCTCAGCTCGAGTTGAAACAATCTTCTGAAGAATGGTCAGAACATAGCCACCCATATTTCGAAGGACTATCTTTGCCTATTGCTTGGAACCATGCTTTCCGTAATTTATCATCTTTAGGAAAGCGAAAGAAACTTCTATCTTTTTCATGCTGACTTTTATTGCTGCAGTGATATGCAGCACAGGAGGCCATGATTCTTCCACAAACCCAAAGATTTAGCACGCATCTTATCAGGATAAAAAACTTAGGGCCCGGTTTTCACGCAAATATTTTCGAACTCTTATTTCATATTCAAAACTCGGGCTGACATTGCAGTTGTACCTAATTAGTATAATATTAAAACATTTTAAATACTTATTCATCATCATCATCATTCATCATTCTTGGCTTAACGTCCGTTTTCCATGCTAGCATGGGTTGGACGGGGTATATTAATGACCCTCTTCCAATCTGATCTAGACTGTGTTAGATCTAAACTCAACTTCCTCTGTATCAAGTCTGTCCTTATAACCTCCTGCGAAGTCTTTCTCGGTTTTATTGTCGATAAAAAATCCAAAAATGTATTTGCTTGCATGATATAACAGTAACTTCACTTCCGTATTTTTACATTACCTTTACATTCAAAAGTTTTGAAAGGAAGAAAAAAAGTGATAAATTATTCATTCGAATCCTACCTCTTGGTGACGGAGGTAAAACTCACATTTCTTTTTTTGATAAATGCATTCATTTCCTTCATTTTCTTGCGTTTTGATGGAATATGACCAATGACGTACATGGAAAACATATTACAAAAGCCTCGTTTTCGTGCACAGCGCTGATTTCGAAATGGAGAATGTGATCAGAAGCACAGAGGGGAAGCTTCGAAAATTAGAAAAACAACATTACAGCTTGGAAGTTTTATTCTTAACTTTTAACTTCAAATCTGTAAATAGTAAGAGTTGATCTCTTAATTAACTGAATACTTAATATCACTCACTACGTTTAAGCACTCCAATCTGGCTTCAAATTTAACTATTTTGTATCTGATAAGCTTTATCACAGTTGCTTTTTGTGAGAACAATTTTAAAACTGTAATTGCCATCATTTTTACATGGTATGTCAGGCCTATCAATAAGAAAAAAGCACCCAGGCACCTCAAGCTTCAATAATTATGTTTGCGCAAGCGATTCTGAAATATAAAACTTACGAAAAGAAAGTAAAAAATGAGAAGTACATTACATTCCTTTGTCGTTGTACACCACACAGGGGTTGTTGTTCTGGCGTGTGAAACAAGCGTAGTACAAGTTCCAGCAATGTTCATCGCCAGGAATTTCAACCCACATATTAAAAAGTTGTGAGTCAAGTCATTACAGTGCCGATCACGAGTAACTATACACGAGTATACAAGTACGGGTACATTAAATGACGAGTAAAGTGCAAGACGAGTACGAGTAATCAGTGAGTATACTACTCCATACCCTCGAGTATAGCCTCTTGCGTATGCAAGTACAATAAGTGAATGATTTGTGAGTACGTGTGCGAGTATAAGATAAAAAACGGGAATTCTTTGTAGCGTAATTTTTATCGATAGCTCACATTTGTCTGCTACCTTACACATTGTGAAAACTTTTACTTCGTATTCGCGTCGTAAGAAATAACATTTTATTTTACATAATTTTTTTTTTTAAGTTGCAACAAATTCTCTTTAGTTTACATAAAAATGTATACGTTGCTGTAATGGCTTTTTATAACTTTGAATTTATATAGTTAATTTCTCACCGACGAGGAAACCATTTGCTATTTACATCTGTTATTTAAATGCTTTTTTCTCCTAGCTAAATGTTTTGTTGCTACATTCAAACATTATTCCTTTTTCTTCGCAAGCATGAATTAAACAATGAACTCAGGAGACTAAATTAAGCCAATCGCATTTAATTTTATTGTTTTGTAAGTAACCAAAAGTAAAAACGTGCCCATCAGGTAGATCTTGGATCCAGTGAGAATGATGTGCACCAAAATTTTGAGTGAGTTCCCTAATTACTTCAAAGTAGCTTTCAACTCTATCGTGCACCTATCAACATTTCGCCATTTTGGAAGTTCAAAGGAGCATTTCAGCACTAAATTTCAGCACTAAATTTTGTTTCTATGAAGCTTTATGTTCTTATATGAAAAACATTATATTAAAAATTAACGTGTATCAAGGATATGCGTCTTAGTTAAAATGCATAAAAATAAACAAAATAATGAATTATTACAGACCGTCTGTAACAACGATGTACAGAAGATTCTTTCTCATGTTTTTATAATTTTATTATCCATTTTCATCTTACCAATCATAGTGTGCATAATAAAATAAGCGGCAGTTATGGGGAGGACAAAGTTTCTTGTGTCTTATTAATTGTATTTTTAATTTTTTTCACCTGTTGTTTGAAAGTAGCGAATATAAAAAAGAAAATAAAGAATGAATGAATATAATTCAAACTAAATTGTTACATTTTTTACTGTTTTTTAACAGCATTTATCAATTTAGTCCTGGGCACTAGCTTGTGAAATACATGTCAATAACTCGTAAACATGATACCTGCCATATTGTTCTATTACCAGAAGCAAATCATCTCAATATTCTCAATGTGATTGCAAAGATATAAATAGATTAGAATAACATTCAACACAAAAGAAAAATTTATCTCCAGAATCGTGTTTTAGAGAGAGTGAGGAGATCGTGATAACGCAGACAACTGAATTTCATTCGGTATTTTTAGACTTAAAAAAATCATTTTTCAGAAGTGACGTTGGTTTGTTTGTTTGTTCAGAAGCAAAAGAGTTCGCTTGAAAGTTACGACTCCGTCGTAAGGCAATTGAGGTTCTCCCTCTTTCTGGCTATCATATATAGCTTGCGTTGGTGCGCACTTTCCCGCAGTTAAGTTGAATATAACGCGAATCAGTTTAGACTCGTCTGGCTCTTTGGAGTGTCAGGTCCCTGTGGCATGGTTCCAAATGGGACTGCTGATTGGATCGTAAATCAACAAAACGCCAGGGCTTAAAGTGTTAGCATGTAATCTCATTGCCAGCTTCAACTCACTATTGAACATAGAAAACTAACGAATGAAGAAAATAACACTGTAAAAATAGTGTTTTTCAATAAATCCAACACCAACATAAAAGCATATTGGCCGCAAGTGCATTCTCTGCCAGTTTCTCGTTTAATTATATCGTTTGCCTTTCGTGCACGCTAGTGAGTACTGTGTGAGTACAGTAGCAAAAATGTGCGAGTATTTTTGACGTACTCGTACGCGCATAATACTCGTCGCGTACTCGTGGAATACCCACTGAAGAAATTACTTGTACCTGTAGTTTAATACTCGTGTATAGTTACTCGCGATCGGTACTGTATATAATTAAACTTTGTGACTACTTGTGGAACAAACAATATTTATATGGCTACTTGTGGAATAAACAATTACGGAAAGTGAAATGGTGACTAATAATGACAATGCTAACAATGGATTATGAAAATCATTACTTAAAATAATATTTCGTTATTGTCAAAGATTCTTTTTATATTTTACTTATTCTATTTTTCCCCAAAAGACAACCCTACTAACGCTTTCAATAACTTCTTCAAACCTGACAATTGTAAGATTGTTACTTTCAAAATGCTGGTGAATATACTTTCCTAAGAAACGTAATGATCATACACCCCAGGAATAACAGTACTTTTTTCCTATTGTAAAGAAATTAACCAACCAAAACTTATTCAAAGCCAACCTGTATATCCTAGCTGATGTGCCGACTCTTAACCCACATAAAGAATTACATAGACTAAGATATCATCAACACGGCCCCTTTGTAGTTGGTAACTACGGATTACAGGTGATACCTAGCTATACGATCTTTCACTGGTGCGAAGGTGAACGCCAATGAAACAAGTGTGCATAATTACACTTACAGTGGAACAGGCAATATATATATATATATTGTTGGTATTATTCCATAAACTATTTTTTGATTTTTTTAATTTCGAAATCAAAATATATTAATGTTATTTGAAAAAACGAGTTATTAGAAAAATAAATTCAGAGTATTAAGTTCGGAAAATCAAAATCGCCAGCCAAGCCAGCCAAAATTTTGTGAAATTGGGGGAACAGCTATTAATGGCTCATCAATTATCCTTTTCTCAGAATTGGCATGTCTTTGTGTGCAAGAGAGCGATCACTGGCCCTTTATTGATAGGCTTGGTGTGTGATTAAATGTCATGATAATATTTTAAACTTCACACAATGACATTTGGTGAATGTTAGAACAAAACACAATGATATTCAGGCTTTGCACAATCACATTTATGTTTTATGACAGTCTTTAAGGTATATAAATTCTTTAAATAACAGAACTTTAGCAGAGAACTTTAGCTGTTTTTGGAAAATAATAGAAACATTTATTTATAAATATGCTACCACTAATAGTCCAAGCATATTTCAGAAAATTACCACTATCAAAAATTGTTGATTAATGTAATAGCGTCACGCCTCCCACTTGGTTCTAACGCTTTAACTATATTTTCCTGCTTTTGAAAAACAAAAAGTATGCAAAACAACAAAAACACATTGGAGCAACATTGATTGGCAAAATTAAACGTTAACGTTTACAGTCAGAGCTCACAATAAAACTAAAGAACAAAATACAGTTGAGTTTTGAAGTTTTTGTGAAAAATTCACTATTCAAAATTCACCAATTCGCTTTTGAATCACACAGGTATGCTTATCTTAGCTCTATTTTTTTTGCTAAGCTGTTCATTATCCAAACTTCTCCTTTTATCTGTGGCTAATTAGGCATGGGTGAGACCAAGAAATACATGCTACTTTTATAGACCTTTTTGAATGTTTACATTTTCCATGGTAAGCCCTTCTGGCTCTTAACAACTGCTTGGCAGGGAAAGAAAGATGGGGCAGCTTGCTGAAGAAAGGTCTTTCTCAGCCCATTTCTTTTTATGGAAAAATTGTTTTGGTTTTAAACTATTATCGAGTGTAGATGGATAACTTCTGATTGACATATATTCATAAGCCGTAATGATACCTTTATGCGAAGAAACAGACTGAAAAGGAACTCACTTCACCTAGCACCCACATTAAAATTTACTTACTAAGATGATGGCTCGGATACACTGTTTTCTTGGACAGGATCAAGTGAAGGTTGTGCTGGGTTAATTATTAATCCAAGATTTAGTTTATTTTTCCTCCCTGATGCCATTTTTATAGAGCAGTGAAAATGAAATTTCTTAACTCTTCTTTTCGTCTCTTGCTTATAAACAGTGCATTACGAAATAATTAAAATTTGTAAATCAAATTAATTACTTTAATCCTAAAATAGAAAAGCCCACAAATAGAAATAACATTGAGAAAGCACGGGGAGTTTTTATTGAAACAAAATGTGGTAGGTGTTTTGTTGTGTTATTGTTTTGTTTCACCACCTCTTCCAAATCTAAATGTTGTTTTCGCGCACGCATGCGTATGTCAAAAGATCGAATGTTTTTAAAGAGCAAACGGGATATTTTTAAGAAAAAAGCAACTCAAACTTTTTTTTTTTCGCCAAAAGAAATTTACATACAACTATTTCAAAATTTACAGATAAAAGTTCTACATACACATAAGTATAAGCATAAATTCTTACAGTGGGATATATATATATGTATCAGGTACATTTGCCCAAATGTTTTAATCTAAAAAGTTCGTTGAGTTTGTTATAAAGTTTGTGGAACAAGGGTGATCTGGAAAAAGCAAACTTAGCACTCGATTGGACGCTTGAAACCTGTATTCTCAGCTTAAGTCACCAGTTGCAGCAAAATTACGAGCGAGTGTGTAAAAACACTGTCATGGCAATCTAAGAACACCCACTCAATTAACTTTCATTTTTTGATGTACATGTGCGCGTATTGGGTTTGTATCCCTTTTCTCAAGATACTTTTGATTTGTACTGTCTCCGGATTTTACGTCATCGCTATAGTTTCGTCACATTTATTTCTTGACATATTATCGGCAATTCGCTAAAAAATATCTTTCTAAAATGTTCTGTTTACATCAGAGCTAAATTTCTTCTTCCTATTATTATTTTTCGAACTTTTGAATTAAATTGAAATTGAATTCCAGAAATGATGCAATTCTTCTATTCAAAAAATCTCTTTATTGTGTTGGCCGTAGCATACAAAATAGTAATGTTTTAATTTCATTTTTAAAATTCGGAGTGTATTCTCGTTACCAGGGTTTGTTGCCTCAAGTCAGAGTCGATGTCGCGGAACCTATCGCAGCATACAGAAAATGCAAAAAAATACCTGCAGTATTGTGTTCCGGCATAGTAAATATGGTTCCGGGTATATTCTACGGGGAGTGGGTCTGATAAACTTGTGAAGCTAGGATTTATCGATTGTCGATTGAAAATCAAAACATCAAGCCAAGCATGTGCCGCAACTCATTGCACATGTTTTCGCTTTTGTAGAAAAAACTATTTCAGAAAAACTCTAGGTATGCCAAATGGTAAGCTATCCAGGGCATCTTGTATCTTTTCTGACTTCGCCGTCCTAAGATAATAAAAGACAACAGGTGCTGGGAACAAGGTTGGTAAGCTATCCTGATATATATTCAACAATACAGGCTTACTGACAAGTTGGCAGAAAACATCGTTATTTATCATCGTCTCTTTTAATCGTATTTAAAAGATCTGTTATCTTTTAATCAGGATAAAAATGCAATACAAAAGCTTAAGCTTGTTCCTCTTCCAGAATACATCATTTAACTCCCTGAACCGTCTAGTGAAAATCATTTCCCCCCATAAACGAGGTTATATATAATTTATGAGGTGCAAAGTAAGAATTAAAAAGTTTTTGGTCGCAATCTCGTTCCCTGGAGGTTGTGACGAGACGGCGTTTTTAACGGCGATGAGGTTTTGATATTTTTAGCCGCCACGGTAAAAGGTGCTCGGGTCGAGCTTGCTTTAGTCATGTGCGATAATACTATCGCAATAAAACCGTTTACGAATTTTTTATGGCAACCTGTTACGCAGTGTAAAATCAAAAGAACTAACTTTATATTAAGATCTATCTGTAAAGCGTTGTCTACACAATGAAATTAAACTCACGCACTGTATTCAGGAAAGTACTTGTTTTGGATTTTGATAACACCGGTAGACGAAATTTTTTAAAAGTTAAACAGATTAAAAAGTTGAGTTTTTGTTTTGCAAGCAGCGAGCAAAATCTATCATTTTCGTTACCAATCCAGCATCTGGGTGGAGAGAAAGAAAGCTGGAAACTAATTTACAAATCTAAATTTAGCTTGAAAAATAAAATGTAACTAAATTAAAAAATATACAATTTAAATAACAACATGCGGAATTGTACATTCACATACAATTGTGTCAGGGTAAACAAATGTTTTAAAAAAAATATAACTACACATTTTTGTACACGAACATATGGTTTATAAGATATAAGCTCAGATAGTCCGAAATTAGAACATATTAAGAGCATTTTAGACCTTTTAGACCTGAAGTGAACTCAAACCGGTTTACATATAGTCTTTATCACTTCAGGCGAAGCGAATCTCACTTCAAGTTGCACTTCATATTGGTCAAATTGACCGAAATGAAATTTCAAACCGTTGTGAGACTTCCGAGAAAACACTTAACCCCGGAGTGCAATACGTCATGTAAACAGCCGCACTTTTCATTCAATCTCATGTAAACGCCCTCTAACCAAAAAAAAATTCACATCAAATTAAATAGCGAAATTAAACATGCGTGAAAATTTCCACCTTTAACGTATGTCTTCTTCAAAAAAATGTTCAAAGACGTCATGCAATTTAGGGTTTTTTTGTAAAAAAATAGTGTCTCAAAAGAATGTGCACGTCGGAGGAGCTTCAAAAGAACTTTTTATATATTAAATAGAAAAAATATATAGATCATACAAATTAAGTATAAAAATATTTATAACTTAAAACATGAAATTTTCGCGCATCTTTTTTACGTGCATTTAATTTTCGCGCATTACTTTTCGCGCATTCAGGTTTAGCGCTCATAAAATTTTCGCGCACTTTTCATGGGTAATTTTAAAATTTATGTACAACTTATGTTAACTTGCTTTTATATACACGAATCATATTGCATGGCTGATTGGTGCTAAAAAGCTTCATCAATCTTAGATTTACGCCAACCAACACTGATAATGTTGTGATTATCGATGTTAATTATATTTATGGTTAATTTTGTGTGAAAATAATATATAACTAGTTATTCATTTTCCGCATCTTCTAAAAAAAAATTTTTCCACACATTTGAGCAAAAAATCAGGATTGTTCGCGCAACCAATTGTTCGCGCAACAGATCTGCAAAGGTTACATGTGCGCGGAAATTTCGTGAATTAATTAGTGAATTATTCATTTTGTAATGTGAGCAGTACACTTCAAAAAGAAACATTACCCTATGCATTAGAAGCTTAAAAATATTTTTTCACAGCAACATGTATACACGCCACGAACATCTCACCAAATCGACGTCAAATGTTAGAAACATTTATACCGCACCAATCTTTTCTAATTATCGGTAGCAGAATTCAATAGATTGTATGCACAAACAGATTTCGACGGTCTGGTAACTAAGTTATTTGATTATTCCAGTGAATCAGCGACAGTTAGATTATCTCATAGACTACCAAAACATTACAAGCAACTAGTTTACTTCGCCTGTTCTACAATGCAAAAGAACTGGTGGACGATTTAGGTTTTGATAGATCTGGCACCTCATGCAGTAAATACACCTCGCTTGAACCACTGTATATAGGTCTGTTATTATTGACGTGAAATTTGACAAGTTCTTGTACGCTGTCAAAAGAATGATCTCTCGTTCGAACCTGAGAGTAGAGAGGAATAGTAATAACTGGAAACAACCCTTTAAGCGGCCTGGCGTTTCTGATTTTTACCCCACGCTCGTAAGGGCGTTACTATACAAACCTTAACGTTAATATTGAATGTGAAATACAGAAGAAAAATATCTACTTGTAAAATTATAACCAAGGCGTTATGTGTCTTGCACATAAAATAAGATTTCCATTTATGGTCATCTAAGAAATTTTCACATGCTATTAACAGTGTTACGGTTTTAAACTGTGTCCTTACTAAGTGGGTACATATCTTATACATTATTCACACAAATGTTATAGAAGATTAAAAACAGCATCAACACTGCGAAAAGATAATGATGCCATACCTTGCCTTGTGGATCGACCAATAATAAATGACGATGAAGACCATCTCTCATGCCAGTTAAAACATACTGTCCCTGAGAACTCGCACTTTCGCGAACTAGGAATTCACCATCTTTTCGTATTAAACTTTCAGCATCATTTCGTGGGATTGCACCATGAAACCATAATTGTTTTTGTATATCGTTTGACGTAACGTAAGAATAACTTGAGGTCTCAGCTGTCCTATCAACTTCGCGGTACACAGGGGAAAGCTGCGTAGGCGAAGACACTGGGGATAAATAAGGATCTTCCTTTGGTGAAACGCCTTAAAAAACATAAAAATCAAAAACAACACATATTCACACACAAAGTGAGAAAAAATGCACAACAACAACAGCAACATCATCAACAACAAAAACAACATCAACAACAACAACAAAAACAACAACAACAACAGCAACAACAACTTACCATTTGTTTTAGGATTATCATAGTCATCATTTAGCTGACCTGCTTGCGTATGTCGATTTGCTTGCATATGTTGACGTGCAGCCGCTGATGCAATCGGATTGTCATATACAGTAGCGTAATTAAACTCGTTCTCTCCATAGCTTGCACCTGGTGCAAAATTTAGTTCTGATGGGTTATCATAGTCATTGATTAAACTATTGTTGTTGCGATTTAATGTGTCGTAACCCGGACCACTGTCCTGTAAATGAAAATACGGGTGAGAAAAAACAGGATCAAGATGTACAGCTAAATATTCGTCAGGTTGTGCTTGTTTGTCACAAGGAATAATTCACAAATAAAACGATGTGTTTTACAATTCTATTTTTATGCAGTCTACTGTTATATATTTTTCTTTTCAGTCCATTCGTAAGCAATAAAAAAGACTTCTTTATACACTTGTCATATTGTTACAAATTTGGATTTGATTATCAAAATTACTTTTTTATTGTAAAGGCAGGGACGAGGGTGATTAAGGTGTACATTTAGCAATTTAAACATTACCTAGTCAGACTTAGGATGACATATAAAAATACAAGTACATGTTGATAAAAAAAATGTGGAACAGCTTCGAATAGTTTTCAAAACATCAATACATACATTTGACTTTTTGACGTCTTGGAATAAGTGACTATACGACACATCACCATCTGACGGCTGTTTATCCGACACTGAATATTCGTCATAACGTGGAGAATCAAATACTGAATCGGTAAATCTTAAGAAACATTTATCTCATTTATACATGAATAACTATATGTAAAGCTCAACTTTTGCTAATTTTTGCGTTTATAAAAGCATTTATTTAGAAAATGCTTTGTTGCATACGCTGTAGTCTAACCTACACGGCTCACACAAAGATGTATAAAATTCTGTCAGATAAACTGTAAATATTGTGATTTCTCCTTTTAGCCCCATGGGTGGTTTGGAGGTTCAAAGGGTAGGACAGATTTAATAAAGCTAGACCTAGATAAAGAGAATGCTGAAGAAATATTAGAATTTCAAAAGAGAAGGAAGAGGCTATATAAATAAAGGAAAGGTCTAAAGGAAGAAATTACGATATATCAATGTATATTCTCTCTATCAACACATACATTAATACACAGGCATACAATCTCTAGACAAACAAATATAGAAAAATGTACATTATAGAGAAATAAACATACATAGTTTGGGTGAGTGATTATTTATTAACATGCATGTAATTTTGTTAGTTCAAATATGTGCTTCTTTTTATTGAACTGTTGTTGTTTGCTTGACATTTTGTTGTATGGAGTCAGTATCATACCTGTAGTATTTATTAATGTTAGTGTGAATTAGTGGTTAATGAAAATGCTGGTTGGTGTTTATCATTTGATAGTATGTAGAAGTATATATTGTATTTATTTGAATGTTAACACTTTTTAATGGAAATATTTAATGAGCACTTTGCTCGAATGTTTGCCTTTTCTATTTTCGAAAATAGTGCAACAAAATAACAAAAATAGAGGGTTATTTTCAGACTATATATCCATATTTTCCGCAGTTTGCATAAAACATTCTAATCATAAAAAATTTGTTTCGCATAAAGTTTATTTGCAGGCATCACAAAAAAAGCAAAAGCAAGTTCCGCATAAAATTTCTCCCAAAGGTACTGCACAAAATGACTTGGGAGTTGAGGTTGTCCAAAGGGAGAAGAGGGGGTACATTGTTTTTATAGCTATACACACACTTGATTACAATAGAAAAGTACAGTGCAAGTTGCTTTGTGTTACAATCTATTAACTCCCACGAAGGCTTATTGAAGGGTGAGGACTTTATTAAAGCGCAAATAGGGGAGGGGTTACTTAAAGAGATAGCATATGTAAAGACATTATGAACACTGTTAGTAAACGACATGTAGTAAGAACAAAAGTTATATCTGATTATGTTGTTGTTTTATGTTGTTGTTATGAGTTTCAAGTTAGTAGTTAGTTTAACATTTATTTATTTATTTATCTTACTTTCTTGGAACTTCAAAAAAAAGGTGGGCGTGGTTCAGGAGGTACACTTCCCGATTTGAGCCTAGTGTATGAAAAAAGATTAACATGCAATGAACAGAATTATTATGTGAATTACATTAAAAAAAATTGACTTTAGTTGTATTGATTTTCTCCTACTGACTTATAATACTTATAGTGCTTATAATATCTATTACCATCGCTTTTAATTTCATTTAAAATATTTTAGGCAACCTTTACATGACGTTTTATTTCTGTCACAAAATGAAAATTTAATTTTGCCTCTTGTCTAGCCTCTATAAATGTTTATAACATTATGGCCAAAATGAGACTCATTTCGGTTTTGATTTTGCTTCAGAATGACCATGTCCCAAAATGTTCATGTAAACATGATGAATAAAAAATGAAACGATGCACATGTGTACAAAAGTTATGGCACATGCGTAGTTTGCACAAAACCGATATGAAAGTTTTATGTAACAACAACAAAATTTTATTGTGATTTAAAATCTCATTTCAGGTCCATGTAAAGGATGGCTTGTTCATGAATTTAATGCATCTTAAATTTAGCACAACTAACTTTTACAAAGAGGTAAAAAACCTGAGACTGTTTCATCGCAAAGGTATACCTGCTGACAACAGGTTGAATAACATGACTTGTATTTAATGATTCTTTGTATTTTAATTCAAATGCTTGTCCGATTGTTAGTATAATGTCTTCTGCTAAACCAGCATCACACTCAAAAACAAAACATGCTAAAAAGAAGAATTACATTGTAGCAAGATACCGTTGTATTGGAGAACTGTTTGTAGATACACGAGTGAGGGTGGGCGAAAAAAGTTTAAAAAATATGCTCACAGAGGTTGTTTACCAACAAAAACTATACATAGGATTCTCGAAATTAAAATATACCTCTCTCATACTTTGAATCTTTCGACACATAGCCCACCAAATTTTTATACTCCTGCAATAAGAATACTTATACATTATATATATATGCTTTTTTATGTATGCCAAAGTGTTATACTTGACGGAGAGAGAGTGATAGAATTAACCAAAAAAACAGATTAAAAAGATTACAACAAAAAAATAGAAAGAAATATTCTGTGCGCCTATATGGCATAAAGCAAAATAAGAGATAAATTAGCACTATACATTTTCACCAATACTTGCAAAAGAGATTTTTTCAATTTCGTGTCCACAAATGGTGTGACCCGTTGATAAAGCTGTTGTCTTGATCGCTACTTTTGAAAACGTTGTTGTTGAACTCTCTCCAGAATGAGAAAGATAAACCTCTGAAGTTAAAAAAAATTAGTGTTTTAAAAAAAGTAGGTGAGCTAGCTATATAATAGAAAATGATATTTTACCTCCAATTATTTCAATGCTGGTGTTGCTCTAAAAGCAAAAAAATATTAAAAAGCATACACCAGATACTAGCTGCAGATCCATTCATCTTAATAACCATTTCTGTCATAATATACATCAATAGTTTCAAATAAACGAATTTCCAGGTTTTTCAGTTGTGCTAAGAACTCTAAATACTTAAAGATGATTTAAAGAGCAATCATTCCTACAAATACTTTATCAAGATAAGAGATTTGAACAGAAGTGAATATCATACCTTCTTTTTCTTGAAGTTAAAAAGATCTGAAGCATGAGAACATCTTCTTATAGCCTCCCTAAAAACAATTAAAACCATAGTTAATATAAATAACTAATGCTTAAAATACATAAGTGTGATTTAAGAACAATCTATTTCTTTGTATTACTTTTTTTAAACCACATCAAAGACACTCATGTCAATCAGCATACACTGTGAAGGATGAAGAAAAAGTTATGATTTTTTTACGTTATTATTATTACGTCTAAAATCTCTGGGAGTTTACCCTGGGAGTTTACTAAGACAGGGGTGATTATTTAGAAGGAATCTTTAGTTTAAAAGGTTGGGGGTAGCCTTTTCAGTATGATGAATCGCAAAAATTCAATATGTTACAAAATTTCTGTATAAACATTTGAAACTGACTAACAAGTACAGTTTTATCGTTTTAAACTAAATTTTTAATTCACTTCTTTCGATTTTGGCAGTATACCCAGCACATTATTTGAGCATTGGAGTTTATTAGTATGATTATTAAATGTTCTTGCATTGTTGTGGTTGCATTGGGCGGTTATTCTGGAGTGGTTGTTTTACTCTTCATTTACAGTAACAAACAAAAAAAGTCATCTTCCTGTGTGGAAAAAAATATTGATTTAACTATACCTGACAATTTCTCCTCTTTGATCAAGAGGACTAAAACGTACTGATTGTAATATTTTGACAGCTCCAACAAACTATAAAAAACATGTAATAAATATACTGCAGAGGAGCAAATATAAAAAAATAAAAAGGACATAACATTTCAATAAAATTGCAACTGCACGTAAATTAAATTAAATTGATCTACAACAGCAAATCCAATGAAAAATAAATTTCTGATTTTTTATGGACAGATTTACTTTAAAATCAGTGACTAAATTCTAAGAGAAAAAGAACTAAAATTCCATATGAAATTAAAAGCAATTTAACCAATGCATTACAAAAACTATACGCATAAATAATTTTAAAACCTACACGTGTTTGATAAACAACACCTGATGACTCCAACTGATGGTCTGGGTGGATCCATCCTTTAACAGGTTTTCTTACGAAGCTTCCCGTAGGTTTCCAATCGTCTTCAAGGTCACCTTTAATTTTTTTCTTAAATATATTCATTCTTTTTTATTTCCATATAACAAAAACTTCTCAGGATTGTTGGATATATTAGTATTTGAATCTATAAACAGAGTGTCAAGTTTAAAATTGTGAAAACAAAAGGTTAGACAGGCCTCGTCAGGAAGAAAAATGCTGGCGTGCGAGCTTCGCACGTCATGATACTTTTTAATCATTTTGAGGCGTGCGATGTTCGCACGGCATAATTTTCAATGGCGTGCGATGGCGTGTGCTCATTATTGTTCCATTTTTTTTCTCGAGTAATCATAGAACTCGCATACAGCAACACTAATTTTGCCATGTTTTGAAAAGCAGGTAATTTAATAATAATATAACTGTTTAAAGAAAAATAATTTTAGTATTTAACAATAAAAAATAGTCAAGTATTTCTAAGAAACTTTAAATAAAAACTTATTCTGTAATTTTCACAAGACAAAAATGTGAAAACAACAGAATAAAAAACCTTATGCCCTGCACATACTATACATAGTTAAAGTCCAATCCTAACATAAATATTATTTAACTACAGCAGTTAAAGTACTTATAGTTTTTTTTTCCAGAAGCAATACCTATAAATTAATTGTCATGCTGCTATGATGAAAGAGATTACATGATACTTATAAAACATAATAAAATACTTTATTCGTAATAGAAACTTTAGTAATCTGAAACTAAATTACTCAGCCTACTGGTTTCACATTTAATAATATTTCAATCAAAGTTATTCCATTGTGTGTTCAACTAAAATTAAAAATACATTAGCACAGGTTATAAGAAAGTCTAGAAACTTTTCTAAACAATCATAACTTGTCCCTCTCATAGAAATAAATAATTAATAGTTTTTTGTAAGTTAACAAATTTTTGCAAAATTTATCCTAAAGGAAAGGAATTACTACAAAGGTAGATACACCAAGGTACATATGACTTTGTTAAGATAACAGTCACTTTATAGCTCCTATATGATTATGTGAAATATAACAAAACATACAACATTCTTATTGTGCTATATCATATATATAACCCTATTCAGTCTGTTGGAAGGTGGTGGGCACTGCTGAGATTTATTAATAAATCTTTTTTGTTTATGTTATACAACTATGATACCCACTGAGTTTTTTTTATCTGTAGGCACCAGCTTGTCTAATCTTAAAGTCTCATATCCTTGTACATCTAACATATTGGCTCTTGCTCAAAACTATCTCCTTAAACTTCTATGGATCCATTGCAATCGGTAAAATATTATAACTTCCATTAATATTAAAGAACTTGAAAGTTCTGCCATAATTTTATTTTTTATAAGGAATAAAGTTTCGATATTTGATACACCCAATTTCCTATTTTTTCGGATTTTCAGTCTTGTCATTTTAGCGCAAGTGATCGCACTCACATGCCTCCACACGCACCTTAAACTGAATTATGCGATTTTTTAGGACTTACACGCGTAAAATCTAAATCACTTGTGCAAAATTAAATTTTTTAAGCGATTTGTACATAAATAAACTGCCTAAATTGTAACTAACAGTTAGATTATCTTTCCTTAAATTCGTAAGTGGAAAACAATACAGATATTGTCGTAACACCCTCCTTTGTTATGATTATGATATATGATAGTAAAAATATGCAAGCTAAAATGTAATACTGTAAGACTAATGCTCAATAACGCTGCGAAAAGATTTTACAAAGACTATCACTAAACTATAATCCCTAAAAGATTTTGTATGTGTGGGACTTGATTTTTAAATAAGACTGCACGATAAAAATTAAAATAACACTAAAATTTTCTATAAAATAATTTTCTTGTTTTTTTTCTTATTTAAAGTGGGAAGAGAATACGTTGCTGTATAAATTTCGAAACAGCCTAAGTTAAAGTGGCTGTAAACTTTTGAAACAGCACAAGAAAATTTGCTGAACAAAATTCGTTAAGTTGAGCATGCAAACTATTGGCCTTTGCTGCATGCCCACAAAAGTTACTTTTTAAAATTCTTGACATTTTATTTTGATGATTTATAGGAAGAAAATACCTCAAACTTATAATTTGTGCTAAAATTAAACTTACCTCCCACTTAAAAGCAAGTGAATTTCATATGAAAGAGATTGTGAAACGTTGTCTATATATCTTTTCATATTTTTGAAAAATCTTCATTGGTTTTCAGGATTATAAGGATGAACAGTTATGCTAGTTATGCAAAATTGGGACATCAATAGTTTATTGATGTCCCAATTTTGTAAAATAAATAACTTTTGTTATCAATCATATATAATTACTAAAAACTCATGTGAAATGTTTAAAACGCCAAATTGAATGGCTAAGTCTCTACTTTTAACCAAAAAAAGGGTTGTGTTAACTGTACATACTATATATTTAGCTACATTTTTTTTTTCAAATATAATTATTGGAATAAATTTTTGATTTTGAAGAACATACCCACAAGCTATGATATACGGTGTCTTAATACACACTTTTAACAACACAGTTAGAACTTATTTGATTAGATTCAATACCTCAAACTGTGATGATTATTGCAAACATCTCATTTTATCAAATCCCTTGACCTTCCTGTTAACTGGTTCCAATTTTCAACTATTACCAACCCTAATCTGGAAAAGCTAATGGCCAAAAAACTGTAATTTTCATAAAGATTATGAACAGGATTGTAGGTAGCTAGCCAGCAAGCGTTAAAAAAAAGGATAGGTACAGAATATGAAAAAGCTTATTAAACATAGATTCAAAGTAATTAGCAAAACACTTTTAGACGTTTCAGCCGCTCGACGGTCATTTTTAAGTCCACAAGTCATATATATAACAATACAATGTTTTTATATATACAATAATATTGTAGGATCGATTGTATGGTACGATCATAAACTTATCCTAAGGGGGAGGTTAGGGTGGTTAATTATCACAATATTTCTATTAACAATTGGCTTGTCCCAAAAGATGAACAGACTTTCCTTTAATTCCAAATCAAAATTATTACTAGTGGTGTGAGGTAGTTTTTGATTTCATATTGGGAACAATGGGCATGCAGTAAAAAAGCAGGACTCACACAGGTTAAAATAGCTTATATAAAAAGATGGATTTCTTTGATTACTCTGGTCTGTTGTTTATATTTTCTACCTACAGAAATGCTTGCACATGGGCAAAAAAATGCAGACTTTTTAACTTTTGTAAACATTGGCAAGTCATCTAGCTATAGATGAATTCCAGCGTGACGTCATTTGTTTACTTTTCAGTGGCAAGCCCTTGGCTCTGGCATTTGCATGGCAGGAAAAAAGATGCTAGGATTTGGTGAAGAAAGGTCTTTTACTATGGATTTCTTCCAACAGGAACATCGTTGGGGTTATAAACTATTATCGAGTGTAGGTCGATGCCTTCTGGTTTATTTGAATTCATTAAAAATCCTAAGAATGCCTTCGTGTGAAGAAATAGACTAACAATTACTTTGCTTCACCTAACGCCCCCATCTTTTTACCTGCCACGCAAATGCCAAAGCCGAAAGAGCTTACCGCGACCGCTGAAAATGTAAACACTGGAATTCATCTATAGAAAAGTTCTACAAAGTAAGGTCTATTTCACAGAAAACTACATGCTCCGAAACTGCACTATGATTAACGGCAACAAAGCAAAAAGGTGTGATATCTTTCTTTACGCAAAGAATAGCTCTCTAGCCTTCAGCTCTTTCTACTAAACTGAAGGAAAAAGAGAAAGGCTAGCTTACTAGTTGTATCAGAATTCTTGGAGTTTATAGCCTATGGAGTGATGATGAAGTGTATATACACTAAAGGGTACCTTTAAATACTCTTAAACAAACTGTTTCAGAGATTTTTCATTCTTTGGTGTGTGTCGCCATAACTCTAAAGATATATATTACTTGAATCATACTCAGAAAAAAATACTTTCTGATTTTGAAATCACCATATTATTATTCCGTTCTGCTATTCGTTGATAACTGACCTCATATGGAATACAAAATATTTTGACCGAAACTTTTATTCTCGTCCCCAGGGTGTGTTGCCTTTAACGGAAGTTCGCCGCCGGCGCTGATGTCAGAAAGGGAGAACCGAGGGCAGGTGGCACAACCGTCTCTATTATTGACCATGATTCACCCCAACCTCGATCCCAGGGCCTGTAGCGTTTTCTGATATGGGCGAGTATATAATTGGCGTAATCAAATTGACCTCCTTTTAAAATCGCTGGCAGTGAGCGAAATTTGATCCGCGATTCATCATCAAACAATTTCTGCCAATAAAGGTGTTGAGTTGTTTTACATAACCTCAGCAAAAATGACCCTTCAATCTTAAATCGACCCCAGCATCTTTACGGCGAACTATTCGCTAGAAGAACTATCAAAATGCGCAGTTGAGAAGAAAATAGTCCTGGGGACGAGGTTGACTACAATCTAATGGTTTTCATTCATGTTCCATACCAACTTCACAACCTCATTCCCCAATGACTTGTAGAGTTTTTAATAGGAGAAACGCCGAATGTAATATTAACAAGAAGCCCTGCGGCTTAAAGATTTCCGCCATTAGCAATAATCTGAAAAAGATATAAAATCGTGACTTGTCACGATTTTATAGCTATAATACATTATCTTTCACCAAAAATATCCAGCCTCAACAATTCATGAATAATTCATGAATACGTGCTTGCGAAATTGTACAGAAGGAAATGACGTAATTATTAAAGGGAAACGTTAATAACATCATGGCGCATTATAAGACGATCTTCACTGCACGAGCTTTGATAGCATATAAACTTTAAAATAAAGTATTGCTCATTGGATAATAAAACAATTTGTTGCACTGTTAGGATTCTTATTGGCTTAAAACTCATTTTAGCCTCGTTCTCAGAAAAAAATCTTAGCCTGGATAAGTTTCGGGCGTCCAGCCTAGCTGCGCTGTCTCTATCTATCTCTCTATCTCCCTCTCTATCTATCTCCTCAGGCGATTTTAAAGATTCCGCCTTCGCTGGCGGAAATCAACAATTATACTCTTCTTTTATTTTTTCATCTCTTAAAATTTGGGATCCAGTTGCAAGTTTTAAATCTTCTATTTTTACTTCCAAAAGTTTTAAAATTGCCAACACGAAGCATCACAAGGTTCCTACTCTTTTTATAGAGTCGAATTTTATGAGATTTGAGGACTTTTGAGGACACTTTTCGAAATTGATGGAATTGGGGTGTTTTAGAGGAGGCGTTCCACCGTAAATTAATGGGAAAACTCTGATAAACACTCCTTGACGTTTGTTAAAGAAGGGCGTTCATTAAAAACCAGGCGTTTTTTTAAATTTTGAATTTCAATTGTAGGGATGGTGTTAATTGGAGAATTTATAATTTCCCACCACTCTGTTTTTTTAGCAAACCTGGAGTCAAGAAATGTTCATGGAGTACTACCAATCAAATTCACATATTTACTTCTGTGCAATAAGTAGACATTGGTCGTTTTAGTTATCCAAATTTTTTTCCCTGTCATTCCAGTACATTTATTTAACGAATTTCTTGACTTTTCCATGTTTTTTAAGTATATGAATTTCCTGATTTTTCCTGAATTTTTTGATCTGAAAGAAAGCATGAATGTTACCGAGACTCAGTACCACATCTTTAAATGAAGTCAATAAAAGGTAGTTTTAAAATCTTAACTTTTAAAAGACATTTGCACAAGTTTATTATTTTATGTGAATCAAAATGATGAAGCTATACTCTGAAAAATATTACACGTTTCAGACAAGTTTGCGTTGCGTGGTGTATGACAGTTTACACGAATGCTCAACCGAAATAAAACATTTTCGAGACGCTAAATTATTACCGAAACACCAAAATATCAATTTGTGAAAACGAAAAGGAACACAAAACTCTTGATATGACACGATCTATCTACATACAGATGTCCAATAAATCATCCTAATGATAGATCCACCTGCATTTGATAAATTTTCAAATATTCCGAAACGTCTCTTTCGCGCTGTTGAAGTTTTAACGTTATTTGGTCAAGAGATTTGGTGTATGCAACAGTACCTAAGGCGTTAATACCTAAAAGTTCGATGACGACAGAATTAAACGTGTCTCTTACTTCTGACGGTGTAATGACGTTATCATCAGACTTAATTTCGTTTATCAGCGCTTCAAATATGCAATGTTCAAGTGAAACCCAACTCTCCATACCGCTATCTACATCGCAAATCTCTGGCGCGTTTGGTGTTTGTGTAGCAATAGTCGAAGATACTGCCGAGCTCTTACAAGTTGCGATTTTCGCTGCTTCATGAGCGTAACGTTGCCGATAAGGAATTTTCGGTTTCTTTGGGCGAATTCCGTTAGGACGGCAACCGAATGGGTTCTCACAATTACGACAATCGCATGATATGGTACAGGCACGGTCCAGTCTAAAGCAGATACATCTTGTCAAATATTTACCGTTCTCTCGAGACACACATTTTCCTTGGCCATCTTTACCAGGCGTTCCGCGGCCACACCGACATTGCGGTTCTTTACCTTGACGCTTTAAATTAATGTTGCGTATAGACGACACTGACGCGCGGTTTCCTAACCAAGCAGGAAAGAATCTTTGGTAACGATAAGCAACAAAAAAATGCGGCGAAAACAAGTTAAACGTTTCCGGAAAAATCGGAATAACCCAGCAGTGTTCCAAATTCGTTATAACGGTAATAACAGCTCCAAGTTTGTCGGCAAGTTTTTTTAGTAAGTCGAAATCTTCATTCCCTGCTACGCTCGCGTTGTCTGTTTCATTAACGTCTTTGTCGACGGCAGTGATAACGTCGTCAACAGCCACGAAGGTTTTAGTGTCGTTACTTCCGACAACAGTGGTGTCGGAATTGACAGCTTGATTGGTGTCAGTCACTTTGTTTTCGCCTGTGTTTTCATCCCTGTGGATACTATCCACATCCGTCATCTCTATGTCATCCAAGTTAGGCGTTTCACAGATCTAAGTGTACAGAAATATGTCGTATACATTTAAAGTTGAAGAATGTTACTTTTCACTTTATGTGACTGACAGAAATACAGGTTATAAGGATTTTTAGTACAGCATGATCAAAATATTGGCGTTTTAATAACCCAAATAGAAGGCACTTGTTCTGATACAATAGTATTCTGTGTAAGAATTCTTTCGTTTCCATGTACACTATCGCCAGCTTTCTTCAAAATTTACCGGCACAGAATTCGCGAAGAGTTTTAAAGTTACCTGTTCAAAGTTCGTCAAGAATATCGAACGATTTTTGCATTAAAAAACCATGTTAAAATAAATTTGCGAAAAACAAATAGAATTACCTTCGTAGCAGTTTCGGCTTCCGTTGACTTCTCTTCATCATGTTGAGTTTCATCAGTCGAAAAGATCAAAGCGTTATCCCCCTCTTCTGTGTCTGTAACTTCTTCGGTACGCTCCACTTCCATAATGCTGACGTTATCAGTTTTATCGATAACTATAACAGATTCAGTTTGTTTAACTTGCTTTTGTCCCAGAGTTTTACAAGCGCCTTCAACTAGCTCTTTTTTCACCGCATCTAAGCTGCCATCTTGGAAATTAACAAGTTCTTTTAAAGACTGGATTAGGTCTCGTTCTTTCAAATCCAGTATGTGTACATTCAGTAACATGAGTTGTTTGATATACTCCAACACTTCCACGGAGAGATTGTCCGTCATTTTATCCTTTACTAATTGTCTCGCAAGGATATGAAATAAGTCCGCAGAAGTACCGGCAAGTCGTGCACAACTCGACGCGTCAACATGCAGTCGTCGTATTCTTCGCTCGATTTCGGATAATCCTTGATCTATAATTTTGGCGTCAAATACTTTCTGCTCCCTAGGAAACGCCGGATGCGAGATGAGATTTAACGCTGACGAGTAGTAGGGTAGTAATCGAAGGTTTTGAATTGCTTGTGGTGCGAAAGCATCAAAATCTTCCTGATATTTATAATACATCAACGCTTGTAGCAGCAACAAGGGAATATCCTTTCCAGTTACTTTGTAGTGTTGATAGATTACTTGAATCATGTTAGAGGCGGGGAGAATTTTTTGTTTCTCCACAACAAGCGGTTGAAGATATTGGAACTGAAAGTCATCGTTCTCGTCTGTTTGAATCGACACTGTTGACATCCCTACAATAAACAAGAAGCTCGACTTTAACGTAACGAAAACATTGGAGGAAAAATTCTCAACTACCCCTAAAAAAGTAATTAAATAATGCGGCCGACAAAACAAACGAAACTTAAATTTCCAATTTTCACGGTTGGACATAAACGTACATGCTTTTTTTTAATATAAACAATCTAGTTACGAGTTAGGACTCAAATCGGGCCAAAAAGTAAACAGCAACCTTTAAGCCCCAGCCCTTAAACATTTTGTCCACTTTGTAACAACTTGACTTTCTTTATAGAACAGTATATTAGTGTAAACAGACCTTCTGGTGGTTCCACTGGTTCCAGATTGACGTTACCAAGGGAACCATTGCCGTCGTCGGTTAACGGTTTATATTGGAACTCGACAGGTGCTCCTTTGTTACGGTTGATATCGTGCAAACACATGGAGAACAACGCAGAAACAAGAGGCACCGTTATTCGACAGTGCGAAACAGATTTTCGCAATGCATTGTGGATGTCGTTGAAATTTTCGTCACCAACTTCAGGTGGGATGGCACTGAGGCAGCCTTGTTGAATGTGTTGTTCTAACTCTGTCAGTAACTCCATTGCTTTTTCGCTCAGTACGGCTTGAATGCGATCGTCTATTACGTCACGCCATCTTTTGATAAACTCCTAGCAAGAAGAAAAACGTTGAACTTAAAAGCACGAAACGGTTAGGAGAGGTTATGTCACATTTTACTGTCAAAATTTAAGAGAGGTGTTAAAAAGTCATTTTATTAGTATTTCCTGTAACACAAAGGTGATGAAAAAAGGGACAAAAATAGGTCTTCGTTAAACTTAAGGTTCAATGTATGTAGGCAAAGAGTCACAATAAAAATATTGGACAATTTAGAATTTCGTAGCTCAAAAATTTTCGTCAATAAATGTTTTTGCCACCAAATTGTTATTTTTACAAATTTTTCACTAAAAAAGAAATGGTACGTGAAAAAATATGCAAAAATGCGTATATAAAAAAAGTGAAGTTTCACCTGAAGATTTTGAGAGATCACAACCGGATCAGCAGTATACTCTGTTCTGACGTCACCCACATCGTTTGGAGCTCGAAATACTAACATTAACTCGTGAACACAATCCTTATAATACGTGTGATCGGGTGGCATTTCCTTGACAACTCGATCCGAAAATAAACGCAAGTTCCCCTTTACTATAAACCATTTACCAAAAACTTTTCTCAGCTGATCTCTCCAATCACAACATTTTGTAGTGAAGCATGCTTTTATCGATTTCCCAGCTTTTACGTGTCGATCACGAAGTTCACTTAGAACGCCTTGAACTTCTGAGAATTTATTTTCTTTTAAAAACGTCCACGATAGAACATGTTTAGATTCATTGAATACTAGAAACATGCCTTGGAACTCTTCAGGAAAGAGTTTCATTGAACTACCCCAGACGCCTGGTAAACCAATTCGTGCTCCCACACATAAACTGTCATCAAGAATAATACACTCATTTGCAAGTAGTTGCTGCATGCAAAATTTATAGTAATCATCTTTTTCTTTGAACGATGCTAAAAAGCATCTACCAAGGAGAGCTTTACTAGGATGGCAGTTCACATAGGGTGGGAACATGGCTTCTGTTGAGATTTCAATTTGGCCTCCTTCACCGGTTACGTGTGCTCGGATACTGTCTATTTCATTGGCAAAAAACTGCGATGTTATAGTATGATTTACTTCGTATTTCGTTTTCACAACATCAAACAAACGATTAACAGTCATCCCATTGATAACATTACTCATAATAAACTCCATCATTCTCTTTGTAATGCCAGCTTTGTGAAATAACATAAATGGCAGATCCAAATTTGGAAACATTCTAAGCAGTCGTGGATCATAACCAAGAATCTCATGCTGCTTTTTGCCCTTGCTTAAACAACGTAAAAATGAAGTCACAAGTAAAACTGGTCGATCAACATCATACAACATTCTCAGCGCATATCTCTGACCGAACGGAACAAACCCTAAAGGTGTTGCGCAGCTAGGACAATTGAGAGTTCTACCATCACCGAAACATTTGTAAACTTTTTCAAAATCCCAAAATTGAACAGCAGGCTGAAGCATGTCTTTTTCGGTAATGCGTGATAATATCTCTGCCTTTAGAGCAATGTCATCAGTAGATTTTAAAACAGTTAAAACTTCTGGTTCATAAAAGTTGGCACCTTCCGAGCAACCTTTTGCGAGTAACATTTTCGCATAAACTTTCCATTCTACAGCTTCTCGCATCAACGCTTGTCTACTTTTTAAAATCTGAACATAACTTTCATCCAATAAATTTCCTACAAAAAAGAAATAAAATTGCTGAAAACTTTAGGTTAGTTTTGTGGAGATGAAGAAGTGTATTTTTTATTGTCAAAAAAAATTCCCAAGTTTGATAAGAAAAACTGTGCTTTTATGCTGAACCTTATAATAGTATTCTCACTGTAGAAAACAAAAAAATGTCAATTTTAGTGCAGTGTAAAAATATCTGCATAATCAGGAACTATTTTACTCCTAAGTAAAACAATAGCCGTAGGGAGCAAATCTGTTGTTTTTATGGGGGGGGGGGGGGGAGTTTAGTGTCTCCGCAAGGAGCAATGGGACCTAATTCTCTCACATTTAGATTGCTGGAGAACAAATTAAATTCAATAAAATCCATGCAACGGATCAGTTTTAAAAAGGAGAGAATGAATATAAGTTATTGGGAGGGGCTTAATCTCAAATTTAACCCAGTAAAACCTAAAATGGCTAACATTTTCTTGACATATTGAAGAAATTGCTAAATTCCTGAAGGAACCACCCCCTAGTTATCTGATGATGAGTGAATCTCCTCACCAGACAGCAAACGAGTCTTAAACTTAGAGTTTTCTATTTGTTCTTTTCTTGTATTTTTTGTTAAAAAGCTGTTATACAATGTTTTGGAAATCTTGAATGAAAAAGATGCTCGTTTAATTGATATGCTTTTGGCAATTCGCACAACATTGGACAAAATACATTTGCTTAAATTTCATGTCTAAAAAATAAACTCTTGATTGCGAATTGCAAAACAATAACATAAACAATGATACCTGCATAAGTGACGATGATTTTTGTTTCATCATCATCTGTATCACCAATTTGTTCCTCTTGAAATCCTTCCACAACCACATCAGACTCAGTAACTTCCACTTCATCGTTACTACCAACATTATTGATATCAACTTCATGTAAGGTTGCCAACATGCAACCAGCAGATTCTATATAAAATAAACAAAAGTTTTTATGGAAAATATGCATTAGAAAAAATATATAACAATTTGTTAGTAAGTCGTTAAAATATATTTCTTTATTAAGAACTAAGAGGTTTAAATGTTCTTTCAATAATTTTCTTCACATGGTTGCAATTGGCTTTTGTTCAATAACGACAGCAACTGTTTACTGCATTTGTTTTAAACACATAAAATCACATGAAACGTATCTGTAGATTTTTTCCTTAGTTCTCCTTTAATGTCCAAATTTTTGAAAAAATTTGGACATTATTTTACAAAATTTATCTAATTGGAACAAGTATCATTATATGACATTTTAATAATTATGGTTTGGTAAGAATTTACTACTTAAATATACTCTCATAATCTCATAAAAAATTTTCCTGAAATTTTTTTTTTAGTAAATATATCATTAAAGAATGTTTTATAAAAGTTAAGGAGATTGAAAACAAAAAGGTAACCAAAAAATGATAAATTATTAAAAATACTTTTTTAATAATGTGCAATAAAAAAATGAAATATCAAGTGAATTTATCATTTACATAAAATGGAGGATGTGCAGAGAACTACAGTACTGGAATCAGGATTACCTGCGCAAGATCAATGATGCTTTATAAACTATGAGATTTGCAGCAATACAGTGGGTCCCCCAGCAATGTTGTGGAATTTGGCAGGTCTGTGATTGAACAAAGCAGGCTATGAGTTACAATACAATATTATTGTTACGTCATTATTTTTTTTAAAAAGAAATGTTGTAAAAACGAATATGAATATTTCAGATAACTTCAATTTTGTGTCGGACGGTTAGGCTTTAGCATTATTCTTAGGAAATAGAGCCTTGGCTTGATTATTCTTATAGTTTCTACTATTTAATAACTAGTTTTACCTGACTGCTTTTAAATGAAAAGTCTTAAAATGTATAACTATTTGTGTCACCTGCCCTGCTTCTGTCTTGTGCACATATAGTGTACAACGGTACAATTTCATCTCTTTTTATGGTAAATACTAAGGAAATATTATTGCTGTTATTCCACCATGTTGGGACTTTATTATTGCTTATTGAAATTATTGCTGAACAGCCTGTGTATCAGAAATATAGCTTTGACAGATGTGAACGAAGGTCATGCAAATTCGCCATCAGAGATACCGTTTCAGTTTTTAAGGATAAAAAAAAACTGAATCAAGTTAGCGTAATATTTATTTTTAAAACCATTGTGAATTGTCAGCTACCAAATTTAGGTTTACAAAGTGAATCTTCTCAGATCCATCAAAATGAGGTCTGACAAAATTGTTACACCATCCCATAAAAAAAACCCCAGGAGATCATGTGCCTGAAAAAGTTAATGAAGTATATAGTAGTCTGCATAAATTTGCTTTGCTCAACATTAAATAAGAAAGGATTCATAGGAGCACATCATTTAAAGAGAGTTTTAAAATATTGTGTGTAACAATGGAATTTATTTGGATGGCAAAATTCTATTTATGGCGGGGTTGTACTGCTGTACGCTATTTGTCAATATTTTATTACGACAGAATGAACCCTTGCTAAGGACATTTGAAAGATCTTGCATATGCCGTTAACCGGGATATCTTCATTAAGGATACGGTAACCCCCTGAGACACATACTCAGTATATTTAAAATATCCCCTGTGCTCGCTATATTAACCCTAGCAAATATATATATTCTGAAAGCCGAATAAATTATCTCTAGAATGATGATAAAATATTTCCATAAAAAAAATCCAAAAAGTAGAAAAAAAATTATATACAAAAATTCACCCTTCCGGTTCATTTTGTCGAACACTCCCCTCAGTAAAATTTTGTTCGTTGAAAAAAATATGATTGCGAAGCTCTTATTCAGCTCTAAAAAACTTTGCTTTTTTTACTCAAAACAACATGTGGTTCCAAAAATATAGCATATTTTGTGTTACAATAGCTGTTTTATGACTGATTTATCTATTTTTGAGCATGATAGCTCAATAACTCGATATTTCCTCACTTTCTGCGTTAGAAAAAGCAAAGTTTTGTAGCCAAAGATATAATTGTCGCAACACACTTGTTTTCGTACAATTTCGACAAGATGGAGGGGAGTGTTCGACAAAAATATATACCGTTACGACTGAAAATTTTATTTCAAGAAAAAGCAAATCAAAGACCTTTGCTTTTACCTGCAAGAATCATGGTTACACCCACTTAAACGTTATGAATAATTAATAACTCATGAATATTTTATTTAAAATTAAAGGTAAAGTGTTTTCGCAGAACTATGGGTCTAGTTATTGTTAAACAGACAACAGGATAACATAACATAACAGGATAAAAACGAAAAAAATAAATTAAAAAGGTATAGATGATAAATAATAATATATTTGTATAGATTATTAAAGTGTGAATGTTTCCTATGTTATATGTAGAGATGCAATTTTTTATTCGTCCTGCATAACTCTCTTTAATTATTATACATATTTAATATATTTGAGGAATTTTAAACTTTGAGCACACTATTGAAAACACTAAAAGATAAAAGAGATTTTTTCTCATTTTATCCCTCTTAACAATAAATATTTTTGATTCTTTTTTTCAAAATATCAGGAAAATATGCCAAAAAATCAAAATTAAAATTTTTTAAAAAAATGACCCTGAAGGGGGTTACCGTATCCTTAAGGGTTGACCCCTCTCAACATTCTTAACAGATCCCTCAAAAATTTATGCATCTCTTTCTGCTGTAGTTTTAATAAAATTTTAGAAAAAAGTAATTATATAACAAAAAATTAAATAATAAATCCATTTAAATTAATAAAAGATGCAATTATATGCAGCCTAAATACTTTCTACTATAACGAATTAAATTTACCCGTATTTTATTAGCGACATTTAATTTATTTGAGTGCAGGCACAAGCAAAGCCAATTAAATAGGCTTGTTAAAGCAAACAAGACATATGGTATACGTAAACTCGTGAATAAAGTTTTCAAAAAGCTGTCTATCAGATTGTGATTTCTGTTACGAAGTTAGAAACAACATATTTTGCTATTCAAATAGGCAATGCTACGCACTACACAGTTATTTTTTAAAATTGATTTGTGAGATCTTGAATGGAAAATTCAACGAAGGTGAAGCCCAGAAGAGGAACGCCGAACGTTTATGGTTGATGTAAGGCTAGTTAGTGTCAGTGATTTGTATTTCTAGTTGATGTTGATAATAATTATTTGATTTATGAAACATTTCAATTTTCAATGGGTCAGTCTGGGGCAAACTGACTGACAGGAAGAAGAAAGACCACAAGCCCCAACTAAAACTTGCGTAATAGTAATTCAGTAGCCCCCCCCCCCTGTTGTGTTTATATATATATTATTGAATCAAAATTCATTGTTTATGTCAGTCCGTAAAATGTACCTTGTCATGTGTAGTGCTACCATTTATCGTTATGCCTTGTTTACTCAATTTCTTTGCTCACTTGTCCAGTCCTGTGTCTCATTGTCTCGTATGTCCCACTTGTATTGTATCATTATGTTTCATCTTAGCTATATGTATTGTTTAATTGTTAATTGTTACTTGATCATGTCATTAGGGATTTCATGTCAATTACTTTATAATACGTTTTTTACACTTTTCGTTCATTCTGTCAAATCACAAACCTTAGTAGTCACAAGAAAACTTTGTACAAAAGTATCAATCAAATTTTATGCACATCAACTTTCAAGAAAACGTTTGGGTGTAATTCGTTTCAAGTTTATTCGGTTTTATACTTGGGCAATCTGGTACGATTATTTAATAATATATTTCAATTTATTTTGTCAAACGTTTATTAAATTTCAAAACTAAATTTGTATATATTTTCTTTCAGTTTGAATAACTATAACTGCCATATCATCGCAGTTTTAAAATTGTATTCCGAGCAACCCGACCTAAAAACTGGATAGAACCACACCCCCCAAAAAAGAAGGAGTATAAGAGAGTCACTCCAGTGAAACAAAAGCAAAAAAAATATGAGTAAATCTTAATAGTTTGAAAAATGAAATAGCTGTAGTTAGCAAAAAAAAATTACCAGACCTCTCACAAACAGCAAACTTCATTAAAAAGAATCCTGCCCACATTTATGGTGCAGAGACAAATAACGAAAAAGGAATCGGAAAATTTAATGTTAAGTGCAACAAAGTATTGTCGAAGTAATAATTTTCGCAGATTACTTTACGAACATTTAGTGAGACATTCTGATATAATTTGAAAACTAAGATTCACGATGAGTTGTGTTACAGTGGTAAGACATTCGCATGTGTAGAATATATACTTAATGGTTATAACTCTCCCACTTTGTGCAGGAGACCGGGGTTGGATTACCCTGAAGGGATATTCAATATGGGCGAGTAAATGTTACCATAGCCCCAGGTTAACGCAAGCTATGTGGGGGAAATTGGGGAGATGGCACACTGTGCGGGCTGTTGGATGTTGCAAGGTGTTGTCCTGTAGAGCATGGACCCTCATTGTGTCTGCGTAGCTCAAAATGCGCTTTAAATACTCTGGGACTCCTCATCTAAGCCATGGCCCCTCCTGGAAATAATAGACAGGGTATATAGCATTTGTAGTATCAAAGGCAGGGACCTAGGTGAAACAAAGTTATTTTTAGTCTATTTCGTTACAGAAAGGCATTGTTAGGACTTTAAATGAGTTGAAATAATTCACAGGGCATCAATCTACACTAAATAATAGTGTAAAACCTCAAATAATGTTTCAAGGAAAAGAAATCCACAGAAAAAACCCTATCTTCACCAAATTCTAGTTTTGCAGGAATTCATCTATTGCAATAATATAGTTAGATATAGTAGCATCATTGTGGTGGAAGAGGGTGCCGATAAGCCGCAAACGCCAGCATATATACGGGCGAGTTCGGGCAACTTTTCGAATTACATTGACGGTTGTCCGCCGAAACCGCCCGCACTTTCCCGAACACGCCCGGAACATTCCCGAAATGCAACACCTTGTAACATAAACATGGCGGACGACAGTTGAAAGAATGCGTTTGAAGAGAAAGGAGTTAATAAAGTTTATATATAAGTTATTTATCAAGTGAATCTTATCAAAAATCATAAAAAACAGTTCTTTTAAGAACTTCGCTACCACATAGTTAGTTCATTTTAATTTTTATACTTTTTTAAATAATTCTTCGAGAGTCATTTGTGGTGAATCTTTTTTTTTTTGGGCATTGTTCGGGACTATGTGGGTTTTTCAGCCGAATACCTGAATTTTTTTCAAAACGCCGAACTCGCCCGAAAAAGCCCGCACTTTTTACGACGTAATGCGGCTTATCGTCACCCTCGGTGGTGGTGATAGTAACAATATCATAGCTAGCATTTTAGCAATATGTCATTAGAGAAAATAGTACGATGAACATATTTTTTACAGGTTTTATAGTAAAATTGCCCTGGTTTCTAAAAATATACGATCGTTTTTCACTGTGATATTATGTTTAGCTAGAAGTAGCTATGGCTAACCTTTATTTTCTTCAGTCATATTGAGAGATACTTCTTCCAATCCTTCATTTTCCTGTTTAATCTCTCTGCTGCCACTTATGGCTGCTTGTGATTCAAATTCCTCTGTAATAATATTATCAGCAACATTGATGACAATGCCTCCTTCTTCTTCAATCGCATTGGATTCTGCAGATTTTGCAACATGTTGAAAATATATTTTCACTGAAGAATTTTCGTTAATCTCTGCAGCTACAACCTGGCCAGAAGTTTCAACAACCTCTTCCGTACATTGTTCGTTTACTCCTTCAAAAGTTTGATCACAAAGCGCTACCAAGCCGTAAGCAGCAGCATCTGAGCTTTCTTCTTCTACATTCGTGTCGTCCATTCTGTCTTCGTGTAACAAAGAAAGACTCATGTCTTCATGTAACCTAGCTTCGTAGTTTTAACAAAGTCAGGCGCGTTTCATATCTACTTAGTGTCCAGTACTCGCCCTAGACCTTCACAAAGACTGTCAAATACAGATTCTCCCTTTTGTAGTCAGGGAGGGTGGAGGATAGGCTTTTCTGTGCATTTAAGGCCTTTTTTATTTTAAAAAAAGAAAATAGTCGAATCCATTCGAACAAAAAAAAAATCCGTGAAAAATAACGAATTTTTCGCTAAATGACAAAAAATTTCAAAGACGCAATTTTTTTACCGACGGATCTTTTACCAGCAAATGCTACTTAAACATTTGTCCACCTTCGACCCCAGGGCTTTTTTTTCCACGACCATGATGTTCTGACACAACCTCGTTCCCAGGGCATTTTGCCTTGTTGATAAGTTGATAGCGGCGGTAATAACGGCTCGGGGGCCACAAGACCCTGGGGACGAGGTTGGTTCTGACAGGACTGCTAGGAATTCAACCTCGTCCCCAGGGCATCTTGTATCTTTTCTGACCCCGGGACGGCGGCGTTGCTAGGAATTGTCTTTTAGAAAAACCGGTTGAATCTGCACTTTATATTCTATTCTTGTTATTTTATGCAATTGTTGTTGAGTAGAGCATGTTTAATCTTTTGCTAGGAAGAATAAAACTAATTTTCGTAGAAAAGCTGCCACAAAATATGCTACTTTTCGAGATAAATGTCAAGATCTATTTGAAATAGGTCTGGGAAAGGGAATACGAGTTATTTAATTTTTTAAGGGGATGAATTTTGGCGTGTCAGAGATAAAAGGGACGTTTATCGCGGATTAAAACGAACCATGTTCTTTCGTGATCTTAGGTGGAAGAGTTAAGAGCTTGCAGCCATGAAAAATAGATTCAATGCTTTACCTTAAAAATTTAAATGGAATGATCGTTTTGGAAATACGTGTTTCAGTTGTGTTAAAGGAGTTGGGTTTAAGGATTTTCTCTTCACACGAGTGAAGAATATCTTACCGCAATAATAGGAAAAAATCGCTATCGACTTTAAATTGGAAGAAAAGGTAAATGTCTTATGACAAAGCAGATCCTAAGCAATCCTAAGGTTTTAAGACAGGAGATATCAGTTTTTGATATGTTGTGTCTTGTTTAGTAATTAATGGTGAAAACAAATAAAACAGCTTATCAAAGCTTCCAGAAGAAACATCTGCAAAATAATATCCTGGATAAAAAAGGACAGTCTTATAGAAAAACTGAAATTGGATATCTAAAGTGATTATCTTTTTTTCGCCCAAACGCAGTTCTTGTACAATTTGGTGATTATTTTTTTCTTTCTTTGCCGATTTTGGCGATCTTACTCAAAATCTCCTATTTGCAACATTTATTTTCTTCTTCGAAGAATCATCATGTAAATAGGTAACAACAAAAATGTTCTTCTCTTCATCATATCCATTCGTATGATACACTTCTTCCGTTCATCTTTTGTTATGTTGTTAGGTAGAAGTGTTGAAAGAAAAGCGATGAAAATAAGCGATAAATTTTCGAAATTTCATCGCCATGAAAAGCGATAAGAGATCATCGCTCTAGTGGGGGTTAAGCTTAAGGCAAATATATTTGTTTTCAATTTATCGATTTATCTATTTTTTAATTTATTTACAAATATGTAACGAGTAGGATCTAAATTGTATCTATATCTAAATATATAAGATTATTATTCTAAACTCCTTGTGTTTTTAAAAAAACTCCTTGTTAAACAAAAATAAATTTAATACAAAAGATGCGTTTAAAAGCTAGAATTGAGTGAAGTTTAAAAGCTAGAATTGAGTGAAGTTTAAAAGCTAGAATTGAGTGAAGTTTAAAAGCTAGAATTGAGTGAAGTTTAAAAGCTAGAATTGAGTGAAGTTTAAAAGCTAGAATTGAGTGAAGTTTAAAAGCTAGATTGAGTGAAGTTTAAAAGCTAAATTGAGTGAAGTTTAAAAGCTAGAATTGAGTGAAGTTTAAAAGCTAGAATTGAGTGAAGTTTAAAAGCTAGAATTGAGTGAAGTTTAAAAGCTAGAATTGAGTGAAGTTTAAAAGCTAGATTGAGTGAAGTTTAAAAGCTAGAATTGAGTGAAGTTTAAAAGCTAGATTGAGTGAAGTTTAAAAGCTAGAATTGAGTGAAGTGTAAAAGCTAGAATTGAGTGAAGTTTAAAAGCTAGCATTGAGTGAAGTTTAAAAGCTAGCATTGAGTGAAGTTTAAAAGCTAGCATTGAGTGAAGTTTAAAAGCTAGCTACGCATTTTTGACTTTAAGGTCGTTTTCCATTAACGTAAGTGTCGAGCAACAATTGGACACCACAAAAAAATTGACAATTGATAATTTGACAACACTGATAATTTTAGGGAATTATGTTTTGCAAAAATTAACATCCGGAAATTTTGGGCATTAATTATCTAAAAATTTAAGTGGACCCTAACTGACAACATTTTTGGTAGGTTAGTCTGACGAAAAATCGCGGTTGAAATGGAGTGTGCTTATGCATAACTTTCCGCAACAAAATTTAGTGTCGGATTGATTTTTTCATCATGTTCGTCAAAATTAGACGACTTTTGTTCATTTTCCTCGACGACAACAAACTGGTGGAAGTTATTGTTAGCACACTCTGCGTCGCCGTCGTCATCAGGTTTATCGCAGTTTTCATCATTAACAACGCAATCAGCACTGCTACAACTCACGTCTTCATCAACGCTGTTATTTTTTTCGTCGTCTGACGTAGAATTGTCACTGCAATGTCCGTCACTGCTAGAATGACGTCTCCTTTTATCGCACATTTTCACATCTACTTTACCGTCATCTACTCCAGTATAAACAACAAATGGAAAATTTACTTCGTCCGCATTTCGAATCAATTTCACCAAATTTCTTGGTTTGTTTACTTTTAGTTCACTTCGTCGGTCTCGTTGTATTGACGGGTTTTTTAGTAAGACGTACGCTAAATGCCAGCGTGTTCTTGCTCTCTTCACCTTTATACTTTCCTTTTTTAAACTGTCGACTTGATCAACTTCCAGAACATTTGAAAGAAATTTCGTTCCAATTGATTTGTAATCTAAAACATGAAATTCCTTTATGTCATAACTTTAAGATTGATATAACGGTTAATACCTTTGATGCAACGACATCGACGAATAAAAACACCGTCAACAAAAAACGACAACAATCACAATAACATACCCGTTGTTGTGACGTATCTCTCGCCTTCAACGAAATCTTTATTTCCACTTTCGAGTAACAGTCGGGCAAAACAATGTAAAACTGGGTTAGCATGCTGATGCTCGAGAAGGATGTAACCCAGGTAGGAATAAAAACCTAAAAATATTTGAAGATGATTTACAACGTGTACATTAAAACCTGAAAACTTCGGCGTTTTTTTGTTGTTGTATTGATATTAGTTTTTTTTTGTTTCTGCTAATATTAATCTTTCCGAAATTTTGTCTTATCAAGAACTATTCTTCGTCAAAGTTTCTTTAAATTCGAATTTTATAACATCATTAGTATTTATGGTGCAGATAAACCCAAATTTTTTTAGGTAAAAGCAATAACATTACAGTTGATACTTTCTACGTTATAAAATGTTAAAATTACTTCATCCTATGTCCAAAATTACTTCCGCTAAAATTTCATCCGCTAAAGTTTTTGCTAACAAAAAACAACAGTCATATGTGAATCTGAAGTTCATTTTTCTATCTTCATGCTGTCCTATCCAATTTTTTTCAACACAACAAAAAAAAGGGAAGAAATCGTTGTTGGTGTGCAGTTCTAATATTTTGTCCACACACAAGTAAACAAGATAAACATCTGTTGTTTTTAAACTCATATTCTCAAAGTTCTTAGTCACAACAAATTACCTGGGTCTTTCTCTTCAAGCGTTCTTGGCAAGGTACTTTTTTGAAGGCGTTGTATAAACACTACACCAAATATGATGCCATAAATGATACGTAGCAGACATGAAAACATTCCAAGAAATATGTTGAAGTAAAAGAAGAGATAAGACACGAGGTGGAAGACACGCCTAAAAAAAAGCGATACAAATTAACCGCCTGGATTTTCGTGCGTAATAACTTTCGCGTATAAACGATCGGGTATCAAAACGACTGGATATAATTTCGCGCAAAAAACGATTAGATATAATTTTGCACTTTTAGTAGGGTTTTTTATTGGATGGAAAACGAAAAAATAAAAAAGTGGTGATCTTAAAGGACCGTGTCTATTCTAAAAATAAATTTCCCAAATTATTTTCGCGCGCATTAATTTGGCGCATAATCTTGTGCGTTTTAGTTTTAGCTTTTTTTTGTCAAAGCGTCGAAATTACTACGAACAAACCAAAAAGTACTAACTATAAAGTTCACAACAAACGAAAATGTTACATTTAAGCAAACATCAACAAAATCAGCGAATAATTGAACAATCGAACGTATTATTAAAATTTTGAAAAGCCAAGGTATTAAGTTCGAATTTTAATCTTTCTTTATCATTGAATGCCTTTTAACCAAACTAGTTAGAGTCGTCTGATGTTGAGTGATTTATCACCATAAAATATAAAGGGAAAACAAATAAAAAGAAGTCAACCTGTTATTGACAGCTAATGAATCTTTATTTAAAAGAAAACACGTAACAGCCATTACTTTCTGCACTACCATCATAGCTATCGTTATCAAAAGTGTAGGCCTAAAATAAAAATAAAAATTACCATCCACATGCAAAGAAAACAGCTAAACAGGAATATTGTTTCTTTTTAAATGTCGTTTTGTGAAAATAAATCAACTATCACTGGTAATCACCACCGGTCATGTTATTTCGCAAAAGCAAACCTAGATTTTTTACTATTTAAAAGCAACCTGACATATACTACTTGTGAAAGCAAAACGGTCTACACAACATTGTCTATAATAAATTGATCTGGACTTGTGAAATGAAACACATTCATGTTACTTTATAAAACCCAAACCCGGCCTACTCTACTTTGAATACACAAACCGGTATATGTTTGTGATAACATACTGGTCTATTCTACATTATGAAAATAAACCGATCTATGTTACTATGTTAAGGTAAACCAATCCATATTTGTAAAAACAAACTGGTTTATGCTATTTGATAAACAAACAGGCCTATGTTAACATGTAAAAGCAAACTAGTTTATGGTAAATCAATCCATATTTGTAAAAAGAAACCCATCTATGCTACTCTAAAAACAAAACCGGACTATGTTTGTGAGAGCAAACTAGTTGATTATACTTTTTATAAACAAACTAGTTTGTTCTACTTTGTAAAAGTTTAACATTGTCAAAACTTGAAGTTATTGTGACAACAGTAATTGGTCTTTGTTCTCCACTAACCAGCGGACAGCATACTAGTTTAAGATAACTAATAACAACTAACCAACACAACTTGATTAGGCAAAATAAGACTTAAATAATTTTAGTTTTTTAAAAACATATGTAAAGAAATAAAATAAACAAGACTTACCATACTTTTATAAATATATTAATTGATAAAGAATTTTCTCCTCTCTTCATGGGAATGATCAGTTGTGTTATTAAAACATAATAACATAAGAACAACAGTAAGGATAGAAGAATAAAACCTAAAAACAATAAATTAACTACAAAAACTGGAGAACAAACCGAATATTAATGATATATTTTTATTTTCAGCTTATACAGGCGCTGTATCCTTTGGCATGATTTCTGGCTATAAAGTACAGTCCTTAGAATTGGAGTTGGTTTAGTGCTACATTTTCTTGTATTGACTTCTTGAAATCAAGATTTCTTAATAAGTTATCTCCTTAGTTGGTTTATCTGAAGATCTATCTCAAACTTTAAAAAATGCGTATCGATTTTTTGGGCCAACACACACAAAAAAAATGTGAACACTTCAAAATGCTGATACTATGTGAATTCTGATCGGATAAATAGGTCAATGAATCATTTGCCCGTTATATTGAAACAGTAATAATTTCACGGGTCCAAGGTATATATTAAACTGCATGAATCGATTTCAGTTCATCAATGAAAACAGTTCAACAATTACCCCATGCTGCATAGCCAACTTGAAACCCAGCGAATTTCATACTTGCAGCCTAGATAAAAAATAAAACTCAATTATAAACAGGCAAGGGACATAAATTAGAACAGCGGTCAATTGTATTGTATATGTTTATTCTGTCCATTCTGAAAAGAAGTTTTAGGGTTGATTAGGGTTGGTTGATTTAATCGAGTTTGGCATTGGATAATAAAGAAATAATTGGTGACATTGATATTCAAATTGGAAATATTATTTAAGCACTTCAAAATTCTCACCATCAAACTACCAGCATTGTCTCCAACTGAATTTCGACTTCGAAGAGTTTTGGGAAGAAAAGTGCGTTCCCCTTTACGAAGCTTCATGATATGTTTTCTACAAAGAGTAGAAATAATTGTTTCATTGTCATCGGAGAAAATTTAGTACAGTAACACAAACTTATTTTAAAGCTGATATGTAACATACCTATACCAAACTGTTTCATTGTTATCAGAGAAAAGTTAGTACAGTAACACAAACTTATTTTAAAGCTGATATGTAACATACCTATACCAAACTGTTTCATTGTTATCAGAGAAAAGTTAGTACAGTAACACAAACTTATTTTAAAGCTGATATGTAACATACCTATACCAAACTGTTTCATTTTTATCAGAGAAAATTTAGTACAGTAACACAAACTTATTTTAAAGTTGATATGTAACATACCTATACCATGTCATAGAATTTGTACTGACAATCAGACTAAAAATAAACGCAGTTGCTATGCCCAGCCACCATGCAGCTATAAGTAAAAATGCACATGATTGATAAGCGTAAAGTGAATAAGAAGTGGTAATAAGACTGTACGATAGAAGCCGAGCATTTGCAGAAAGTTATGCTTCAATATCTTTCAGGAGCTAGTGCTCAGATGACTCGATATTTTGTGGACAGTGTAATTTAAATATGAATTTTTATTCCTTAAAAGATAGTAGCATATGAATTAACATTGTGTCGCATTTACAGTATCGTTTTAATTGACTGCTTAATTCGAATTTTATTCTTTTTTAATAAATTTATTAATATATGGAAGAACTTGTATTTGCTGTACTCTGTGTAGCGGATTTGTTTGTGACTTGCAGCTCTGGTGACTGTAGATCTAATCTTACTTCTTGCCAGGCAGTATATTAACGATGCACAAAGTAAAATTTCTATAATCATCACAAGTACCTTATTAATATATTACATTGACTTGTGCTATGTTATAACAACAACAAATATATTCTAACACATACTGCAAAGTATATACCTGATACAGATTTTATGTAGTCATCCACCAAACCCTCACTAAAGGATGTTTTGGCTGATATCACTTTAATGACTTTGGCGGTAAATATTTTTTTCCAATATTTGATAAATAAAACATAACCAAGTGTCACTGCAGTTACTAACAGCTAAAAGAAAAAAAAACAATGAATGTTAAACACACTTCTCTTTATAAGAAACACGTTCATCAGAAACATGGAACGAAGAATCCATTACTTCCACTATATGGGATGTGCCGTGCAGAATCGAATTCACAAAACTTTTACCGAGTTCGGCCTGGCACATCTTATAAACCGACATCTGGGCATATCAAACTGAGCCTTGCCGCACATCTGACCTAGTTTGGCTTGACTGTAAAAAACCAAATGTTGAGCCGATCGCTGCTGAAGATTGTGAGTACCTTTGTAAAACTGCTTATTTTGCAAAAAATGTTATTTAATACAGCTACCATCGTGGGATTTTTAATGGAATTCAGTACGGCTCGGCTTAATTCTTGTGCAGAGTAGAGACGAAAATCGCTTTTACCTTAATGAACATCCGGGCTAAACTTAAAATTTCCGTTTCTTACAACAGAAAAATTAACTGATTGGTTTCATTCAGCATTTCAGTATTTATGGTATTTTATTCAAAATCAACTTCTATATTACCATGTATATAACCAGTACAGCAACAACAATTGATGCTACCATGCGTGTCGAATATTTAAACTCTATAATAATACAGAACCAATGTTACATAAAAAACATTAAAGAAAGTAGTCAACATAACAAATGATGTAGCACACGCACTAAGAATTAAAAAAAGGGTAATTAAAATATAAGCACAAATAATAAGGTTTTCGCTGAGTCAAAAATATTTTTGAGGGTAGTTATTCACAATATGCAAGGTAAAATGTGCAGTCAATATTTTGGAAAAAGAAGGTTACATGATGCTGATGCATAAAAACTTTTTTAAGGAGTATTTCTGGAGATTTTTGACCTTTACCACGAAAAAAAGCTCCTATCATCTGGTGAAAAAATAGTTGTTCACAGTTCGCTGATACGATCTGGACGCAATCATTAATAAAAATAGTCGTCTTCAGAGTCCAGAGTAAGAAGTCAGACATTTTAAGTCGTATCTTCCTAGACGCTACATTTAACAAAGTAGGTTTTTACAATGATAAAATAAAAAAGGGGTAGATATAACAATGTAGTGTACGTCCTCCCACCTGCACTATCAGCTAATTAGTTTACTTATCAAAAAATCTGAGAAAATCTTAATGTATATTACCTGGTCTGTATGTGTACAATTTCTCTCTTACTTTGACTTCTACAATTCTTTTAATTTTATCATCATTCTCCTCGTCGCTATCTTCACCATTAAAGTTTTTACTAAAAAAGAAAGAGCAATATAAATACATGAAAATTTCATCATATTAATCTAGACAAAGTGATGTTTATATTCGCATATCAGAAGAGTGCACATCTCTATTGAATTTTATGTTCATGAACTGTCTGAATTCTTTGCCGATTTCGAGTCCAGAGCTTACGGAAGGCTTTGCGTGTCTTGTAATGTTAAAAATATAAACAACAGGCCACAGTATTCCAAAAAAATCATTAAAAAAGAAGAAGACTATTATATATAGTTAAAAAAAATATTTCCAGTCCCTTTTGGATCTTGTGCTTCCAAAAAATCATTCACATATACAAAAATCAACAAAGTTTTGTAAACTTTCAAAAAACATAGGCAAGTCATCTATAGCCTAGGACGTTTAGTCACAAATATTCACAACATTCTAAGTAGTAGGTAAAGTAGATAGAACACGAAAATAAACAAAAGTCAAACAAACAAACAAACAAATGAAAGTAAATGAATGTACCCATCATTTTCGTCACGTTCACATGATTTCAAGAGATTTTTCACATGAAGGTAGACATATTCAGTCTTCCAATCCGTATCGTCTTGTTTAAACCAGTTGAATTTCTAAAATGAAAACAAAAGTACACAAAATTCCTATTTCTTGTTTAGACTTTATAACGTTGTGTTAGTTAAAATATTTTAATTTTCAGTAGAAGCAAGGAATATGAATACAACATAAATCATATAACACTAACAAACAAATAGGGTAAGATTTAAATAAAAATGTAGTTCTGAATAGTGAAAGATGAATAAACAAAATAATGGAATCAAATCACACAATGCTCTTATTAAGAATTAAAAAAAAGGAAGTGAACTGTTATGAATTAAGAAGACTCTGACCATGAAGAAAAATGAAATAATCTTTTTATATAAAAAATCTTAAAATAATATTCACAATTTCTGCACATATGTTTTCAGCAAGCTTACTACCAGTAATATATCAGATTTTCATGTTCTGTGATTATTTCATTGGAAAACTGAGACATACTTAAATTGCACACAGTCAAAGCTGTATTAAATTCATTTAGTTTACATCCTTTTTTATTACAGAAAATGAGAAAACAACTTAAACTGTGAAAAGGTGTATTCATAACAGACTAAACTTACAACACCTATCTTTAATTTCTTTCTTCGTATCTTGATAGTTGAGACCAATACCATGATAAATTTGATTAATAACAGAACGAGACATATATATAAAGGAATGTCATAAAGTATTGACAGTAATCCATACTTCTAAAAAAAGTAAAATTTCATCGATAAAAAAAATCTATCTATTTCATGAATATTTTGCACAAATTATTTAAACGAAATGATATGCATGGTGTGACTTTATCAATTGATAACAGCTACCTTGGGTAGAGGAAAGTTTGACAAAAAGTGGAATTTTTTGTCAAATTACATCAAATTAAAGTCATGCTTAATTATAATCAAACCCATACTAGCATTCTTCAAAAATCAAAAACAAATTTTATTAATAGAATTTAAAACACGATCATATTGACAAAATAATCAATGATAACTGAACACAATAGAGATATATTATTTTGCAGTTTTTATTTGCTAAATGTGATTTGTTTGTCACGAAATCTAACAACTTTTTTCATCACACACCAATTACATCCAGGCTAAAATTATTAAAACGTTTGATTCACTAAATTAAATCCACAACAGTTGAACAGTTAAATTCTCTCTCCGTTTAATCTTTATATAATTAAGCAAAATGCTTTTTTAAAAATAATGATAATTTCAATAAAAATAACAAACTTTATGTACCTTGCCAAATCCACTTTTTTCCCAGAATTCCCAGCATGTTGTAACGTTGACATATATTTTTTGAATTTCAAGTGACAACCTACAAAAAATGTCAGCTTGTCAATGTATTACTCAAATTGAATTCAAACAGAGAAGAGAAATATTGGGAGACACTAGGCAAGAAAAAGATATATATCTTCAATTTTTATCACCAATAGGTTTCTTAAGTTACAGAAAAATAAATAGAAAGATAATTTTGTAAACATACAAAACAGTAGATTATTCTTACCATAAGACACATAAAAATACACCATTAACAGCACCAACAATTCGATTTTTCAATTTTTGACATACGAAGAAGGGATAAGCCATTTGTGAAATGAAAACTGCACAAAGTATTTTGATAAAAACTAAAAAAAAAGCATGGTTAAAAAAAAAAAAAGGGCCAGTCAAAATGTTTGACAAGATGTTACTCCTCTGTTTTTAATAACAATTCACCTTATTCAATACATTTCTTTGTCACATTTTGGGTAAATGGCAAGCAAAAGCCACTTGTATTTTTGTATCTACAGTGTGTTCTAGTTGTCAAATTTGGTCATTCGAATTTTTTTCAATTAAATTTGATTTCTGGCAATTTTCGCACATATAAATGTTGTCAAAAATACAGATTCGTAAAATTGTAAATTCTAATATTAAATATTAAATGTTGTTACGCTTTTTTTATCATTTCACACATTCGTAGAAATGTGTGATTTGGTATGGGCTGCGTTCTGTCATGGTGGTAACGAAAAGTTGAAAGGGGCGCGAATAGTATCTAAATCAAAGCCACCACAAATAGCGCGCTATATTGACCAAATGTTTTTGTTTATGTATTGTTTTTTTGCGTATGGCAGCGTTTTTTTGTTTTCTTATTATCGTGCAGCTTTATATAGGTAGCTATATACCCAAAATAATGCAAACCAGTAGATATATATTCTATTCGAATTTCGAGAAATCTCGCATCAAATGAGAGTGTTCATTGTCTTGAAATGATTGTTTTGATTTACTGTATGTTGACAATGTTATAATGTTCGAAATCGACTCGAGTTGTGTGCTCTCCAGCCATATCTCAGACCATTTTGGTTTTGAAAGTGGACGTGGCCAGTGCTGGGTTTGAAGGTCTGTTTGACCTTTTTTGTCTTCTAAAAGCTTTTTATTTTGTGATATTTGTTATCTATATGTTCTAACATGTTAAAATAAATATATTGTCACGTTTTTTAGCCATGTACAAATCTTAAACGTACCATTTTTAGGACTTTTGGCTAGGAACGAAGATTTTTTAGGATCATTCTAGCTACAGCCAGCTAGCTAGCTACCCTTACTTATTATTCAGTTTGGTATAACAGCTTTTTAACCTGGCCAATATTATTTATTTTTATGTCGAAGTTGTGTTTATCTAGCTCTCCTTAGCTACCTCTGGATAAAAAGTGAAAGAAGCCAAATGCATTGTTTGGCTGGAACACAATTCTTATGCTAAATAAATGCAGTTAGGCAGCTACCACTTTTATTACTGTTAAGAAAACGTATGCTGCAAAATAAAATTGCTGAGTATTTTTTTAACTGAGCAGGATAACGGCAGACGGTTTCATGACTTTTTTTTAACCGAAGTCGCGATAAATTTTTTAAAAAAAAATGTGCAACACGGTTTACCCCTGTACTAAGCGCTCGGTCCAGTGTTAACAACAGCTGTTTCCTTTGTTTCTGTTTAGCCAAAGTTGCAATAACATTTTTTTCAGAAAAGGCTATTACACCTATATGGATATGCCACATTGTTTACCTGTACTAAGCACTCAGCTTGGAGCAACATTTCTTTTGAATTTTCACTGGGAACATTCTCCGAAAAATAAAATTCTGGTGTTCAACGCCGGGTAACACAGTTACTTGTGGCTTAACCCAGCGTTTTAACAGAGTGTATCATGTGTCATAATTAATTTGTTAACGTTTACTAATCTTTTTTGCTATGACGGGGTTAACAACGGGTTGTAAACTGTGCTAAAAGGGTATTAAGCAAAAACACATGTGCAAAACGGTTTACCTGTACTAAGTGCTCAGTCCGGTGTTAACGATGGGCTGTTTCCTGTGTTTCTGTTAAATCTAAGTTGCGATAAAGTTTTTTTGGGGAAAAAGGTATTATACCTACATGAATGCGCAACATTGTTTACCTGTACTAGGGTAAACAATGTCGCGCTGCCTGGAGTAACATTCATTTTTGTACTTTCACCGACATATATATATACCTGCACTAGAGTGCTCCACCTGAATGTATGGCACAATTTACTGTTCTTATTTATTGCGCCACAGGGTTTTTAAATGCTGGGTAACGCTTTTACTTGTGGCCGTGCGACGCCGGGTCCCCCGGCTAGTATAATTCAATTTATCATCATCTCTTTCTCTAAGTTTGTGCTTTAATATTTTATACCAAATTTTATCATTGTATATTTTATATTTATCATTATAGTGTTGTGTGAGTGTTCAAACCGCTTCAGTTCTTGTTGTTTTTACATGAGACATTAGAAATTCGATTGACAATATTTTATGTTAATACTTGGACATTCATGTGTATGTGTACAAATTAAAACAACATTTTACGACGTTTCAGGTGTCATACACCAGGCCTATCAATAAGGGGAGAGCAATTGCTCTTGCTCACGCAAAGGCTCGCCCAATTCTGAGAAATAAGAAACTAGCTGAGCCATTAATTGCTCCCCCAATTCTAAAAAAAAAATTTCTAGTTGAGCAATATCAATTCATCTCACATGGAAATCAATGTTCTCTTTCTTATTATTTACAGTAAAAAAGAACAAAAAGATATAAAAAAGATAAAATAAAATAAATAAAAAAGACTTTGTGATAAAATATGCGTTTATAATCTTATTCTATTTATTCAGATTGCTCACCCAGTTTAAATTATTTTAACCTTGGGGGAGCGATTTATTGCTCTGGTGTTATTTTCTATATAAACAAGAACGTTGCCATAGATACAAGATATATAAACATAATCAATACAATATTTAAGTATAAAGTATATGTACAATATGAATGTGTGATCAAACCGGACGGTTTTCTTGTTTCTTTTTAAAATGACAGTTTAAACCAGGAGTTATTTTGCTGCTGGTTATTTTTATCTTTTAATTGATATTTTCTTAATTTATAAAAATCCATAAAGAGTTCTTTTATAAAAATTGAAAAAAATTGAACTGATATTTTTTGATTGATAAAAATAAATAAAAAAAATCCACCTAAAAGGCATGCCATAAATAATGATGAGATATGTAAAACAAATTATATGTAACAAAAATATCAATAAAAAGAACTTTTTACCTGACGCATAAGATGGCAATGCTCGTATTTCAGCACCAATCTTTGTACCAAATATTTTATTATAATCTGAGAATAGGACGTAGTAACATTGTGTTATTGTCAATCCAAAAGCCAATGCAACACCCACGCGATTTTCGTATCCATCCAGCATGTTTACTGGGCTAGAAATAAGTTAGTAAATATGGAAAAAAAGGCAAATTGGCCCAATTTGGTCTCGAAGTTTTAGACATTGGATAGAAGGATGACTGTTTTTCTTTTAAGACGATGTTATTATACACTGTACTATTTATGAATCTTTATGGTGGCTACATTTTTATATATTCAAGCATAAATAAGGGGCTAGACAGTTTAATGTTGTAATGCTGTTATGGAATATGAAAAACTGCACAATAAAAAAATATGGATATCAAATCAACATCACAAGAAGCAGCAAGATAAGACACACTCACATTACTAAACCAGGATGGCCTTTACAGCAGTTCATATACAATCTTTTTCTGCGATGACTGAAGCTGATGATAATTTGAAAAATAAACTAAAACAAATACGGAAACAATGTCAACAATGGATATGTGAGAGATGTTAAATTTAGTAAAAGTAAACCTGTAGGTTAGCATTGGTAGTGCAGTCGATAAAGCAATTGACCAGCAAGATAGAGGTTGTGGGTTCAAGTCCCACTATATCCATTACTAGATCATCATCTTTGAAGCGCTTGTAAAGCTCATGTGCAGAATATGGTATCTAGTTTGTATTATTATTTGTTTCCAATCTTAGAACCATAATTGTTGTAGGTAACACTTATATAAATATGGTTGGTGCTTTTAAACATCTCTTGAAATAAAAATGGATTTAAATAGACATTTTTACTTTAACATCCTGTTTCTTTCAAGCAGTCAGTGAACCCTCCTCTACAAATAAGTATCTACTTTCTATGGCACCAAATTGTACAATCAGACCAATTTTGGAGAAAAAAAGAGAAACGGCAGAGCAGTAAAACATAAATGTTTTTGCACCTAGCCCTGAATAAACCCTTGTACAGCTAAATAAACCCCCTTACTTAATCAAAACCCAGGGTAAACCAAGAATGATTTTAATAAATGTCCAATTAGGCGCAAAAAGTAACAGATTTAATAATTTCTATTAGTTTATATCTTTCAATTTGCTGTGAAAATTTAAGCTTTTAAAGTCCCTAAAAAAATGTAAAAACATACAGCACAAAGTTGCATTCCCCAGAATATGCTTGCAGCATTATCATCAGCATAGCATTTTCTGTCTGCATATAAACTAAAAAAAATTAAAAATAAAATTTATGAATTTTAACATGACTGACAGAAAGTAAACAAGAATTCCACTCCACGTAGAAATATTACGGAAAAAGCTAATTTTAGCAAGCATGAATATATTAAACAAAAATAATATGGAAAAATAACCAATCAAAATGAATTGTTCTCCTGTGTTTTATATTTTGTTCTGGAGTAAAAATCTAGCTTGAGAGTACCTCAAGGGAATTTATTTTTCCAAATTCTAATATTTTACAAGAATTAAATTTAGTGAATTTCATGAATGAAGCATTCAAACTATACTTGTTTTCAATACTACTGAAGTTGAAGTTTACATATCTATCATAAGGAGAAAAAAATAGTTTAATTGAATTTATACCGGTTTTCAAGAACTCTTACTTAGAAAACGTAAAATGAAGACTGCTGAAAGTAATATCTATTATATACGTGAAATCCTGAAATGATAAAAATATATTTACCAATCATTTGTTAACGATCTCAGGGTGGCATCCGGCGACACTCCTCTTTCAATATCTCTTTTCAAGATGCGTTGCATACAAGGTAGGGTAGTATTAAAAAATGCTTCTAGCTCTTCTTTGCTGACGCCTGTTTCATTATGAATCCTGTCAACTTCTTTACTTAGTTCATTTAATTTTTTTAACATATCAGTTGGGTTTGTTACATCTTCAATTCCAAACTGCATTAACAGCCCTGCTATCAAAGCCAAATTCGCTACTGGAAGCATTTTTTATTATGTATCTCAAAATACAATCCAAAATACTGTGCAAAAAAAAGTAAATGTAGTGGTCAAAACTCTTCAACAATGCGTCACCTTTTTTGATGAAATTTACAACTTTTTGATATTAAATTCCACATTAAATATAACGTCTAACAAAAGCAGTCCTGATATTTATCTGAGTATTTTAAATTATTTGATCTAATATTTTCTTTTAAAAATTCTAGTTTGTTGTAGAAATTGATTTTAAAATTTCTAAAAATTAATCTTGGTAAATTTAACATGTGATTACTAGTAAATATTTTCCTTGGCTTTTATGCAAACACAATGGCTAACCTAGCCGGTTTTAATGCGCTAAGTTTTTAAATAAAGTCGTAAAGGGTCATTGAGTAACTAACCAGAGTCATTAAATAGGTTTTGAAACCATTATAATTTGTAGTTCAAACTTTTTTTGATGGCGTTTATGCAGCTTCTGTGTCTTTAAAGGGTTTCATAAAAGTAAGAATGAGAAGTGAACAAATAGCAACTTCCTCTTAGATTTTAATTCTATACAACAAAAGGAAATTAAATAAGTGTAGAAATCATTAGTTGTTCATTAGCGTTGATGACTTTAGTTTCTGTCGCTGATCATTTGTCTAAAAGCTAATTTACAATAAAACATTGATCATCATTGTTTTTTTGTTTTGGAAGTCGAGATGGCCTTCAACCATTTTCATTGCAAAATACACGCAGTGCATGAATAATCCATTTTAGATAAAATAAAAAGTTTTTATGAAACAAAATTAAATGAGCAATTAAATCGATTGAACTACACCAGATAAACAGAAAAAAGCTAACCTTACCTAGCAAAAAACTGCTTATGTAAATAATGAGGTACATGTTATATACCTTCCACACATAAATTGTTTTAAAATTCACAAATTAACTGAGCTAATGTTTTACTACATTTTTTCTTTTCAATTTGAAAGAAAGGCCAATTAAATTTTACTGCATGTATCCATTATATAATTTTCTCATAGCATACCCCCGTACATATTAATTTTTTAATAAACCATTTTCTTCTGCTTTTCCAAATATGAAAACTACTGAATTTGTAAGTTAAAAGCATCGCATAAAAGCTTTGTAGTTACCTAAAGTTTCATTCAAAAATTATTTTATTTTAAACCATTTGTTGGGCTCTTATAACTTCGTATTTGAAGTAAGCTAATAAACAAACTTTAAAGTTTAAAATTTCATGTTTGTGAGAGATGTTTACTTCATCTTGATGTTTACTTGACTGTCGAATCCTGCAAATAAACAACCTCGAATGTTTTTGCATAACAGCTCTATTGTAAACTAAAGTTTCATTCAATAAGTATTTTATTTCAAAGCATTTGTTGGACCCATACAACTTCGTATTTGAGGTGGCCTTATAAAGTTTTGTGCATAAGAGGGATCCAACTTTGTTTCACTTGGCTGTCGAATCCTGCAAATAAGCATCAACGTTTTTGCAACCATGTTTTCATCTGTAATTTGAGAACATCTGACTGCTGTGTTGTTAAGACTAATAACATTGTCTTATCACAATAACCTAACTTCTTTTAAATCACATGTAAGTAATAAAATGTTTAAAATTAAAAAAAATAATTATTGTATTATAATAACACTATTAACAGCTTTCAAAAATATATTTTTTCTTTTAATTAAGTATTCATCTGAAAATTTTGCAGAAGCTTGAGTTTTTATAAGCTTGAATGAAACTGAATCTAAACAAACAAGAATAACAACTCAGCAATTACAAAAATTTTTATATTCACTTTAACAGAACACTCCACCTTAGATATTATTTTTTTATAATAACCTACCTTTCTTAGTAAACAAAAAACTGAAATGTAAACAAAACAATGCAAAAACAAATAAATAAATCAATATAAATCAATAAATAAATCATAGTGGTAAACATAAACCATTATTTTACTATTCATACAAATAAGTTGGAGCAACAGATTAAATTCACCTTGAAGAAGATCTTTCCTATAAGATAAGGAGTGCTAAAAATAAACTTTAAATTTAAATGACTCTTTGATGACAAAACTTTGTACGAATTTTGGCCAAAGATTTATCTTATCTTAGCAGTTCTACTCATCTATTGTTTCCTAGGAATTGTTGTTTGCTTCAACAGCATTTTTTTTTTTTTTAATTTGCGAAAATTATTCTCTTGAAAGTACACAGGTTTAAAATAGACATAATTTTTCTGAAACATTGTTCTTTTATAAATACGAAAGCGGTTTAAAAGAAACTAATACACTACCTAAACTATAAAAAACTTTTGCAACCACAGTTCTGTTATAAGAAAATACACAGAAAGAATTTTTAATAGTTGACAACAATTTTTTATTTTTTACAACAAGGTATTTTAATATACAGCAAAAAAGTGAGTGTTATTTGAGGCAGATCTGATCAACTTCAAATACATCCATAAGGCAATTATACTATTTTTTTTTATCAAACTCACACCTATCTGAAAACAATTTAAAGGTTATAAAACTTTAAAAATTGCAGTAAGAATTAAAAAACATTGGAAACTAGATCTCTATGCCTGCATTCTTATTAAAAAAACGTGCAGCTTAACACTTCAAAATCTCATCTTCTTATCAATTAGAACAACTTAGCTACTATTATTTTCACATCAGTATCTGACTTACTTTAACAATTTGAAACAATGAAAATCAATTTTAAGAATAAGCACATAGTTTAAAGATTTTTTTTTTTAAAAAACATGACTAGGTTAAATTTAACCAATTTTCATTTATTTTTTAAGACAATTTAACAGCTTTTATATTTTTATAGATATCTATTACTGGCCATACTTTCAAGTTTTTAATTCTTTATTTGGGAACAATTCATAAAGCCAAGTTTTTAAAGGCCATAATATATCAATTTCAGGAAATCGGATGGAGAAAATTCAAAATTACAAAAAAACTCAATTGATGAAAAAAACATATGTGAGATATTTAGGTTTAAAATTCTCTATGACAAGTTGCTAAATGTGTTGAAGCCCTTTAAAACACACCAATGATACACAAAATGTAATTAGGTGTGCTTTTACATGTGCTACATTGGTCAACTTTGTATTATTAAGAGCACACCGTAATTTGGGTGTACATATACTATTGCATGCCTTTCCTCAAAAAGCCTGTATAATGAAAACCATAGCCAGTTAAAAAAGCATTGACAACAGAATGCAACCTCCAAATATGTTGCTATCACATATCATTTATCATTAACTTTGTTGACATGGCAAACCTTTTGTACTTCTCTACCTTTCTAATTTTGGTCTTTCCATGTAAACAACTAGAATTTGCAGTCTCTATTTCAGTTTTTTGTTAGTTTTTGAGGATTTAATGTCTTCATGAATGAATAAATTAAAAGAAAAACAGATAAAAATATAACAAAGGCAAATAAAAATAAACGTGAATGTAAAATTTGCAGAAAACCATCAGCTGTTCTATATCATTTATACATTTATACAACTCATAAAAAATGAATCAATAAAGAAACAACAACAACACATTTTGATAACACAAGAAGTATTAATTTTTATTTGCAACACAATAAAATTATATACAATTAAAAATTCTAAAAAATGATTAATAAATACGTATAAATAATTTTATGTTAAATGTCATTCCAACGTTTAGATTTTACCGCATACCTAAGCGGTATCGTCAAGCCTTGCAATTACCTTCACAAAAATGATTTTCATTATCAAACTACTTCATTCTAAACTTGTGATTTTTTAAATTATAAATGTTAGTAAATTTTTTTTGTTATTGCAGCAAATACATTGTTTTTTATCTATGAAGTGGTCTTTTTCCCTCAAAAGATAAACTTCAGCATGGAGAGCTTAAATCGTTCTGTTAGGGAGAAAAAAATTGTAATAGGGTGTGTATGAGAAATTTTCAACATTACAAAAGATACTTCTATAAAGACAGACAGACAGACAGATGAAGCTCCATTCGAAATAAGAATTCTAAAAAATTTCAGTTATTTGCAAGGAAATGCCAATCCAAGGTCAGTAAAACATCGAAGAAACTAGTTAGAGAACCTTATATATAAAAGATAAAGCAAGCTGAAATAAAACAAAACAAAAGCTCGATTTTCTTCATAAGATCGGTTCATATAAATTGTTTTCAGTTTTTACGGTATAACATGTCCTAAAAGCATCAATCAAGGTCACAAATTACACTCCTAAATCCAAACAATAACCAACAATCAAACTAAGTATAACTTTTTTTTATAAAAATGTTTCATTTTTTTGTGTATTAACATGCAACAAAATTTCTTCTCTGCTAATGTTAAGCACAAACGAATCTTCATTTGCGCTATTCAAAGAATCGTTGAATTCGTCGCCACCAATAACAAGGTAACTTCCGTACAGTGAAACCTTATCAACGTCAGTTAAGTCTTCAGAGTTGTTTGTGTTGTTGTTATTGCTGTTGTTATCAAAATGGGCTTCTGTTACAATAGTGCTCTCTTCTTCAATTTCGTCACCCTTTTTTTCTCCATTTCTCAATGTATTTAAAAATACTTGATGCAGAAAATCAACACTGCCTCGATTCGATAAATTATGTTTTCGATATTTTATCAAGGACGGGTTGAGCATTAAGAAAATAAATAAATACCATCTTGTTACTGCTCTCTTTCGTCGGAAATCTGTATCTGCAATGTTTAAACCGTATTGTCCAGTTATAAATTTCATACTTATGTCAGCAAGGTGTTGCACATGAGCTAAATAAAAAATGTTACGCATTACTCTATTATTTCTGTCAAAAGGATTTCTGTTTTAATTTACAAAATAAGGTGGGTTTACTACAAAGGCAGGAATATCAGAGAAGCAGGAATAATAAAGTAATTACTGTACATTTAGGTTGTGATAGCAGAACAATATATATTGTTTGACAGGAATGTCTCAGTTACCCCTAAAATCAAATAGATACCTGGTTGTTTAGGTTCAGCTAATATTTCATTACCCAGTGTTCTTTTACGCGTTTCCAAAAGCAAACGAACGAAACATTGTAAAACTGGATTTGCATGTTGATGCTCCAACAGTATATAACCCAAGTAAGCTAAGTAACCTATAAAAAGCATTTAAAAAAAATAGATCACAGCAATAAGTTCGAGTTTTGAGCCATGCAGAAGGGATAGGACAGGATCAGCTGATCAATATGGCCTTAATGCTCCATTCACACTTGGTAATTAAGCTGTAAACGAGGGCGCCGGAATGAACATAAATTCTTTAAAAGCTTACTGCCGTGGACATCAATTTGACATCCAAGTCAGATTAAAAAATATTCTTACACCTGAATAAAAATCTTAAAATTTGTTGCAAAATCACAAAACTAATACTTTCCATGTTGCATAATATTTTGTGCTTTGGGGCAACTGGGGTATCCGCATATCACACATGCAAAGAAGAAGGGAAGAAAGGCATAGATATATCATTTATTATATAAAAAAATCTATTCTTTTTAACCTTGTTTATTTTAGTTATCAATCATATGCAACACACCTGGATCTTGTTTTTCATATGATCTTGGTAGCGCACTCTTTTGCAATCGCTGCAGAAAGAAAACTCCTAAAACCATTCCTAAAATAATGCGTTTTAAGCAAGACACCAGGCCAAGAAAAATATTGAAGAAAAACATGAAGTATGATGTAATATGGAAAGCTCTCCTAAAAAAGAAAAAAAATTAACCTTACATAAAAAAGAATAACAGTACGTTATTTAGTTTTGTACAATAATATAGTACCTGTTGTCTATGGCCAGAGAATTTTTTTCTAATTGAAAGCAACAACATGAAATGAGCATTTGAAACAAAGCAATAATGACAGCCACCACAGCAGTAGGCCTAAATATATTTATATCAGATGTAAACGTTGGGTCTAATATAGCAATATACTGAGTCTGTGCACTAAGCAAGGTTTGCATGAACTTTTTCCATTCAAATAAGCAAAAATATTAATTGGTCAATAAAAAATAATTTATTATGACCTTTCGTCACAACATTGACAAAGTAGAGTGAACGTCAATGTTTTTAATCAAATTAGTGAAGCAATTGCTTGACTTTTAAGTTAGAGGCCCAATAACTTGAAAACTGGTAAAAATAACTGACAATAGAACACTTTGAGTGGGACTTACTAGAATTCGCAAACTCTCAACTTATTATCTTTGCAACAATTGGAAAGTTTAGTGCTTATTTACTTAAATTGTATTAAAGTGTTTTTGATAGATGCTGCTTTAACTATGTCTTAAAAATAAATTCAATTCTATTCTAAATTAAACTCTTGCTTGTGTAGAAGTTCCATTTTATAAATTGTAGCAAGCGCTCTCCTCGCAGTATTGAGCTGTTGTTTGTTATTGCAAGTTATTGCAAGTTATTGCACTTTTAGTTTTTATGAAATAGATCAACTAATTATTATTTTTGCATGATTCTAATGAAGCATAAACATACCAGACAGCTTTCAGCAATATCAACAAATACGACAGTCTGTTTGTTTTTAATGGCAGAAAAATCTGTGTAGACACTCCCAAAATTGCCATAAATAATATCATAGCAATAATTATGAAACCTGGAAAAAATAAAAAAATATGCCATAATCTTTGTGCATACTGAATGATATTTATGTAAGAAACACAATCACATTTAACAAAGTTCTAAGAGATACTTTTCTTTTTGCTGAATCTCTCAAACAACATTCTTGTTATTGTTAACAACTTTTGTCAATGCAAGTAATGGAAAAGACTTGATGTTGGAATCATTAATTTGCTCAGCCATTTTACTCTGAACATCTTTTCTCTCAAGCGGGAAATTTTTGCAATAAAGTTGTTTTGGAAAATGTGTTACGCCTATCAGATTTCACGATTAATTTTTGATCTTTCACAAAAACTTTTCCCATAAAATGTTGCAGGATTCTTTTTGCTTTTAGAGGGTAAAAACAGGTTATAAACTGTATTTTTATTTTTAAATGGTACAAAAGCTTTTCCACAAAGTAAAATTGCTAAGTGATTGTTTTAGCTGCGTAGAATAACAACAGGTTGTTTACTGTCTGTTTGTTTGAACCGAACTTAGGATAGTTTTTTGGAAATGAGTATTATGCCGAAACGTATGTGCGACACGATATACCTGTACAAATCACTCAGCCCAGTGTTAACAACAAGCTGTTACCTGTGTTTCTATTTAACAGAAGTTACACTAATTTTTTTTGGAAATGGTATTAAACCTATATGGGTGTATGGCATTGTTTACCTGTACTAAGCGCTCACCCTGGATTAAAATTCACTTTTTAAGTTTTGCCAGAAACATTTTGGGAAAATTCGCTAGCTAAAGGTAGGTTTGCATACGACTGCATTTTCCGCTCAAGCGTAGAAAGCTCGGGAGCATTTTTCTCTTGAGTTTTAACTTAATGGAAATCAATTTCCTGCTTGAGAGAAAGAATAAAATGGCTGCCGTAAACAGAAAAAACCTTTGGCTACAAAATTTAAAAATAATAACAACATTGTTTTTATGGCAGCGAATTAAAAAAAGACGTAACAGGAAACAACAACTAAGAAAGATGAGAAAACTTTTTCATGAAAAAGGGGAAAATTAACTTAGGCAAATTGAATTCCTATAAGTTTATTTCTACTTATAATATTTATTTATGGGTAAATCCACAGATTCGCCTGTCCTTTATTTACCGCATTTCGTGTCTTGCTACTATGGTTACCATTTTGCGTGACAGACAGACATAAACGCGTATTATTAAAGAGATTTACTGAGTTCTTATTTACTATGTTTTAAATATTACAGCTACATTATCATATTTACCCCAAACTGAATAACCAACTAAAAATCCAGAGAACTTGATACTGGCAGCCTGAAATGTTACAGGAAAGGTTTTATTATTTATCATTTATTTACATAATTATCATATGATTTATGCTGCTCCTGTAAATATGAAATATAAAATATAATATATATTTATAAAATATAAATCAGGATATTGTGTACACAAAAACATACCATGAGGCTATTGGCACCAAGGGATCCTTTGTCAACAGATGTTGGAAGAAACGATCGATCTCCACTTCTAAGTCTCATAATATGTCGTCTAATAATTAGAAAATCTTTTAGCTACTAATTGTGTTACTTCTTATCATGGAAACAAGATAAATTGTTTCTACATACCTATACCATGTTAAAGAATTTATAGTAATCGCTATAAAAAACAAAGTTGCTACTGGTAATGACAACCAATACGAAACTAAGGAAAAAAATGAAAAGGGTTATAAACAAAATAAGAACAAAAACATTTTAAACCATAGCTAAACAAGTAAAATAAATTATATGCTACTATGTGACGGATGGATAGACAGACACACGTGTGGAAAGGCAGGACAGGACAGATTAATGTACATACATTGAGCTGTCCTATCTGTAGCTTTAAAAAATTGAAAAACTAGGTTTTCTTACACAAATAATTATTTTTATCATAATAAAATACTTTAGCTTAAAGAAAAAAGGCTACTAACCTTTAACACAGATGCCATATAATTTTACTTCTGATATTGGTGCACCAGTGTATTTGGAAACGAATGAAATTGCGGAAGTGGAGAAGTACGAAGACCAAAATTTATGTAGGTAAAAGTATCCAATCATGATAGTAAGAACAATGATCTTGAAACAAAAGAGAAAATTTTGATGCTCCCTCTATCATTATTTAGAAGAAATGGATAAAAAAATATTTTAAAAATCTTTAAAAAGACTTGAATTTTGCTAGTCTCCATTAGGCAGCAAAAAATTAACATTTCTGGTCATGAAATTTTTATCAGGTGTGTGGTGCTGTATAGATCTAAACTATGCAAGGGATGCGAGGCCTGCTACCACATGAGTAACTTACTTTGAAATTCGCCGACCTATTTGTTTTGCAAAAGATTGGTTGATGATGTTATAAAATTTTGATTGTAAAATTTTTTTTGTAATTGAATCAACACGTAGTTGTCATATAATACGAATCATGCAGTGTAGGATTAATTATCACATAGACTTTTATAAAGTCGCACATGTTTAACCTTTTTTTGATTAATCATAAGGTTTTTAGCCAATCAGAATTCAGAAAACTAAACCTGGCAAGTGAGCAAGGCGAAGAATAAAAAATATTTTTATATTCTTTGCTATAAGCTTTGTGTGAAGGGTAAGTAAAAATATATAAAAAATTAATTAAAAATAGAAAATTAAATTTTGGAAATTATTATCTCAAATAAGCATCTTGTGTTGTTGTACATTTGATGTTTTTCTCTAAACGCACCACACTCACAAAAATACAAAGCTTTCTTGCCTTCGTAGCTGCAATAATCATTACTGCAAGAACCGTCTTCTTGTCAGAGTTTGTTTATTTTTTATAAGCTTCCCCAACAAATTAGCATTTATATTTTTTGCTGCTATTTAGTGTACTTAAGTGAACTTGAGAATAACAGCTAGTCATTTGCAACTTACTTTCAAATAATATAGCATTATTTTGACTTTTTTTTTTATGTATCAGGAAAAGCAAAATGTAAAATTAATTGACTATGGCTTTATCTCTATAATAATACGCTAAGTGTGTCTGTGTGTCTGTAACAGGCAAAGTGGATTATATATTTTACAATTTTCTTTAAAAGCGTCTATAATATATCCCCTATAAGAACATTCCGTATTTTAAAAACGTTTTGTTTACAATTGTAATTGGCTAGAACAAATCATGTGATAAAACAAAACGATTTCATTAGTTAAGAATTTCATTGCATACTAATATAAATTTACCGTGACAAGTGCTTTGTTATAAATTATTGTGCAGATAAGTCACAGGCAATTAACGTTGTTATTATTGTTAAATTCTTTAATTCATTGTTCGTACTTTTTATTGAAATTGACAACAAAGCACTTTGTGATATAAAACATAAATATATTTTAAATGTTCTTGAGTGGATTCCTCCAGGGTTTTCTTTTAAAACGTTTTTTCAGCCTTCTTAATGAAAATGCTAACAAACATTTTTGTGATAAGAAGCACAATAAATTTTAAAAAGACAATTATTGGATTATTCCACGGGTGGTTTAAATAACTAGTAAAAATATAATACAATACTAGTTTTCATATAAACATATAAAATACGATACAATACAAAAATTTTTTATTATAATAATTATTTTTTTTGAAACTTTATCATGCATTTAATTTTATTATGCAGTCTAGTGATAGTAATTTTATTGGTGCAACAAAAAAAAGTGGTTTTAAACTTACATTGTAAACAGACACGACTGCTACTGCTGTACTGACGATTATGCGTGTAGAGTACTTGAAACCTAACCACAAAATAAATTAGAACTCAATACAAAATTTCCATAATTTGTAAATGGTAGATAAACAAAGAGACAAGGACTCAATTAAATTCAAAAAGGGATGATTAAAAAATAATTTTTTGGTACAGTATTAATATAATTTTACCTGGAATATATTGATATTTTTTTGACTTTAATTTACCAGTTACTTTCGTTTTTAATGTCTGTTCCTTTTCAACACTAAAATTCAAATAAAATAAAAAAACAAAACATACTTAATCTCTACATACTTAGTTTTGGGTAGGGTAAATGATACGCAAAAATACATTAGAAACGAAGTGTAGGTTACAGAAATTATATTATTGGTATTTTTTGCTTCTAGTGATGTAAGTCACTCAGTTAAATAACATACATAATTTATTATATAAGAAGTTGTTTTACATCTTGTTAAAAAATTAAAACAAAAACAAAACACAAACATACTTGCAAGGATTAATACGCTGCATTAAATTTTTCACATGCACATACATATACTCCTTTCGCCAATTTCTCTCGTCATCAAATAATTTACTTCTTATCTAAAAATATAAGAAACAACAATTTCTGGATTATTTTCGCAATACATGACAAAATAATTTAAAAAATTCCTGAAATAATCATTGTTATATTTTTATGCCCTAAGAATATTTCTTCCTGCTGAAATTTTCTTAAAGAACAATAAACATATTTCTTTCCTATCACAGACAGACGGCTGAAGTGTATTATTATTATTATAGACCAAACAATGGAAAATTAATGACTTCAGCAATAATCCATCAATATACAAAATTTATATAAAATTTGTTTGAAAGTTGTTGCGTAAAACTATTTTCGAAGGTACATCCATATTTTTAGAAGTTTCCTGGTTTAAAAGTTCAAAAGAAATGTTACTCCAAGCTGAGTGTTTAGTACAGGTAAACAATGTGACACATCCATATAGCTAGGTGTAATAGTCATTTCCACAAAAATATGTTATCGTAACTTCGGTTAAACAGAAAAACAGGAAACAGCCCCTTGCTAACACTGGACAAAGCGGTTAGTACAGGTAAACAGTGTCGCAGAGATGAGTATAGACGTGACACAATTTTTTAAAAACTTTATGAGACTTTGGTTAAAAAAAATTCAGGAAACCGCCCGCTGTTATCCTGTTCAGTTAAAATACTCAGCAATTTTATTTTGCAGCGTAAGTTTTCAAAACAGTAATAAAAGTGGTAGGTGCCTAACTGCATTTATTTAGCAGCATAAGAATTAAGAATTGTGTTGCAGCCAAACACAGTGCCTTTGGCTACTTTCACTTGTTATCCAGAGGTAGCTAAAGGAGCTAGCTTTTTAACAACTTTAATATAAAAATAAGTAATATGGGCTAGGATAAAAAGCTGTTATACAAACTTAAAAATCTTCGTTGCTAGCCAAAAATCCTAAAAATGGTGCGTTTAAGATTTGTACATGGCTAAAAAACGTGACAATATGTTTATCTTAACATGTAAAAACATATAGAAAACAAATATTACAAAATAAAAAGGTTTTAGAAGAAAAAAAGGTCAAACAGACCTAGAACCTTCACTGACCACAACCACTTTTAAAACCAAAATGGCCTTCTTTATCATGTTCCTTGGCATCGCTAGGCCGCGAAAATCCTTGGTTGGTTTTTCAAAAAATCAGGCGTTTTGATTGGTATACTAGGTGCAAGCGGTCAAAACAAAGTAATAAAACTGTCAGTAAAACTGTCTTATTTGTTTTCTGTGGCTCCCAAGCGAAATTGGCGATTGAGATCACGGGGGTAATTATTATAAGAGATGGCGTATTTAAATAATGCATTCATTTTAATCACTTAATTTATTTTTTTAATTAAGGTTAGTAAATTAAAATAATTAAATTATTTAAGGAAATAAATTAATTCCTTGAATATATTTTAATCAATAATAAGATTTTTGATTAAACAACCCCCTGGTTTTTAAAAATCGTGGAAAGATCAAAGGGATATCGGTAGCCATTTTGCATGACAGACAGACGCACACAGGTATTATAATATAAATCATTTAAACTATTAAAATACTATATTGAATATTTTTAAGAAAGTATAAATATATGCCAAATATTTGCTCTTTAAAAAACGTTATTTTAATACAAAATGCTGACGAAATATTATTGTTGACAATCATTATTAGTGTCATGTGACATCCCTCACCACGTTTTAAGACTTACATGTTGACAAGTCAGTGCTAAAACCATCAATTAACTATATTTTTCGTTTAAATCATTCCTAGTGGACTTAAAGGTAATTACTGCAGTTTTTACAGGAGACAGAGAAACCCGAAATTCAACCAAATTAACAGTACACTAAACAAAAAAAACAAGATAGTTAGATTTAAAATCTCCACATTAGATAAATTATAGATGCCTTCGAATATCACTTTGGCACTCGGAAATTGCTAAAAGAATTGAAAAAGTGTTAGCAACTACAAGGGATTCACTTTGGAAAAAAAAAATGCCCAATTGCCCACTGTGATATTATAAAGCCAATTCTTAACACCATGGTACTACTTCGGTAATAATTTCTAGAATTCAAAAAGCGTACAACATATATCAAAGATTTAACACAAAACACAAAACATAAAGTACCTGATCATCTTTACATTGCTTCATTATTAAAACTTTCATAATAGTCCATAGGAATTTAACCAGCAATAACATTAAAGAAATTTGTTTCGGAAAGTCAAGGAACATTCCAACTAATCCATAGTTCTAAACAAACAAAAAACTTTAAAAGTTTAAATAATGCATGGCCAATTAAAATAACAGATCACACCTAGATTCGTATAAAATAATACTTTATTTGATATCAAAAGTTTTATCGATAAATGTGTACAAAGTAAAAATATTTTAATAATGAAAAAAACTTGCCAATGAAATTTTCACAACAGTAAGTTAAATGAGATTTCTATAACCTACTTTATCAGCAGTAATAATACATTGTATATCATTTTGAACAGACGAACACAATTTAAAGTATATACTTCAGCTTCTCTTACCCCCATTCCCCAATTTTTATAAACTTTCCAACAAGATGAAACTAAGACAAATATCTTAAAACCCTCTAATGTTAACCTAAAAACAAAAAACAAATCGAGTCCAAAACCAACAACACAAGAAACAACCAAAATTAGAAAGAATTACTATCTATCCCTTTGCTTCTTACAAACATAATGACACTCAGAACCTGACCAAGCTTGGATTAGACAGCTGTCTTTTTGAGGGGGTCCCTAGTTAATTGTTGGTTTTCCATTTTTGTAGTTTTGTTGCAGGTCAGTCGGCGGATCATTTCTAGAACAAGCTTGTTTTTAAGATGTACCAATGTTAGTGAAGCTGAGCACTCCACAACAGTCACAGCAAACATTGGCATCTTAGCTAACTTGAAACACATCAACGTAAATTACATACAATACTGATACATATGTGACGATTCCAGGGAATTTGATAACAAGCTATTTAGCGATAATTTTTCATTATCGATCACTTATAGCGCCTGATCGCTAAGCAAAAAGTTTTATCGATAATGTAGATTAAAAATATGAAATTATCGATAAATATCGCTAAGGGATTTTCTTTTTTTATTTATCGCTATTTATCGCTATTTTGCTAGGGCTAAATTAGCATAAATTAAAATTATAATGACAGCGGTACTTGATAAATGCTAGCGAGCTAAGGAAGCTGAGTTTTGATCCCTTGTTGCAAAAAGTTTCATGCGCACAGGGAAAAACACCGTGTTTGAAAGCTAAATAATTCTTTATTTTTTTTTTATAATATAATTAAATAATATAATTGCCCCCAACCCTTACTAACATTAGTAGAAATGGAAATAAAAATACTAAAAATTTCAGAATAAAACTATGTAGCGAATCAGGGACTTTGGGGATATTTGATCTGTGTTATTTTCTTCTTTTTAGATAATTATTATAAGGAAAGCAATCAGAAGATTCAAAATTGACCAAGAAAGTTTAGCTAGTTACCTTGATTTTTAGTCAGGATAACTTTTATTTTTTATAGGATCATAATCTAGAGAATAAAGCAAGAGGATAGCCGTCGAACATGTGGATAGTTATGTGTTTTGTTTACTTCAACAGCGCGTTTTCATGTAGTTCTTGCTCTAGGAAACTGTATCACTTTTTCTTTTCAAAACAAAGTTTGTAACAAAATCAGTAAACCAAGGAATTTAATAGGGCGCGCGTTTCATGTACTCTTTGTTACAAATAAATAAAATGTGTCACTTTCTATCCCAGACAAATTTTGTAACAAGGCTGGTGAAGGGGTAATTGGCTATTTTTCTTTCATAATGCATAGAGTCATCCTTAAAAGGACGTCCAAATTTTCTTTGTATTTTTATTGATTTCGTTGTCTTTTGGGGGAAAATAGAGGATTATACATACAAGTCGTTTTGTTCTCAATTTACATGAGAAGCATTTTAAATGGAAATCTTAGTGTGTTTTTTATCCAGGGAATTTTTCTGCTTAACTTCAAGAATGGAAGACCATATCAAGAAGGACATGGGGAGGGGATGTTACCTATGAAGCCAATGGCAACACAGTTGTTTTTCTAATTTAAGAAACACGTTTATAAAGAACACAATACTGACACTTAACGTCCTTTTAACTGAACATGTCTCTTTCTAATGGTAAAAATAAAAGAAATGCTTTCCTCCTTATTGAAGATAAAAGTTAAGTACACACTGACTTTTTAGCACTAAAAGTGTTAAGCAACATTTGGTTTAAATTTCCATGTTCATGACAACATAGGCAATTAAACACGTGTTCTAACCAACGACCTGTTGGTAACACAAGGTAAAACTAAAATGAATACATAAACATTTCCATTTCATATTATTTTGTAACGCAAAATGCAGAAACTACGGATGTAAATACTTTCCTCATGATATATTATAATTTATAGTTAACAACAATTTCAAAGTTTAACATTTTAAAAAAAATATATATTATATATAAACAAAGAAATTTTCTAAAATTTAAATTGTGCTACTTACTAATAATGTAAACCATATCAAAATTATTTCTGTACAGTGAAACAACTTTACATTTTAATGCTCACACGCGATTATCAAACATGAGAATAAATAATGAAATTTTTAGACAAACATGAAAACCTTATTTACGGATAATTTTGGGTGGTAGCATTAAATCAACTGAAATTGGTAAATGATCTTGTTCTCAGGTTATATTTTATCAATTTTAAGAAAATGTGAAAAAAATTTTGAAAACCAGAGGCCGCATGTGGGACTAGATAATGATCTGCAATAATATTTTAAACCATTTATAGAAAAAAGTAATGATAATCATCTTAAATCCAAAAATGTTACTTCCTAGTATTTATTTATAAATAACTGTGTAAAAAATCAGAAAATCGTGTGTGACCAAAAATAAGAGGCAAAATTTATTTTTTGGGTAAAATACATTACTATAAATATATAACTCAGGAGTGGACCATGGGAACCATCAAGATTTCTGAAGCACACAAAACTCTTCTCCACCATGTAACACCATAATTCTAAATATAAAGGAATATGCAATGCAAATTTTCGCCCAAAAATTGGGTATCAAAATATCAAATTTCTGACGACACCATCTCCCATAAATGAAATGTCCGATACAGGATTTTACTGGCACTCCAAAAAAAATATTAACAAAAAGTTAGGGAAAAATTAGTTACAGAATGACCACGCACTAGCTTTATTGTGTCAGTGTCTAAAAATGATATTTTTGGTACTGCAATTTTGTGTAATATAAAGAAATCTCCCGGCATGCAAGCAGTGAAAAAAATCTAACATGGTTAAAAACATGACTTTCCAGGTAGTGTTTTGTATGTTGTGTGGTTTGTGTAAACAGGGCTTTAAGTGGCACAAACAAAAACACCCCCTAATTTAGCTGTATCAATTTGCATTTAAGCAGATTTTCTTAATTTATTTGCAGATATAATATAATTTTTCAGACTGAAAGTTTGGCAAATTAAACGATCACAACTAAAATTATTCCAAAGCAACAGCCTGAGGCTAGCTAGCTAGCTCCCTTGATCCAGACTTGTTTTAGTTTTAAGAAAGCTATAAATTCACTGGTGTGGGGACTTTTATACAAAAAGAAGCTTGTTTCTTACTTGTCATAAAGTAGCTAGCTAATTCAATAAGGTTTTGTTCCTGCTTTTTGTTGAAAGTTTGGCAAATTATAAACGATCACAATTAAAATTATTCCAATGCAACTGTTAGAGGCCAGCTAGCTCCCGTAACTCAGACTTGTTTTAGTTTTAAAAAAGCTGTAAATTTATTGGCGTAGACTTTTATACAAAAAGAAACTTGTTTCTTACTTGTTATAAAGTAGTAAGTTAATTTAATAACGTTTTGTTCCAGCGCAGCCATTGCGTCCAAAAGAAGAATCTAAAATAAAGGGGGCCTGGACAGCGCCGCATGTTTACAGCGTGCGATATTTTGCAGAACAAAAAAAATTAAAAGAGACTAACTAAATTATTTTTTTATTCTTTACAGCGATCAAAAAAATTATATTTACGATTCTAAAAAGAATATTAATACACTTTAGGAAAACATCAAGCAAACCGTTTTTGCTGTTTTGCAAGTTATTTAATCGACAAACATTAAAAGAATGTTGTCTAGCTTGCTTTTCGCATAATAAGCTAAAAAATTTATGCGTCGGCCATATTGCACTATTATCGATAATCTGCCGACAAAGCAAATCAAATTAGCGATAATTATAGCTCAGCATTGTTTATCGCTAATGACCTGATCGCTAATCCATTTTATTTATCGATAATTCTGTTCTTTTTTTCATGAATTATCGCTAAATAGTGATCGATAATTATAGGTTGTTATCAAATTCGCTGGAATCGTCACATATAAACAAGTAAGGTAGGCGCTTAAACTGCAATATTGCGGGTACTCTTTTGTTTTGATTATTTATTTGCTTAGCGACTTAGACTTTATGGAGAAGAAAAATTGATTTAGTACAATTTAACTGTTTTTGTGTCAGAAATTGGCAAAATAATACTTTTTGTGGTTGGCAAGAAATTGCAAGGGTCGGTCAAAAAAAGCAAACAAATAAATTTAAAAGAAAAATTAAAAATTAAAAATAAGGACTTGCACTCAAAATATTTCAACTTATATTAGAACAACAAAAATGTCTTTACCATGCACTCGAGAAAAACACACCAAACACACTTCCTACAAGTTTATTCTTCATGCTCTGGCAGACAAAGAGAGGATAAGCCAACATTGATACAAATCCCGCAAATGATAACTTGATGAAAACTATGTAAAATATAAATATTGTAAAAAAAAATAACTAACGTTAACCCCTTGTCTGTTGCAATATTATGTTCAAGTGACACAGTTAGTATACTTTTAGTATACTTTTCTTCTTGAATATTTCTTCTAAATTGAGGTTAGAAATGACGTTAAAGTTAGAATAATGATGTTTATTTCTCTAGCGAAATATCAATATAACAATTATACGTTGTATGCCAACAATCATTAACCTTTCTTTCCTGAAATATAACAGCACAACTGGTTGGATATCAGAAAAAGGAGTAATACTGCATTTACACTAAGGAATTTAGTAAAAATAAAAATTTAAATGAATTGTGTTTACAGTAGATTTTGAAAATTTACAGATTCAGCATGAAAAAAGATAAAAAATAAAAACCTAAAAGTTTCCAATAAAGAATAAAACCTTTTGGTTTTCAAAGTATTGCGTATTTGTATAAATCCGGAAACTTTCTTGGAATTCGTATAAGTTCTTAAGTGTAAATGCAGTATTAATCATAAAATATTCTTTCTTAATGACAATAAATCTATTGCTATCAGACAACATTTCATCACTTGAATTCACTTAGGACTGTCAATCTTGTTAATAGGTATAAGATTTAAGATAACACGATAGAATTCAACATAACACAAATTCAGCACCACCGTTTGGTTTTCAACATCACAAATTTATTAGAAATGAAAATAGATTGTTAGCCTAAAAATAACATTCTTATGGCTGCTAATAAAACATGCCCCCCAAAAAAGTGTGTATATATTATGGACTATAAGGGGGGTTTAGCAATCAAGAATTATGGCAATTTTTTGCTGAACAGTTTATTGTTGTGATAGAATTATTAACATTTTTTTCGAAATGGCAATAACAAAAGACCAATCATCAGTTAAAGGAAAAAATTAGAAATCTGATGCAAATTTATTCTGTAAGCATATATCCTGCACCAGAATTCTTGATATCTTTCTCTTAGGAAATAGACTTTTGCAAAAAGGAAATAATAAAAATAAAAATAGAAAATAGAAAATAAAAAAAAATTTATTCTTCAAGCTCACCATGTTTTGAAAAGCGCTCTACACACAACACACACTAAATCCTTACCCATAAATATACACACTTAAATGCCTAGTGGAAACCAAGCTAATACCAAAAATCACTCACTTGAAATAAAGCCTGGGTATGTAGAAATGATATTTGCCAAATTCCATCCAACAATATCTTGATAGTTTCCAAATAAAATACTCACACATGAAGAAACAATAACACAAAATGCCAATGCAAATCCAGCACGATTTTCATAACTATCAATCATATTCAGTGGCCTTAAAGAATAAAATTGTAACTAATTTCTTTGTTTCTACAGGTTTATATTTTTTATTAGGACTACAAAAAATGCACCAGTAGACAAAAAAAACATATCAATATGAACAACAACTTTTAGGCATCACACAATAACTCATTTACAGCAAACATTGTTTGAAGGTAAGATACTAAAAATATTTTTTTATCATCAAAAAGATTTCTGTACAGGCTTTAACATTAAAATAATGTTCCATAATTACAAAGTAACTTCATGCTTCACTTACACAACTGGCCCTGGAAAACCTCCACAACAATGTAGACAACAATTCTTTCTTTTCACACAAAAGAAAGTTAGAATAAGAATAAAGACGATCTAGATATAAAAAAAAAAATTATTAAAAAAAAAAATTAGAAATAATAGCTGATGTCAGGCTAAGGTTTTGCTAAATATATTTTAAGGATACATGAAGCACCTATTATCCATCTCTTATAATAATACAGAGACTGTGTCTGTCCGTAACAGGCAAAGTGGATGTGTTCATTTTCCTTTGATGTTGCCGAAAAATGCATGTCTAATATGTTAAGTTTTCTGACGTTACGACGCGACGTCAATAACACTACTTTAACGTCAATATCCTATATTAAATTAATGAAGCCATTACAGTGCACCTAAAACTTTGAGGCTAAATAACTTGGAAACGAGGTGGTGATGTCAATGATTTTTCACCGCGTGGGTAACTAGGGACCACCTAGGACCAATTTGGGTAAGTTTCCCAAACCTGGGTCACCAAGTCCGTTTCGGAATGGACGGGTTGATGACGTCATCAAAAAATCTTCAAACCTTAATATCTCCGCAACCGTTTGTAAAAAGTACATAATCCTATACATTTTCTTGATCAGCGTTTCAAGATCTATACGATGAAGGCAACAGGTATACAAATTTCTAAAAAAAAAAATTCGGTTTGGACGGGGCCATTGCTGATGTCAGCAAAATTTTTAAACCCTTATATCTCATTAACCGCTCATCAAAAGCACATGATCATAATATACATTTTCGTGATCAGCGTTTTAAGCCCTCCACAATAGAGGCAACGTGAAAACAAAATTCTAAATTTATTTTAGTGGATGGGTTGCTGACGTCATCAAAATTTTTATCCTGCCTCAGTGGATTTTTCCACGGGCCTTATCGACTAGTGTTATATATTCTAAACTGTGATGAGGTACATAAAAAAGTATACATTTTCTGAAAGCTACAGAAATTCTCTATCGATGCTACTTTTGTCATAAATGATAAACTAGAAAGAATTATGAAACAGTTGCTTTTTTCATTGCACTTTTTTATCTTCGCACTGTAAATAACAATTCAATTGTATGCCCAAATCAATAATATTTTAGTTTTGTCTCCATATTCATAAATGCTTGTACCTTTTAGCCTAAAGCATAGAGGTGTATCAAGATTCAAACTTTCTGAACAAATTAAATTTTATTAAAAAGAACTGAGAAAACATGTCTGTTGTTTTATCTTTTTTCTTTTTTTATATCTTTTTCATGTTAAAAATTTATATTTTTTATTTATAATAAATATGCTATGATCCTACCGTCCATTTTCAACCTTGCACACTGCAGACCTGGTTTAGGCCTATATTGTTTTTCTGCCCACCCACTAAGAGGACAAAATTTTGATTGGAACTTTCAAATGAGTTAATGTTTGATTCACCATAAATTAATAGTGGTCCAGTGTTGGGGTTCATTGCTTATGTACTGTGATTGTTTCAAAGCATTTAAAAAAGCTGTAGTTGTACAGACCAATGCTATCATAATTTTTATAATTACTTAGGTTAGACCACAAGTGGAGCACCTAAACTAAATAGGTGTACAGTTGATCGCAAACCATATCTGGGCTAAGAGCATTTAGAGTTTTGGGAGCATTTTATAGACTATATGTGACCAGGTCTGAATTGTTATGTTTTCTCCTTAGAGAGTGCTGTCATTAAATTATAGTATAAAATTATGAAACAAAAATAAAACTTACTGATATTATGAGCATGATTCCTCGTATACCTGCTTCAATATTCTCGTGTTCACATATCAAATTACTGGTTGTGGTATATTTCCTAAAACTATACAAATAAAGCAATAGGTTAAAGAAAAAGTCAAAACATTTATCGACATGATTTATAAGAACTTTTAAAATATATCCTGAAGCCTAAAGCCTCCGTTCTGGTTGTCCTATACCATAGTTTTTAGGGAATTCCATGAGAAGCACGCAATGACATACTTTGAGCTTCAGCTACATCATTAGAAACAGTTTGTAATCACTTGTGGTTAATTTAAATTACTTTTTGAAGACTATATTTATTTACTCAGTTGCCCTAATGTTTTCTATTGCATATTTTATTATATTTTTTTTTTATTATAAATAATAATTTATTTGGAAAAGGATAAAATCGTTGGCAGGGTATATCAATAATAAACAAACTTTAATCAACCTTTTTTACTTTACATTTATGTTTGAAAATTAACCAAAAAGATTCAAATTTAAATTTAAACTCTGCAAATAGAAGAATGCAGTTCACTCTAGCACAAAAAACAAACAAGACATTTATTTAGTTTTAGTACTAGCAATTTTTTATTTCAGCACATTTCAGCTCCATTTCCTTTATTTATTATACTCAATATTTATACTTAGAAAAAGTTTTATTTCTTATTAACTTTGTTTTCATTTTGGAATCTGTACCTTGTTGTAAAACTGTAATTCCGAATCTAATTGGTTATCATGCGAGGAATGCTGGCGAATGAGAGAAACTTACGTGGTATGCTAAAAATAGATATTGAACATGTGCAGAAGCATGGTTGCGTATTGGTGCGAATACAACAAATGAAGTGTGAACCCCCCCTTTTGGGATCTCAATTTCGGAGAAAAGAATAACATTACTTACATTAGAATAAAAATCAATGTGAATTTTAAGCCTCGCATAGCTTTTAAAAATCGTACACACCAATTTTTAAAAATGTATTTACCCATGCCATTGGCAGCATGCGTGAGAAAAACGTCTCATGGAATTTCCTGATATTTCCTACCCAATCATATTAAGTTTTCAAATTCATATTCCTTATAAAATAACAAGCAACAGAAGTTAATAATAAATAAGTTACCATACCAAATTTCAACAATCTTTTTCAGCACTACGGCATCATTATGAGTATTCGAAAAATTTTGTGTTGTATTAACTAAGCAAGGTATGGTTTGGTTAAAGAACATGTATAACTCATTCTTGGTAATCTCCGTTCTTTTGAAAATTTCATCAATTTTTGTTTCAGAATACCATTTAAAGAGTTTTACTAAACTATTTGGCGATTCAGCGGGTATATAGCCATTGTTTAGTAAAATTGTAGCAATGTTGAATATCTTTTCTGCAGAAAGCATGATACTTTGAATATAATGAACACTAAAAACATAAAAAAGCTTTAAATTAAAAAGTGACAAATAAATTTATTACTACAATTTTAAATAGATTTTGTTGAACATCCATTGATTTCAGTAGTATTGCAGAATTTGGTCATTTATTAATTATTTTGCTAATAAAACCTATTAACTAGCCTTAGTACCCCAATATGAAAGATGTTGATTGTTGCTGTTGTTGTTGTTCTTACTTGCCTATTTATAAATTACAAAAACCAACCAAATTTCTCTCAAAAACAAATTTCTCTCTTTGTGGCACCGTAGATTAGTGGTTATAGCTCTCGTACTCTGTGCGGGAGACCAGGGTTCAATTCCTCTTGACGGCGATTCAACATGGGCGAGTGAATGTTACCATAGCCCCGGGTTAACCCAAGCCATGTGAGGGAAATTGGGGAGATGGCACACTGTGTGGGCCGTTGGATGTTGCCGGGAGTTGTCTAGTAGAGCACGGGCCCTAATTGGATCTGCGTAGCTCAGAATGAGCATTAAATACTCCAGGACTCTACATCTAAGCCATGGCCCCTCCTGGAAATAATAGACAGGGTATATCCCTCGATATTTGTGAGGCTAGCCATGTAAAATATGCACATCTATCTATCTATCTCGCATTGTTTTCAATGAATAAAGTAGTCAAATAAAACTCTTGTTTAATAATGGCATCCAAATTGAAAAAAGTCAAGGACAATCAAATCGACAATCATTAAATGGCAAAAGGAATAAGAAAAGCTGGAATAATGCATTTTGAAAAATTGAAAAAAACTTTCTTCAGAATAAATGAATAAAAGCATAGATTAAAACTACTCGAATTTGTTGTTTCTTGTAAGAAAATGTAACATTAATTTCCCAACAGTTACAAGAATTTTTTTAGTCATTCATAACACCATCAAATTATTTTGTTGTATATAACTATTTGCCTCCCTAATGAGTAGATCTTTTAACTAGTTAGTTTTAAATAATGTGAATTTATAATGTTTTGAAAATTTCTAAACAAATTCTGAATCTGTAAAAGAACTTCCTGTCAGAATGGTTGATTTATATTATACGAGTTAAGTTGGAGATCAGTAGCTCAGTCAGTAGAGCGCACAACTCACATCTGAAAGATTGTGGGTTCAATCCCCACATAAACTCATTGTCCAGATGGGAAAAAAATTCTGTAAGATTTCCGCAGCTCATATGGAAGCTTTTAAACACTCTAGAACCGCCTTTGCAGTCCATCCTGGAAACAATTCACAATTAGTGAGGCTAGCCACATAAAACACAATCACAACATTTTTTTGACATTACTTTTAGACAAAGTTTGGATCATACATATTTTTGAAATCGAGAAGTTAGTTATTTATATATATATCAAACACAGTTGTTGCCAAGTTATGAAGTAACTCCTAATCTTTATTAGACAAACAAAGCTATGGTGAAGAAAATATCACATCCACACACATATGACACAGTTTTTAAAATATAACACAACCAAGAGATCAGCAAACAAATTAGGTCTTAAAATAGAGTAATTAAAACGTACCAGGTATAACTTTATTGAAAACAATTTTATTATATATACTGTAGCACTATTTTGTTAGATTTCAAATTCAAAAAAGATTTCAAAATCTAAATATTTTATATGGTAGGAATTAAGTGAATGCACAAAAAACATTGAACAAAATTTGAACTTTAATTCAACTTTAATTCAAACTTAATCTTAAATCAAATGAATATATCCTTTTTATAACCAGCATCATTAATTATGTAAGATACACAAAACAAAAAAATATAAACCACATTCACAAAACTATTTAAAACAAAATGAAAAACATAGGGGAAAATATTGCTTAATTAAGAGCCATAACTTTGTAAAAGTCTAAAACGTCAGATTATTATAATCCAAAAAGTCTGCTTTGCAGGCCTTGATTAAAACAACTTGACTACACAACTCTTGCCCTGCATTTAGCACACTTTTTATAGATTCAAATTTGAAAAGATTCTAGGACTTTTGATGAGAGTTTTCAAACTTTTTTTGAGAAGATGGCTGTGTTTTTATAAAAAAAATTGAGGAGATTTGAATAGATTTAAAGGTGATGTCATGATGTCACGAAGAACAAGTTTTTGCTGCATAAATGTAGCATTTCTATGCATTTTGAAAATCATCATCATCATCATCATTCTCAGCTTAACGTCCGTTTTCCATGCTAGCATGGGTTGGACGGGGTATATTATTGACCCTCTTCCAATCTGATCTAGACTGTGTTAGATCTAAACTCAACTTCCTCTGTATCAAGTCTGTCCTTATAACCTCCTGCCAAGTCTTTCTCGGTCTGCCTCTGGGCTTTGCCCCAGGAACTATCAAGTCTCTACACTTTCTTACCCAATTATCCTCCTCCATTCTTTCCAAGTGCCCCAGCCAATTCAATCTTCTTATCTGGATAACATCTTTAATTCTACGGATACTTAGCCTGCTTCTTAGCTCATCTGAACTCTTTCTGTCTCTCAGACTGGCGTTACACATCCACCTAACCATTCTCATATCATTCCTTTCTAAACGGTCAAGATCTTCCTGCTTCACTGCCCATGTCTCATTACCGTACAACATAACACTTCTTACACAGGCCTCATACAACCTACCTTTTACCTCAATTGACAAGACTCTGCTAGTCAACAAAGGCTTTAACTCTCTGAACTTTTTCCAAGCAGAACCTATCCTGCAAGTAACACTTCTTTCAACAAAATAAGGTTGTAAAATAAAATGCCACTGGGACTAATTTAATCAATCTTATAAAAATAATTTTTAGGATGCAACTTAATTTTAGGAATTAATTTTACAATGAAAAGGCTTTTGAACTTACACTTCCTGTTAGCATTCTAAGATAATTTAAAATGTTTCCTTCAAACTAAAGGTTTTTTTTTAATAAAAACCTGTCATAACTGTATCTACCATGAAATAATCATTTCATAAAATTCACTAAGATTAAAATTACAGTTTACACTACAAGTTTTTTTAGTTGCCGGTGATTATCGATATTCCTGAAAAAATGGACTGAATTCTAAATTTTTAACCATAAGCAATTGAGAAAGATGTTTATATGTTACTCTCAGAACTTGTTACAATTCATGTTCAATGCTCACAATAGACTTTTTTCCACACTGTGGGAATGGTGGAAAGTACACCCCTGCAAAGGAAAAAACTTTTGTGAAATAGCTATTGTGAAATACCTAAAAAATATATTATGTCCAAGATCGCAGAAGGTTTAATGATCTATTCAATTTTTAGCAACAAAATCATATTCTGCACAATAGTCTATTATTTCTTAACACATGCAAAACAGCATATTTAATTCCGTTGACTTGGCCAAAAAAAAGTTCATGTTCTCACTAGCATAGACAGTAAAAAATTCCTCTGGGGATAAAACTGGTCTGGTTAAAAAATGACATCTAAAATAACGCAATAAAAGTTTTTTTTATTTTTATCTTATAGATAGGTATGACATACAATAACATATACAGGTAAAAATTATGTTATAAATTATACCGAAACTTAATTCCCAGTTTTTTTCCTTTAATCTTAAGAAATAAAACCTTGGGATTTTTGTGGATGTTACTGCATAAATAAACCGAAGAATCTAGAGAAAAATGTGAGACTTGGGAAACACACAAAAAGTAAATTATCCAAAACAATAATTAACTTAGTGGGTACGCTATACACACCAAATGATGGTGTTTTAACTTACTGTATTCATCACGCAACACAGTTGCAATTTCATTTAAAATCATTGTGGCTTTTCCCTTTCTTCACTTCCTGAGCCATACTCGAAATATCTTCTAGCAAAAAAAACTTTTTGCTTTAAACATTATTTTATGCTGCAACACTGTTTTGTTGACATATATCCATTTGTTGAAATCCATCTTCATTTTTACCTTTTCTTTTTCAGCATTATTTAGTTGTATGTATGTAGAATCCCTAGAAATAATGCAAATAATAATTTAAATGATTGTTATCTTGTTATAGAATATTCAATGAACTAAAATCTCTTATAATAATATGAACAGTGTTTATTTTCCTTTAATGTCACCGAAAAATGCATGTCACAAATGTTAATCGATAACATTGAAGGCATTACAGGCCTTGCCATGAGTCGCGAGCAATTGCTCGCGCCCGCGTAGTGCTCGCGTAAATGCTCGTTACCAGAGCATTCTATTGCTCGCGTAAATATTAACATTTTGAAAAGTGAGATATTTACAGATTTGAGAAGTGTAAACGTTTTTCTCAAGAATTGATTGGTCTTTTAAGTGAAACTGAAAAGATATTTGGTGTGATTATTTTCCACCCATCGTGCAACAGTTCATTCGCCATTTTGTAAAACGCGTGCGATACGGGCATTAAGGTTAATCTTTGTTGCGCATTCATTTTGCAGTGAACCCCAAACACGATGATCGAGCGTCTACTGGTATAGCGACTCTCTCAATCTTAACTTCCTTTTCTACATGTCCGAAATAGTATGCATGACTATACTGTCGTTTTCATAAATTTAATGTTTATTTTTCAGGTCATCACAAGCAAATAGGAAAAAATATGCTTCGTTTTCAAATTAAAAAAAAATCTTTATCCGCGTGGTTTAAATAAAACTAATAAATAAAATCTCTTTTTAAAAGGTACACGTCAGGTACATAAAATTTATACAGAAAAAAAATTTATACAGAAAAAAAAATTATACCGCACGTGGGTTTCGTTTTTAAAATTGTTTGAATAACAGTTGCGGCATAAAGAAAATTAATCCTTTAAATTTGGACCTGCTATGGTTTCCAATTGTTTTGTCAAATGAAAAAATTATCTACAATTAAATCCATAATAAATTGTCTGTTCCGCCTGTAAGTGCAGTTTTGCAGACTTGCGTCATCCGTGCTCCGTCGGCGTTCACCTCCGCATTAGTTAAGAACCGCATGGCTGGATTTCTTGTGTAAGACCTGGTTACCAACGACGAAGGGGCCAGGCAAAAGAGATTTATGTCTACGTAGTTTTTTAACTAAGTCAGGAGTCGGTGAATTAGCTAGGATGGTCAGGTTGGCTATGAATAGGCTTGCTGTTGGATTTAAAGACCAGGACTATTCAATAATTCTGAGATCTAAAAGTGTCCGACCAAGACGGAAATCTATCGGACGTTTTAACCGACGAAAGTTCGAAACGAGCTACGGACATGTCCGACCAAACTGGAAATGTGGCGGACGTTTTAATCACACGCCTGAAAAAGATGCCCTGAGAGACTAAATGTAAAGTTTTTTTAGCGAAAAATATGGCGAGCAAAATTGCTCGCGTGGACACTCTGACGCGAGCAATTAATTGCTCGGGAGGTTATTTGCTCATGACAAGGCCTGCATTATAATTATAACTTTGAGACCAAATGACTTAGAAACAAAGTGGTGACATCAGTTATTTTTCACCACGCAGGTAACTAGGGACAACCTCGGATCAAATTGGGTCAGTTTTCTAAACATGGCTCTCCAAATCCATTTTGAAATAGACAGGTTAATGACAACAAAAAACCTTAAAGCTTACGGCGTTCTTCAAAACAACTTTATTCCAGCCAATTCATAACATGTTTAGAATATAGAAAAACATTATTATTAAGCATAATTTGCATCATTACTCACATTATGTGCTTAAGTTTTTTTTCTGTTTACATCACCTTCGCTGCTCGTGGCCGCCATTGCTGGATGAACTTCAGTATCGGATATATAACCCAGCTCTGACGTCATTAGGTATCACTATAGAAGTAAACCCCCGTCGGAGTATATCTTGCGCGCTTATGATTTGTTGTATCAAAACAAATCTTGTTAGTTTCGAATAAGAAAATGTCGTACTGTGCATTTCCAAAATGTAATAATAATAAAAAGAAAAATGAACAAAAGAATTCTTTTTTTCATTTACCCACGGACAAGAATACGCGAGCGATATGGATAAGAATATTGAAATCCAAGAGAAAAGATGCTATACCAAAAGATCCTATCGTTTGTGATGAACATTTCGCTGAAGAATGTTTCGATCAACGTGCGGAACTCAAGCGAAAGTATATGCCACCAGGTTAGTTAGGTAGTTGGTAAGCTTATTGATATTTTTTACAAAAAAATACAATTGAGTTAATATTGATCGGAATATGCTCTTCTAGGAGAGAAGAGAATGAAGCAACGGAAACTAGTTCCCGGATCAGTTCCAAGTATCTTCAAGTGCATAAGTGAGCCTGCCAAAGTCGTAGAAAGACCGGGCGCAGCTAAGATGAATAGACGCAGGGTAAATATCTTTGTAACCATTTGTCAAAAGCACATGACCCTATACATTTTCTTGATCAGCGTTTCAAGCTCTATACAATGAAGGCATACAAATTTTTAAAATAATTTTTTTGTATTTTGGCTGGTATTTGCCGATGTCGGCAAAACTTTCAAACCCGTATTCCTTATACGTTCGTCAAAAGCATATGTTTTTTATCAGCGTTTCAAGCTCTACACTCTACACATTACGGGCAATAAAAAATAAAATTCGCAAAATTTCTTTTTATATATTTACTGCTGACGCCAGCAAAACACCTAAAACAACTAATTTTTTTATTGTTTTATTGCCTAAGTGGATTTTTCTATTGGCAACAAACTATCTTATCTAATACCTTCATGTGGGTGTAGTAGGTGACTTTTACCAGGAGAATATTTTTTTTGTCTTATTTGTTTACCAACAAATTAGTTATTTGTTGACTTTAATACATTAGTTTGGTGTCAATAATCTAATTTTAATTAGTAAACCCATTACACTGCAAATATAAATTTGAGGCCAAAAAACTTAGAAACATGTGGAAATAATTGACATTATTTCTTGTGTGAGTAACTAGGGACCACCTGAGATGAAAATTAGGCAAATTTCCCATAGCGGGTTTAGCCCAATACACTCAATCATAGTGCCGTGTTTTTCCTGCGCGCGCAGAAATGGAGGTAACTTTTCCGCTTAGTTTGTTTACATTTTTACCTCCATTTCTGCGCGCGCATCGGGCATTACGTAATCACTTAGATACGTGCGCAAGTAAATATTGGGACTGTGATTCCATGTATTGTTTTAGAACCAAAGCGTTGTTAAGCTCATCAAAAAGGCTTTAAATCCCAATATCTCTTCAATTATTCGTCAAAAGCACCAGATTTTATACATTTTCTTGATTAACATTTCAACCTCTACACAATAAGATCTGGTTTCATCATCATCATCATTCTCGGCTTAACGTCCGTTTTCCATGCTAGCATGGGTTGGACGGGGTATATTAATGACCCTCTTCCAATCTGATCTAGACTGTGTTAGATCTAAACTCAACTTCCTCTGTATCAAGTCTGTCCTTATAACCTCCTGCCAAGTCTTTCTCGGTCTGCCTCTGGGCTTTGCCCCAGGAACTATCAAGTCTCTACACTTTCTTACCCAATTATCCTCCTCCATTCTTTCCAAGTGCCCCAGCCAATTCAATCTTCTTATCTGGATAACATCTTTAATTCTACGGAGACTTAGCCTGCTTCTTAGCTCATCTGAACTCTTTCTGTCTCTCAGACTGGCGTTACACATCCACCTAACCATTCTCATATCATTCCTTTCTAAACGGTCAAGATCTTCCTGCTTCACTGCCCATGTCTCACTACCGTACAACATAACACTTCTTACACAGGCCTCATACAACCTACCTTTTACCTCAATTGACAGGACTCTGCTAGTCAACAAAGGAAGTAACTCTCTGAACTTTTTCCAAGCAGAACCTATCCTGCAAGTAACACTTCTTCCAACACCCCCTTCACTGCCCAACATATCACCTAAGTAACAGAAGTTCTCAACTATCTCTAACGAGCCACTGTTGTACATCATTAAAGCTGGAAATACTTCATTCTCTATAATCTCACCTTTGCAACGCTTGCATACAAACTGAATGTCAGCTCTTAACCTTCCACTAATACTACTGCACTTCTTATGTACCCAATGCTTGCAAGTCTGACAAAAAATTGAGTTACTACCAACCCCTTTCCTGCAAACTCCACAAGGCCACTTTCCAACTACAAGGTCACACTTGGCTGCAATGCTACTAATCATGACTTTAGACTTTGCTGTGTTTACCTTTAGCCCTTTCTCTTCTAGTCCTTTCTTCCACTTCTCAAACTTTTCAACTAATTCTTCCATCGACTCTGCTATGAGAACCAAATCATCTGCATACAATAACTCCCATGGACAACCTGTTCTGAACTCCATCGACAGCGCTTCTAAGACTAGAACAAACAACAAAGGACTAAGTACAGAACCCTGATGTACACCAACATTTACACTAAATTCATCACTAAGTGAATCGTTAATCCTGACACGACTTCTAGCATTGCTGTACATAGACTGTACCATCGTAACTAGCCACTCATCCACACCTAATTTTCTCATAGCCCACCAAATAACTTTACGTGGCACTCTATCAAAAGCTTTCTCTAAATCTACAAAGGCAAAATAGAGATTCTTTCTCTTTCCTAAATACTTTTCCTGAAGCTGTCTGAGTAAAAATATTGCGTCTGTAGTGCCACGCCCTGGAACAAAACCAAATTGCATCTTATCTATATCAATCCTTTCTCTAAGTAACTTATCAATCACTCTTTCAATAACTTTCATTACTTGATCAACCAACTTCAAACCTCTATAGTAACCCCTTTCTAATGCATCACCCTTGCCCTTGAAACAATTCACTATTACACTCGACTGCCACTCACTCGGAATAGCACCATCCTTTATAATCTGGTTAGCAAGACTTGTAATAAGCTCAACTCCAATATATCCAGATGCTTTTACCATCTCTGCAACAATACCTGATACTCCTGCAGCCTTGCCAATCTTCAATTTCCTAATAGCCTCCACTACCCATTCTGTCTTGATCTGCATAGCTGGCCCTTCTACAACATCATCATCAGACAAATTATCCTCATCCCAATCAAACTCAGTGTTAAGCAACCTCTGATAATAATTCTTCCAAGCTACCCTTTTCTCCTCCTCTGTGCTAGCCAAAACACCTTCGTCATTACGTATACACTTCTCACCTACAACATCTTGATTAGTCTTCTTCATTTGCTTGGCTATCTTGAATACCTCATTGCGCTGGTCTTCCCTTCTTAACACATCTGCAAATCTGTTTCTCTCTGCTTCTGATTTTGCCTTATACACTGCTGTACGAGCACGACGCTTAGCTTCTAAGTAAATATTTTTACTACCACCTGACTTCCACTCTTTCCAAAGTTTCCTCTTTTCCTTTATACACTGGTCAACCTCATTATTCCACCACCAGGTCTGTCTATGTCTAGCTGGTCCTTTCGTCCACCCACAGGTATCATCGGAAGCTTCTAGAAGACAATTCTTCAAAGTAGTCCAAGTACTTTCAACATTGTCACTATCACATTGACCATTGTGGGCTAACTGCTGAACTTTTGCACTAAATTGTCTTGCTACAATCTCTTCCTTCAGCTTCCAGACTTTTCGACGGGGCCTGTACTTTCCCTTGGCTTCTTTAACACTCTTCAAGATAATATCACAAACCAGCAACCTATGCTGGGAAACACACTCTTCCCCCGATATAACTTTCACGTCCTTCACCACTTTCTTGTCTGACTTTCTAACCAGGAAGTAATCTATCTGTGTCTTACAACCACCTGACTCATATGTTATCAGCCTACTCGGTCTCTTACTGAATGATGTGTTGCAAACCACCATGTCCGTTGCCATTCCAAACTCAAGCAATCTCTAAAAACAATTTAAACCTCAGAAGTTTAAAATGTTCTGAATGCATGCCTGCACCTACGGGGCTGAGCAAACGGTTAGCAATAAATAACAGTAGCCAAAAGTACACTTGTTTCCCGATATTCCTGAAACAACACGCTGGAAAGTTGTAGTAAATGGTAGATACAACATGTGCTCTCTGTTAACATTATAGAGAAGAGCGGTCAAGTAACTTAAAAATTTAAAGATTATCACGTTATTCGATTCTTTTTTTAAATAAATACGTATGTAATATGAATGAAGAAGATATTCCTACAATATCGCCATTATCTGGTATGATAAAAATACTTCTGTTTTTATATGGAGTTGTTTTCCTTGTTGCAGCTAAGATGCGTTGTATCATAGTCAAAGATTTCTTGTGACTATGGTTGTATAAATATTTATGCACACCGAATAATTTTACAAGTAGCACATTTTTTATTATATTGCGTATTTTATTATAATTATTCTTTAAAATTTACTTAAAAATTTGAATTTTTTTCTATAAAATAATAAACCTTTACTACAACTCTTTTCAAATGCCGAAGGTGAGTCTCGTTCAACTTTGGTACTTAATCCTTTGACTTTTTTTAGGTGGCAGCAGTCATACTAAACAGTATCACATTGCTCTGTCTTTGGTTGAAGCACTCGATATAATCAAAACACATGAAATTGAAAACACTGTTCGATTTAGTACCATATTCTCAACTCAAAATCGCGGTTGAAAATGTTGAGAAAAACGAAAAGATTGAAGTTGAGCAGGTGATACATGACAACAACAACTATGATGAACCTTCGTTTCATGCACCCGTAATTGTTGTGAGTGATGATGAGTGATGATTTTGCAAGAACTGTTCTCTCACATAATGACTTGAAGGACATTTCTGGAAAAAGAATGCTTAATGATAACGTGATAAACGTGTTTCAAAATATGATTAAACGAAAGTTTCCAAATGTGGGTGGACTCCAAGACACAGTGCTTGGTCAAACGCTTAATTTCCGCATATATCGTAGCATGCCATTTGTACAGGTATTGCACGATGGAAATCTTCACTGGATTGCTATTTCAACATATGGATGCAAACCAGGTGAGGTTCATATGATGGACAGCATGTTTCCTGGAAAGGTTGCTGATCACACAAAAACCCAAATATGCTCAATTATTAATTGTTGTGAGGATCAACTCAAAGTTAAAGTAATTCCCGTTCAGCAACAAAAGAACGGGGTTGACTGTGGGGTTTTCGCACTAGCATTTGCATATCACACTGTCGCGACCAAAAACTTCCTACAGATATCAATTTTGAAACATCAAAAATGAGAAACCATATGCTGCAATGTTTAGCTGCAAATCAAATCACCAAGTTTCCTCAATGTGATAGCCACATAATAGCTCGAAGATGTGCGTCCAAGGAAATATCCATCGACCTCTACTGCAGTTGCCGAATGCCATGGAGAGCCGCAGAGAGCTATATTTTAGACAAGCAAATGGCTGAATGTAGTAACTGTGGAGGATGGTTTCACAGAATGTGTGAACGGATACCGGACTCTTTATTTGAGGTGGACAATTGTAAAAGTCTGTGGTATTGTTATTGTTGTTCCACTAATATAAGTAAAAAAGACGGTTGAAGGTAACTTAAAAATAAAACATAGTCTTCGCTAACTTGTTGTGTATCCCGCGTAAGTCCAAGCTTAAGAGCCTTGGGGATGAGGTGAAGGGGCGCAGGAAACTTAATTTAACCCAGTAAAATCGGGTTTCTACAAAAAATCCCGTGTACTTTTGGCTATGTTATTTATTGCTAACCTGGGCAAACGAGCACACCAAAACAATCTTTTTACAACGTCGCCCCTGCGCTGGAGTCGCAGTCGCGATGCAAAGAGGGTCGAGGGTCGAGGGTTTTCATCAGTATGTTAACTGTGTCTCTGGTAGCCAAATCCCTTTGAAGAGTAAAAAGGGGGATTTTCACGCAGATAGTCGACAAGCAACAAGTAAGCAACAGTTGACTCTGCAGAAGATAAACCTTAAACTTGAGCCTTAGCAAATAATTGACTTTGTTTATGTAAAACAAGGGCAAAAAAGTTTAACAGTGCTACTGCATTCCTGTTTATAAACCGTCTTAATTGTGTTTGGGGGTTATTCAAAGTTCACGCGCAGTTGTTTTCAGTAGCAGTCGAAGCTAGTAAAGCTCAGAGTAGTTAAATATTTACGTCATATTTTGACTGGTCTATGTGACGTCGGTAAATTATTTATTTTCAGATTTATTATTATAACGTTTTTAACTTGTTTAATTTAGTTAAACGAACAGATTAACTACAAATTTTAACTAATCTAAAATATGAGTGTGCCATTGGTTGATTAGTTGCAAAAATAATACTCAAAATTCATTTTATTTCACCTGTCTTAAGGTGTGAGTAAGGGAAAGAAGTGCTATGTATTAAAAATCGTGAAACTAAAATTGAATGGTGGTCAATGCATTGACATAGTTATATTCCAAAAGCATATAAAATTATCTAGACAATGATCTAAATATTATTTGAAAAAAATAATCTAAGATCATAAAAAAAACGCTTTAAAAAATGACCCCTTGTTTAGAAAATTTGTTCCATTTACAAAACTAGAAGATTTTCATACATTCTGTTTACAATTTTGTATTCACTATACATTTATCTCGGGAGCATTTTTGAATTATACTTTGCATGTTTTTACTTTTAGAGATATTTCCCATCAAAGTTTAGTGCGAAATTATTCACTTTCTTTTATCACAAAAAGCATCATAACTCGAGTTAGGTTTACATTCACACCTTAATTCAAAAAAGCACCCGAGATATATCATTCCTTTACAAAAAAAAGTCACCCTCCTCCTCAAAGCTTTTATTGTTTTGTAAATGGAGTTTAAAACGTATGGTATACTCTCTGAAAAAATGAACTCTGTGAAAAAGAGTTTTAAAGATTTTTTTAAAAGTTCATTATTTTCTGTATAATTCATTCGTCGCCATAGTAACTAATGTATTTTTAACACTTTCTGTATGATGCGCACATGTCTACTTACTTCTGCACTTTGATCATAACGAAACAACATGGGTAAAATGACAAATAATAAGAAGAAAGGACAAAGCGGTGAAAAAAATAACAAAAAAGAAAAAAAGAAATATAAAAAAGTTCCTCATAAAAATAACGATTACTTATTTTATAATCTTTTGTGACGGTAATTACATTATCATAAAAGTTCGCTCGTCTGAAAGTGAGTAAAAATTATTCCTAAGATGATGAATTTATGAACATTCAGAAATGTGCTTTTGTGAGTATAATAAGTTATGTATGTTATGAATGTAAAGTAGGTTTTTTGGAATAAAGACATTCTTTCATATTGTTTTATAATTTTTTTTCTTTTCTATCAAAAAGCTCATATTCGATTCTATACGAATGTGTAAAAAAATATTTTTGAAAAAAAATGAATTTTTTTCCCTTACTCACACCTTAAAAACAAAACTAACACTTTATTTAAATAATCATGCAATTTACCTTGTTCAATGTTGAATTCACAGTGAACACTTACAAACATGTTATTTCAACTAATCTTAGATTAGCTCTGACGTAAACATTTTAGTTATCCTCGATTTAACAAATCGTCAGTGTGGCTAATTCATGACGTAGACAGTTAACTACTATTAAACTTTAACTAACCGAAACTAACCTCAGTGTGACTTCGGCTATTTACTTAAATATTATTTCTGGCTAATGACGTCACCATGATGTCATCATGTTTTACAACAAACGATATTTCCTGTCTCAAAATTCACGGAGGCAGGTATACCTCTTGACTAGTTCTCATAAAAAAAATATTATCAACAGGTTATTTATTAACAAAAAAAATTATTTACAATATAAATAAAATTTATTATATATACTAGTATTTATATCGGTTACGCCGCGTTATTCATTTCAATCGTCCCATGTTGGTCACTTGTACCAGGGATTTTTACTGGATCCAGCGGTCTCAGCACAAATCTATACAAGAGACCAGCGATTGTAGAGCCAACATATGGAGCAACCCAATAGATCTAAAACAATAGGCGATGGTAAACAAAAACAGAATTTGTACAACAAGTGTTTCAATCTGTAGAGGTTTGGAATTAACTGAAGGGATAAGGTCGTCAATTCTATCCTCACTTACCCACGAATGATCGTCAAATTCTCCAAATATCAGAGACGGTCCAAACCCTCTTGCAGGATTGAATGAACCACCGGTATATCCTCTCTAAAGATGAAAGTAATATAAAGTAAGGAATCGGGACTTTTTGGTCTGTGGTTTTTCTTGCAAATTGTTTATTGTTACAACGAAGTTCAAATAAACTAAAGTAGCTCAACCTCTTTCCCACGACTTTTTTTACTTTTTAATCTCGGGAATATCAAAAAGTGAAAAAAGAGCCCTGGGGAGGATATTGAATGTAGCTAACACACTTACCCCGATAAAATGAAGACCAAGATATGTTATCCCCACAATAATGGACAATGGTCCATCAGAATGTTTTCTTTGTTTATCTGTGCAACTGAGAAACACCAGAGTGAGTATGAAGGTAAGTATAAACTCGACAAAAAACGCTTGAGCAGTTGATACACCACTTCCAATGAACACTGAGCCAAGTTTAGATTCAATTCGGAGTCCAGACGGCGTTAAAAAATGCGTGATTACAGCGCCAAGAATTCCTAAGAAAAATAAAACAATATTTTTAAAATTAAATAAAATATAGAAGTAATGTTTTGAATTTTATCCGTTTATTCAACTTCGTCCCTAGAGCCTCTTACATTCTGATATAACAGAATCGCAAATAGACCTTGGGAACGAAGTTGGGAGGGCATGGTCACCTGGTTCCTAGTTGTGTCTTGGAACTTAAGAAAGAGCAATTGTTGCATCTTATAACCAAAAGAAAATAGATATCCTACGAAACTAATTTGAATTTTTAAAACAGCATATTACCTCCAACATATTGTGCAGCAGAATACATGGTAGCACGTGGACTGCTTACATCTCCATTAACATAAGCACCCATTGATACTGCTGGATTCATATGCCCTCCACTTATTGGTCCAAATGTTTTTAACAAGAATGCCATAGCAAATCCAATCGGTAATGACGTTCTAATTGTTTCTACTGACATTTTATTTACAGTGTTTTTTAAGTTCCCCACCTCTACTTCACCGAAATTTACACTTGCTGTCGTCACAACAAAGACGAAAAGAGTCGTCGCTAATAATTCACAAAATACAGCTCTCCAAAAGTATTTATTTTTAAATTCACTGAAATACTCCATAACCCCCATGATTGCTATTTTTTTAAACGAACGAATACAACAAAACGATCTCGATGTAACCTGTTGATCGTTTCTTCTTCTCAACTATTCAATGCTTCCTCATATAACTCATACAAAAAACAGCTGAATCATGATGGAGACACATTAATTTGTAATTGTTTTATAACTAGCTATCTAATTAAGAATGACGCAATAAAAAATGACCTGGAAATGCAGAGTTAATTACTAACATCAATTACTCAATATTTGTATCTCATTCTGTTGTTATAGCAACGTTATTTCTTGTATAGTTGTGCTAGAAATATCTATTCTCGACCCCAGATCTCTTTGAGATAAACGTCGAAAGTAGTAGAAGTAGAAACTACTTTCGAGGTTTTAATCTCAAAGAGATCTGGGGACGAGATTGAGAAATCTCTTTCCTTCCCATGTTATATTGTGAACAGGATATCGAATGGGAGTTTTTATTGTAAACACATACAAACCTAGTTTATGTTTGCAACACATTAATATGTTTGCAGTACGTGTAATCATACACCTTATTTGGCTGATTTTAACGCCCACGTACAAATGGCGTTCCTAGGCGTGAACGAAGGCGTGAAGTCGCGTTGGGTTCTTGTCTTTTACTCATATCATATGAATACATATAAGATATGCGGTTCTTCAACTAAAAATCACAAAGAATGTGCTGTGTGAACTTTGTAATTACAGGTTCATTTCCGTTCACCCAAGGTTAATTTAAAGGAGGGGCGAACAAAAAATTATTTTGTGGCAGCCAGAAAATAAATTTTAGGTGAGAGAAAATTTTTTATAGATTTCTAAATCCTGAAATCTTCTAAGATAACTACTATAATAGCAAATAACTATATTTCAAAACTAAGTATCTGTATATATTTCTAGCAACATTTTTACAGAATTTTCATGGGTGTATCGTGTGAAAATAAGTAGGTTTTGGATGTACTTACCAGTAAACATAAAAAATAACATCTTTAATTCGAGATAATCAAGAATAATGTACGTACTATACTAGTAACAGCATTTTATAACGTTCGTTTAAACTTCTTTGAACTAAAGAAATATCTGTCATGACTAACAACAATATTTTTTTTATGTTTTGAGTCCCTTTTCCACAACATACTACAATAAAGTTTGTTATGATGAGATGATCCCAAATTGGAATGAATATACATACCAGAAACATTCAACAACAAATCGAACGCGCAATATGATGGCTTCATTTTTATTCTCGAATCTTTGCTTTATTTATATTTATTCGCAAATTTGTTCAGTAAGTTCAGTAGTATAAAAAAAAGAAGAAGAAGTTTGTTACATGTTGTTCAACATTTCGCAAATGTGTGAAAAACTCAATTATAAATAATTCAGCACTTACAAAGATGTAAACAAAATTGATTTATAGTGAGGTCTGGTCTTTAAAATCAACACTCATCATGAACTTTTATTTCATGCATACTTATCTCATAAATAATTAAATATTTGTTTTAGATAAACCAGCTTCGCGGCGTTCGTAGTGAAAGTAGTGAAAGAGCCGAGGTATACAATGTAGTTTGGCGGGCTTTTAAAGGATGAGTAAACTGCTATGGCACGGCTGCTGATTAAAAATGATGATGTCGGAGTTGATTTTGAGGACCAGACTGACTGGCTTGACGTGCTTCGTGAAAAAGTCTTTGCTATTATTCAATTTTCTATGGAACAGTTGTCATGACAAATTAAAAAGTGCATTTTGAACACAAACTAATAATGTTTTGGTATTGAAAGAGTAATAAAAATTCGATGTTTATGTTGTTAACGGTGTGGAGTTTTGCTTCAAAAGCTTTCCAGAACACAGTAGACCCCCCAAAATTAATCCGTCTGTTATAAATACCAGTTTCGTTTACATCTTGTGAGTGCTGAATTATTTATAATAAACTATTTCACAATTGAGAAACAGGTGGTTATATTTATAAACAATGGAATTCTCTTTATCATGATGGGCACGGGTTATACACTAGAAAAAACTCGCTTATTCATGACAAGATAATAATTTATCTTATTTAATGACAATGGTTGATCAGAGGTAGTATTTTTAAAGGTTGCACACTTTGTGAAATTAAAAAGTTGAAGATCGAAATAGAAAAAATGGTATGAGTTGAATAGCGTATGCCAAAAAACAATTTTTATTTTGTACTGCTGAAGTTACTGCATAAACTTGTGAGCAAAAATAAAATCTTTATTTATGGCGTGTTTACAAGAAGTTTTAAGCAGGTTATAAAATGCTTTTACTAGTAATATATTTCAAATTATCTTGAATTGAAGATCTCATTTTCATTTTCATTGTTTACTGGTAAGTGCATCTATAACTTTTTTTTCACCCATGAAAATTCAGGGGGGGGGAGGACTGTTGCTAAAGTTATATTGTTACTTTGTTATGAAATATAGTGTTTATTACACTCGTCCCGGAGGAGAGGAGTGTATTGGTTTCGGCTTGTGCGACCAAAAGTGACATGCGATCTGACCGAATATCGTAACTTACCCGCTCCCCCGCGCCATAATTCTTCTTTTTTTCCGCGACCCTATTTCCCGCTTCTTATCATGTTGTGCGTGTCTTAACCCGTATTTTGCAGACCACAGACCAGTCGTTTATGCATCGCTACCGCTGAAGTCGAAGCATGCGCTCTGCCCGCTGAGAATCGAAGCACTCTTAGCTGTGTTTTCACATTTCTACGAAATTCTTTTAAAAAATAGTAGCGGAATATAAATGAAGTATCGCTGGAATATTTATCTTGCTTTCATGCAATCTGTTATCTTGCTAGACTTACTGACCTACTGTTGTTGTACAAAGTGTGCCTAGTGTGTTGTTGTTCTGCAAAGTCTGCCTTCACTCACTGAAATTTAAAACTGCTAGATCGAGAAGACTTTCAATACCTGGGGAAGCTGCTTTAGGTACCAAGGTACGTCGTGCTGAATATTATTCATCATTCCATTGACTTAGTGTATTATTTTATTTCATGTAACTAGCTAATTATGTTTTTCTGCCATGTTTTTACGATATCTTCTTTCTTGCACAAACTTCTATTATTATTGTGCGGGGATATTGAATCTAATCCAGGTCCGGCTTACCATATTAAATCAGTTAATGGGTCTTAATCAAGGCGACAAAAAGTTTGGTGAAACTGCTGGTATTCAGTGTATGTGCAATGCTCTTCTAGCTATATGTTGGTCCCAACTCAAAAGAATTTCTGTTTGGAAATCATTTGATTTAGATAACATCTTAGAACATGGCGATGCTAATTTTAAGCAGTCAAATTTCAACAGACCCATGGCATGTTATGAGTTACCAACATCTATCAATATTGATCGTTTTCAAATTGCTATAAGTCTCCTGAGTAGTACGTCAGCTCTTTTGGGTGATGAACATTACTTCTTAGCTCATGGACAAATGAATTCAGAAACAGTTGGTACTGGTTTAATATTTACCACAAGTGGTTACAGTGTTGCTATCATATGGGATAAAAATTACATTTATCTGTTTGACTCTCATAGCAGGGATGAAAGTGGTCAGATTTGTCAGAATGGCTTTTCTGTTCTTTTGAAGTTTAGGAATTTTACAAACGTACAAAAGTACATTAAGGATTTGTATCTGAATAAAATGGAAAATTCTGTTGAAACGCAGTTTGAAATGCAGTATGTACAAGTTGTAGTGAGTGAGACTGTAGCACAATCAATTAATGTTAGTATAGCCAAATCCCGTAAAACTGCTCAAAAACGAAAATATGTCAGGAAAACAAGGTTATTTGTCAAAGACTCACATGAACCTCAATCAAAAAGAAATGTGGCTGGTACAAGGACGAAGCAATGGCTGAGAAAATAGAAAGGTTTAAAAGTGCTGTCAAAGAGCGACCAGTATTTATTTGTGTTGTATGTCATCGTTGCCATTACAGAAGATCTGTTGTTTTTTTCTCTTCCGAAAAGTATCCTATTGATCTGCAACTCCACACTGTCTTAAGTAATGATGGAATGTCCTATATTTGTAAATCATGTCATAAAAAGTTAGTGAAATCTCAAACCCCTTCACAAGCTGTCTGGAACAAATTAGAACTATATGATTTACCAGATGATTTAAAAAATTTAAATAGGCTAGAAAGAACTATTGTTGCGAGAAGAATATTATTTAAAAAAATAGCAATTATGCCTAAAGGTCAATCTCCTAAACTGAAAGGTAGCATTTGTAATGTTCCCATTGACTGCCAAAATGTTACTACTACATTGCCACACGGTGCAGATAGCAATGGCATATTAATGATAAAATTGAAACGGAAATTATCTTTTCGTGGGCATGTATATTTTGAACCTGTTAATCCACAGCGTGTGAAAGCAGCTCTGCTTTATTTGAAACAGCACAATCCCCTGTATGCAGATATAGTGATTGATGAAAGTCAAATTCCTGTATCTCTTACAAGCCTGAATGAACCTGAAGAAACAGAACATTTATCAAGTGACTCGCATAGAACCAGCATTGACCTTGAAGACATTGAAAACCCTTTAGACTTGCATAGGCTTGTCTCCAATGAAACTATGATGTTATCTAATGTACCTCAAGCAGAGGATTTTAGCATAGAACCAGGCGAAGGTGAGATACCACTTTCAATGTTACATGATCTATACTGTGAAGAATTAGCACACCCTCATCTATTCCCAACAGGGAAATTTGGTTACAAAGCTGAACGTGATATTAAACTGAGTCCAGTAAAGTATTTTAACCAACGTCTCTTGAATTATACACAAAAGTTTGCGGAGGACTCTGATTATATATTTTATGCATTATCTACCATCCAACAACTCAATCTGAACAGCCAAATTAATATTGCCATGAAAAAAGTTTCAACTGTAATCTAATTGGTTCGTCATGCAACAGGCATTGTCATGTTGTTTGTTGAAGCAACTTTCGTACTTCCCTTCTGGAACTTCGCGACTGGCTAGAACAGTAGAAGCAACACAGACGGTAACCGGTATCGATGGAAGCGGTTATGGCTTAAGCAATCCCATCTATCAAAATATAAGTAATAGAATACTCATGAACATGCACATATACAGAAACGACGAGTGTTTCAAACCGTCAAGGTTTCTTGTTTGTTGTTATATTTGTTATTTTAGTATATTTTAAGATCTGAAAATCTATTATTTTTTTCTCTCGCTTCAGAATTTATTTTGGGGATGGCATAAAATAGTTTAATGTTCGCCACTCCTATAAGTCTGTATGTCTAGACGGGGTTTGAAAAATCACAAATAAATTTTGTAACGTAAAAATTAAAAAAATAGAGTATTCTGATAAAGATCATAAATTATCAGAAAAATGGCTTTTGAGGCTTTTTTCAGAGTATTGTTCCGAAGAAATACTACCAGTGGCTCTGCAAAAGACCTGAAACTAACACTGAAGAGTGGCGAGAGGGTGAGAGTGGTTTTCAAAACTATTTTGAATATAGTTTATAGATCTACAGGACCCTATTAGATAACAGTACCATTTTGTAACTGGTTAGGCCATCATGTGTAAATATTAACTAATAAATAAATAAATAAATAAATAAATAAATAAATAATAAATCTATGATAAATCTATGATAAAAGAAGACCTCCTTTGGAACGAAGTCGGGAACTTCAACATTTGTGGTTAGATCCCAGTAAGACGCACGTAAATGTCAAAACATACCATCATGTGTAGCATGTGATCGCTCATCAACCGTATCGAAAAATAATTCAATTGACTTTAAAAATGGTACCCGTTAAGGTTGAACCAGTAAGTGGTCATAAATCCAGTCCAATGATGACAGATTGTCGCAAAATTATGCTAATTTGATTTTAACCATTTCGCGAGGGTGCACGTCCACAATTCCAGACATTAATTTCTTGCAAAGGAGGGTAATTTAAAAAATCTTGATTTGATCCAAAATTTTATGGTTTGCTGACCTTAGTACGCCAGATTTAGCCGTAGTCACAAATCTTGTTCTAGATTTCCCAGTGTGTTTGACCACTCGCTATACCGTAAAATGCCGTAATTAAGAGCACCTATTTATAAGCGCACCCGTAGATAAGTGCGCTTAGAGAAATGACATATCGAAAACAATGAAATTGAAAAAAGTGAAGGTTTTGTTTCACTAAAAAAAACAGTATTTTTTCTCCATTTTAAATTTTGTCATGGATATAGTTTTTATGAATTTTTTAAACATACACGTAATATGTACACGGAAGTTCAATTCCTCCTCCATAAAGCCATCAATAAATTTCGCCACTGTTTCGTCATTGGATACAAAATCTTGGCAAAAGTTTCTGCCACATGTTCTACAAGATTTTCTACCGGTTTTACAATATAATATTTCAGTTATTCTTTCGTTTTCCCTTGCACTTTTTTACACTCGATTAAAAGCGCCCCCTAAGATAAGCGCACCAATGTCCTACTATCACCGCTGATAATTGTTCAATTACTTAAGTTTTACTGAAACGGAATATGTAAAACCAATTTCCATTACATTATTTGTAATCGTTTGGTTGTTTTGTGTTTACGGTCATTACATTTATCAAATTTGGCGCCATATCAACAAACTTCATCGTTTAAAGCTGGAACTATATGCGAAACAAATCATGATAAACATATTATTATTAGCGTGACAGATGTTTCTAAAGTTCTAAGAAGTTTTAACAAAGGTTACAAGATACTATTACTATGATAGAGTATAATATATTTGATTATCTCTACTTGAAGATCTTAGTTTTGATGTTTACTGGTAAGTACATCTGAAACTAACTTTTTTTTAATTACATACTGACATTTGTTGTGCCGCGTTTTGTAATAAATGGCTCATTTTGTAATACTTGCCGCGTTTTGCAATAAAAACGACTCATTTTGTAATAAAGCTACTTTTTGGTGAATGAACTGGTTATTGATGATTTTAGTGCATATCCTTGTGATACTAATACAATACTATAACTGTTTTGCTGGTGTTTCCCCTCACAATATTGGTCTGGCACTAATAATTATTGCTGCCGTGTGTAGGCAACACGTGGAGGAAGTACTGTGCTCTCCTTTGAGGTGCGTAACATAAAAGGTAATTACTTTATATCTAGTACAGTCTTTCTCCCTTGTGACTATCGTCTCCGTGCCGTATTGTGTTAAGTTTGTGTATACTGTTTAGTTTTTAGTTCTATGTGTATTGCGCGCATTTCTTCTACTGTGCGTTTTGACAGTTATGAGGCCTCTCTATGTGTTTCCACTTGTGTTTTATTCTACTCGGTTCTTTTTTTTATGGATTTTGTCTGTGTTCTTAGTTCTTGTTTTTATAATTGTCTGCATTTCTATCTCCCGGTATTTTGTATTTATTTAGCCTATGTTTATTTTGAACATGAAGTAAAACAAACGATGGTGTGGTTGTCTTTGTTTCTCGTAATAATAATCAATCTCTTTATCACCTGATGTGTAAAATGTACAAAAAGGTAAATAAAATAAGAATAAAAGTGTTGTTAGTTTGCCAGATATTTTCAGGCATAAATTGTTCCATAAGTTCAACAAATTTTTTTCGTTTTTCGGTAAGTCGTCAGTGGTGGGAAGAAAGAATGTCTTTCAGGTCGTTTTGCTCTGCTGACGAAATATTGTTTTTTAAAAGCCAAAATACCATGAAATGATCCAAACACGACTTTTGAATACCTGATATCAATCCCGAAACAAAGAAGATTATGTTTTGGGTAGTTTTGTTTGACAGTAATCACATAAAGGGTTTTAATCTGTTGTATGTGAGTATAGTACGACATCTTTGATATTAAGTCTTGCAATAAGTGCAATAAGTTTACTGCTAAATTTGGTGTTCAAATTGTGCATATTCTGGGTATGACAATTGTGTTAACAATATTTGCAATTGTAAATGGATGACAGAAATGGCCTCTGTAATTTAAGGGCAACAAAAATACACTTCAAGGGGAAATGGGTAACAACTGAGTAGAATTTTTGGTTTAGTTAAGAATCTATTTTCACAGTCTATGATACAAATTTTATACACAAAATCTCATCAAATCTTATCAATCGCATCTCATCAAATCTCATCGCCTCCGAGAGAAAAGCAAAAAAAAGAAAGAGAAATCAATAAAATATTTAACCATATGCATTAATGCCTCACTGCATGTGCAAAACTTCTGTGCCTGGACTGAGATTAGCTACCTAGCTCTGTTTTTCGTCATGCACTGTATCTTTTTAGTTCTGTGTTCAATGATGATGGAATTCAAACAGCATGAATCACAACCGTCTGAAATTTTCTGCATAAAATCACAAATGCATACTGTGTTAACATATAGATCCAAGAATGATGGTTTTAATATTATGACAGTTAACTATATACAAAAGCTACAGGTATGATGAACAAAAAATCTATATCTCTATATAAAAACACCTTTGGAAGAAAATCATCAAACCCTGGAAGAATTTATATCACCTTCTAATTGAACTGGAACAGCTAAGCTATATATTTATAGCTAGCCACATTTATTAAAAACATATTTTGGTGCAATATATATATATATATATGTATATATATATAAAGATAACAACAGTTAATTGGTTTTTGCCATAAGAATTTGATTGTATGCAAGGATTCGATTTTTAAAATTTGTATTAGTCGTACAAACTTTCGCTGGGTGTGAAAACGCATATTTCCGGATATTTTGTATAAGGCTCCTAGTTCTGTTATTGTTACTATGCCCAATAACCGGTTAACATGCATATTTCCCAAATTTATCACAATCCCCGTAACACACAGGACGTTCATGAAAAACAGTTTTTATCTTGTAAATACTTGTAAATACTGATGTTCTTATCCTGTATAAAAATTCGTTAATAATTAAATAAATAAATAAAATATATATCTGTAAAATTTCAAAAACAAGAATACAAAGCAGTATACAATTTTTATATTAACTTCTTCTTGTTTCTTTGATATGATAACAGATGATTATAGGTAAATGATAGAAATATTTGTCTAATGTGCAATACAATAACAAAATATTAAAATAAAGTCAAATTGAAAATACAAAGAGCAAAAAGCAAAAAAATAACGGCTAAATAGATTTAAAATATCTGACCATATTATAATGTGATTAAAAATTAAGCAAAAATGCTGATTTTTGGGGGTAAGGGATTTGTGGGTTTGGTCCTCCCCAGACGAAAAAGGGGTTAAAGCAAGTCTAGAGGTTGTTTAAATAGCCATCTTTGATATTTTAGGGGGTGCGAGAATTTAAGACTTGGAACGATAATGCCTAGTCCTTGGTGGCACCAGGGGAAAAAATGGCAATTTTTTGGGAAAAATTGAAAATCTTGATTTTCATGTTTTTGATAGCCTTAACCTGTGTACTTTCGGATGGCATATTCAAAAAAATCAAAATCTTATCAAATTTGCCCAAATTTACCCTTTTTTTGCCTACCTGTCAAGTTTTTGTCCCTAGCAACGTGCCTTAGCGACACTGTTTCGCGAATATCTCGGGAACGCCCTAGAGTTTTCACTAAGTTACGCCTGAAAGGCGTGCCTTTCTCCCTAATACATTTCGGAACTATAAGCTATACTTTGAAAACCAAAAAATCGTTCTCAAGCTAGAGCTCCTGGAGAGAAGGCGTGATTTGTCCCTCCAGTCAGAATAGCTTTTTGTTTCGGTTGTTTTACTGCTGAAATGGGTTCTACAAAGAGATACCATTATAGTAAAGGAAAGAAAAGAAAGTTTTTTAGAGCAAATGCAAAAAAAACTGATAAAATTTATGAAGAACAAGCGCAGCAAGAGGATGTTGTTGTTACTGAAGAAAATCCACAAAGTTCAGCTTCAGCAGATAAAATTGATTTCCAAGAACAAGCAGAGGAAGACTTTGAACTTGAACATATGCCTGAATGTAATTTTTTCATAAACAGTGACTTATTTCTTTCATTATTATTGCTGGTTTCTCGCTGTCCAGATTGTCAGTCAGGGTAAACACTTAATTAGGCGACGGTAGGCTAGTTAAGGCATACCACCTATTTAGGCGACTCATTGTAGCCTAGTTAGGCCATATGTAACCTAGTTAAGACATTACAATATTTAATGGCTTTTCACACATTCCTAAGAAAAAATCGCAAAAACTCTTTGTTCAGAATGGATAGTCTATGGCAACCATGATTCCAAAATTGTCACTCGTGCCTCGATATGTTCACGCAAGTAAGAATTATGTTAAAATGAAATATATAACCTAATTAGGTTACGTGTCGCCTATTTAGGTGACGATAGTAAAATACGCAATAATTTAATGAAGATATTCTTTCACAAAACGCAAAAAAAAAAGGTTTTTTTTTAAGATGGATGTGGTAACAATTACTTTGTTGGCTCTGTAACGTTTCTTTTTGATTCACATCCTGTTTTAACAACGTTAAAATCTTCGTCAAACAATACCACGTTTTCGTCCGCCATATTTTTTTTTCCTGTGGCGTGGATGGTTGAAATCCATTATTTAAAACAACAAATATTGCCACACGAGGTTTGGGCCATAAGTTGCCAATGCGCGATGCAAATAAGACGATAATTGGTCAAAATTGTCTGCAAAGTGGACAGATTTGATTCACATAAAAATTGTAGTGCGAAACGCAATGATTTCGACGTGTTTACAACAGAAAGTTTTTGTTCGCCTAGTTAGACTACGGGTAGCCTAATTAAACTACATCACGTCGGCTAACTAAACGACTCGCCTAATTAGGTCATGCCGCCTAATTAGGTGTTTACCCTGACTGATTGTGTTTCTGCTGTCAACATTGTTCACTTGCCGTCGAAGATGGGACTCGCGCACTTTTTCGAACTAAGATGTGTTTCTTGTGAATGGAAGATCAAGTTCTGTTCCTCAAAACAATGTAGCAGAACTTCTGATTCCTCTGGAAGACATAGTTATGAAATTAATAAAAGAGCTATCATCTCATTTCGTGAAAATGGACTATGTTTTAACGGAATGTCAACGTTTTGCAGATGTATGAACATGCCTCCGCCAATGGCGCAAACTACGTTCGACGACCTAAATAGTGTTTTACATAACTCCTACGTTGAAACTGCTCAAGAATCAATGGACAAAGCAGGAAAGGCTGTTTATGCTAAATCTAATGACATTGGTAAGGGTAATACATCAATGCGTAATGTGTCTGTGAGCGGTGACGGAGCGTGGCAAAAAAGAGGGTTTTCTTCGCTAAATGGAGTGATGACTTTAATCTCGAGTGGTAAATGCGTGGACGTTGAAGTTCTTTCCAAAAAATGTAAACAATGTGAACGCTGGGAAGGTAAAAAAGAAACACCTGAGTATTTACAATGGAAAGAAACACATATTTGCTCCATGAATCACAGTGGTAGTTCTGGTGGGATGGAAGTCGTAGGAATGAAAAAAATGTTTCACCGATCTGAACGTCTTCACAAATTACAATATGCTTTTTACATTGGAGACGGTGATACAAAATCTTTTGATGAAATTTGCAGGTCAAACCCATATCCAGGACAAAAACTTACAAAAGGTGAATGTATAGGGCACGTACAGAAACGCGTCGGCGCGCGTCTACGTACAATCAAATCAAATCAAATCATGTTGGAAAAAGTTATCAGATGGGAAATCAATTGGCCGGAGCAAAGGGAGATTAACTGACAAAGTAATGAATACCTTACAGAACCATTATGGCATCACTCAACCGAAAGTAAAGATCTTGATACACGACATAGATATTGCCCACGAACGGAAACTTCATGGTGCAAGTACCAAAGGGACAAAATCACATGTGAACAGACTTACAAAGAAAATATAACCATTGATAAAGCTGTTTTTGACCTCATTGCACCTGTTTTTTCTCATACGGACTTGGGGAATGACGAATTGTTAAAGAAATGCCAACATGGACAGACACAAAATGTCAACGAGTCATTAAACAATGTAATCTGGACACGGTGTCCGAAACGGATATATGTTGGAAACAGTACTTTCAAAACTGCGGTTGCCTCAGCTGTAATAACATATAATGATGGAGCATTAGGACTTTACCCTGTGTTTGAAAAATCTGGGATAGAAATTGGGTATTTCACAAAAGTTTTAAGTCAAAAGTGTGATATCAAGCGTATCAAGCACGCTAACCGAAAGTCCACTGAGAAGTGTAAAAACAGACGTAAACGCCTTAGAGGTATAAGGAAGGGATTCAAGGATAAGGAGGAGCAGGAGGAAGGACAAGTGTATGGTTATGGACAATTTTGAGCTTGTTTTATGCCATGAATTTATATTTTATATTATATATTAAACTTTACTCGCATTTTTCTCAAAAGTCGTTTTTTCAATATTTTTTGCACTCTTAGAAAACATAACTTCTGATATAATTGAGGTATTGAGCTGAAATTTTGCATGATGGTAGCTGAATATATTGTGAATGTGGTCAGATTTTTCAAAAATAATTTATTTCTGATAATATTTTACTTTATTTGACCAGTGGTTTTAGAAAATTTCATAATCTCAAGTTTGAAAGCCAACCCGGTGGCTCAAAGGCAAAAATTGAAAAATCTGTTCCATATGCCACGTGCTAAAAGTCATAAAGAACATTTCTGGAAAGTTTCATCTTGTTTTGACCATTTTTGATTGAGTTATTTAATCTAAAAGAAGTTTTAGAAAAAGGCCCATTTTTCGCTTAAATATGCGCATAAATTATGACGTCGTCATCCAAATTTTTTAAATTTGTGATTTTTCAGAGTTTTTTATTAATAGGTATCACTATACCAAAACTTATTGGGTTATCTTCATTTTTTTTAAAAAAAGTGCCTTTTCCCCTGGTGCCACCTTCGCTTTTTAAAAAAGTTAAAAAGACTTGTTAACCAACTTTTTAAGCTCTGTAATATAAGTTCAACATCATTTTATACCTTGGATTCCCTTTAAATACGAAATTAAATTACGTCTAAATCTCTATTAACAACATAAAATAATATTAAAATACGTCCAGCCCTGATGACCTCTAGGCCAATACTTCTTAAAGTACGGTTCTGCATGGTTGAAACAAGGTATTTTACGTCCAGCCCTGATGATCTCTAGGCCAATAGTTCTTAAAGTACGGTTCTACATGGGTGAAACAAGGTATTTTACAGCTCATAAACCCACTGCTTTTTATTGCATTTTTACTAGGAAAAGGCATCAATTCCGGACATTTTTTAGATTGCCTTTAAAACAAAGTTATCGAAATTTCTTTCAAGAAGTTTTAACCAAAGACACGCTTGTCACGCAAGATTTTATTCAAAATCCCTTAGTACCAGCTCAATGTTCCTAAAACACAACATTACTTATAAAACAGGGAAACGTATTCCTATAATAAGTAATGACGAGAGTCCGTGGCAATCAGGAATAAAGACAAGCGTAGGTAAAAGTGAACTATGATTTAAATGATGTGGATTAGCTGACCAACCAGGGCCCTTTGCCTGAAAAAGCAGGAAAGTTAATGTACAGAAAGCGGTTTCTGGCCGCGGAGACTGTTAATTTGGAATCTATTAAGATTAATAGTACATGCCACAATTAAAGGATTTGTTGTGAAAATATATAGAGTTAAAATGACATTGAAATACGTTGAAATGCCTGTCTATTAAAAACAGGATGGCGAAAAGATTTGAGAAATAGCGTTAATAAAAATGTAAAATGTCGTGGATGTTTCGCCAAACGAAAGAAAAAAACTGTGTTCGCTAAGAATTTTTTGATTTCTGCCGGCGAAGGCGGAATCTTTAAAATCGCCTGGGGAGATAGATGAGATGAGATGAGATGAGATGAGATGAGATGAGATGAGATGAGATGAGATGAGATGAGATGAGATGAGATGAGATGAGATGAGATGAGATGAGATGAGATGAGATGAACTTGAGCAGAACTAATTAATTATTCATGAATTTTAATTTAAAGAGGAATTGTTGAGGCTGGATATTTTTGGTGAAAGATAATGTATTATAGCTATAAAATCGTGACAAGTATGTCACGATTTTATATATTTTTCAGATTATTTCTAATGGCGGAAATCTTTAAGCCGCAGGGTTTCTTGCTTTTTTTTTCTATCTAGAAACAATAAGAACCAGGATCGTGGATTTTTTCCTGCGTTTTGACGACCTAGGTACAGAGAATGTAAGGAAATTGATTTTTCTCTGTACTGCTCAGTTGGGATCCACCGGATTAGATACTGCGTATGTACCATGATGATGACTAACAGAAAGTATGCAGCAAAAATATGACATACAATGTCCAAAGTGCAGAGCAATTTCTGCTTGCCTGGTTTGTTATCAAAATACGGGAATTATACTTTACAGAATTTTGGGAGATAAGATAGTGCGGGAAAAAAAAGTCTACGAAAAGCATTAAATACTGTCCAAGAAATTGTAATAATGAAAAAAGGACAATATGTTTTTTAGAGATTTTTTGCAGCGTTCATTTATCTATATTAAAATATTCGCAAACTTCTGTCACGCACAATTTTACCGCAAGTAGCGGCGGCTTCTTTGATCAAAGCCTGTGAATAAACTTTTTAAATGAAAACGACAACAACAATAACACAACTATATTAGAACTTGGATACACGCTGATTCTGGACCACGTACATATACATTTTTTATTAAGCTGATAAAATCTGGATCACGTGTATATAATTCTAATTCATGTCGACACTCAGCAATTGCGAAGGCGAATGCCGATGTGTTAACAAAAATTCTTGATTCACGTCGGCATGTATTCGTCGACTTGGTGTTTATTGCAGTTGGATGTGACTTAAACTTACAAAAGTTTTGTTCTATTTTCTTATAAATTTAACTGGTATTATTCGTGTATGGGAATATACAATCACACACAAAATGTAAACTGCCGACGTGAAACACAAGTTTGCCGACGTAGAACAGGCAAATGGTGGTTCATGTTGGCAATTTTTTGCCGACGTGAAATAAATTCGTGTTCACAATCATCAGAGATTTTTATCAATTTGTAGGTAATCCTGATCTTTGTTCATCAGCTGAAAGTGGGTTGTAATTGCAAAGCAATTATCTTATTATTAAAAACCTCGTTATGACTAATAAAACTCCAAAGATTACAAGAGATAGTTGATGATGTTTGTAACAAAACTGCAGTAGCATGATTGGTCAGTATTTGTGTGTTTTTGTTGATGTTTTTCTTTATTGGTTTGTTTATTAGTGCCTGGTAGGCTTGCGTTTCTTTGAAACGATGATAACGTGAAAGTATTGACTTTTTGGAACCTTGATACAGTTTTAGGACAAAATCGATGTAAAAATTAAAATTGATTTATTTCCTACAACACGTGGCACATTTACCAAAACAAAACAAGGCTTCGTTTTTTCAAAATTCGTGCAAATATAATAATTGCAATGTTTTTGACAAAATTTGGCATAAAAAAGACATGTTAAAATGATAATTAAAATTTTGATTATGTGTCATGTAAAAACAAGAAGCCCTGCGGCTTAAAGATTTCCGCCATTAGCAATAATCTGAAAAAGTACTGAACTTTGAAGAGGACTGAGTAATATGGGGGAACAAAATCATTGAATATTCTAAAATTTTAAAATTAAATTTTTGATTATTATTGTAACTGTAAATCATAGCTAACTTAACTTACATAAACTTCATTTCTCTATAAGAACAATTTTAAAAGAAAAATAATAAACCTGAAAATTGATGAACAATAAAAACAAAATAAGAACAACGGTAAGGCTGAAAATTTATCTATTTTCTCTTTTTCTCTGAAAAACAACTTGGAAAATATCTTTAAAGGTGGCAGCAAATTTTGTTTTACATAATCAGTTACGAAAGGTTATTTTCAGACTACATATTCTTATTTTTCTTTTAAAACACACTTGTCACGATTTTATAGCTATAATACATTATCTTTCACCAAAAATATTCAGCCTCAACAATTCCTCTTTAAATTAAAATTCATGAATAATTAATTAGTTCTGCTGAATAAAGCTTTAGTCTACGTGCTTGCAAAATTGTACTGAAGGAAATGACGTAATTATTAAAGGGAAACGTTAATAATATCAAAAATGGCGCATTATAAGACGATCTTCATTATGCTACACTGCACGAGCTTTAACTTTCGATAGCATATAAACTTAAAATAAAGTATTGTTCATTGGATAATAAAACAATTTGTTGCACTGTTAGGATTCTTAGATAGATAGATAGATAGATGTGCATATTTTACATGGCTAGCCTCACAAATATCGAGGGATATACCCTGTCTATTATTTCCAGGAGGGGCCATGGCTTTGATGGGGAGTCCTGGAGTATTTAATGCTCTCTTTGAGCTACGCAAACTCAATTAGGGTCAGCGCTCTGCTAGACAACTCCCTGCAACATCCAACGGCCCACACAGTGTGCCATCTCCCCAATTTCCCTCACATGGCTTGGGTTAACCCGGGGCTATGGTAATATTCAATTGCCCATATTGAATCGCCGTCAAGGGGAATCGAACCCCGGTCTCCCGCACAAAGTACGAGAGTGATAACCACTAAACTACGGCGCCATATTGGCTTAAAACTCATTTTAGCCTCGTTCTCAGAAAAAAATCTGTCGAAACGAGAATTTAGGCTTTAGCCTGGATAAGTTTCGGGCGTCCAGCTTAGCTGCGCTGTCTCTATCTATCTCTCTATCTCTCTATCTCTCTATCTCTCTATCTCTCTATCTCCTCAGGCGATTTTAAAGATTCCACCTTCGCTGGCGGAAATCAATAAAAATTTCAGGTTAAATAGGTATTTCATATTTTCACTTCCAGTTTTTTTTCTCTCTATAAATTAAAATCTTCTATTTCACACACACTAAAGTATCTAAAATATCATTTAAAAGTTAGGGAACACATTTGTACCATATCAAGCCAGTAATACAGAAAAGATTAATCTACCAACATACCAATACATTTGATGGCGTTGAAATTCGTAGAAATTATTATAAATTACATGCTTCTGCCTTTCTTCCTTCTCTGAGAAAAAATGATTTTTTCTTTCTTTCATTTTTTTTCAACTTGTTTTCAGAAATGGTTTTGAAATTCCATGGGTCGCAGCGCTGGGCGTGGAAAATATGAACAACAGAATACAGTACTGTACCGTGAAAAAAGACATTTAGTCAAATAAAAATTCGCTAAAATTGAAATTTTATTGAAAAGAGTAGAGTATATTATCTATATAATAATACGCCAGTTCCGTGTGTCTGTAACAGGCAAAGTGGATGTGTTGTTTTTTCTAAAGAAACAGCCGCGATAACATGTCACTTTTGCTAAACTTTTATTTTTATTCGGTCTTTTGTGCGCAAAATTTTTGTTTTAAAAAAGTCACGGTTAATTTATTTTATTGTTCTCATAAAAACCTTTGTTGTAATTATGTAAACTTTATTACACAAAAGTCACGGGTAATTAATTTTTATTATTCCCTTAAGCACGTGTCTATTGTCTACTGTTATATGAAAAACATATTGCTTTGATTTATTCCCGCGTGAATGGAATTAACAACTAAACGTTTTGACGAAAAGAACAATGAATTTTATGGTTAATTTCGCTCACTATTTCGCTGTTTTTTATTCGGTATCTATAGTGGATTATTCCACGGGACTAAATACTAGTCTATATAATAATACGCCAGTTCCGTGTGTCTGTAACAGGCAAAGTGGATGTGTTGTTTTTTCTAAAGAAACAACCGCGGTAACATGTCACTTTTGCTAAACGTTCGTTTTTATTCTGTCTTTTGTGTGCTTTTTGAAATTGATTTAAAAATTTTGTTTTTAAAAAGACACGGTTAATTTATTTTATTGTTCCCTTTGTGTAATTATGTAAACTTTATTACACAAAAGTTACGGGTAATTAATTTTTATTATTCCCTTAAGCACGTGTCTATTGTCTACTGTTATATGAAAAACATATTGGTTTTATTTATTCCCGCTACTCTTCAACGTTTCCCTGATAGATTTATTTCTGATAACGATTGAAACTGATATAGCTACAATCACCCACATAATATATTGAGACTTTTCGATTTTTGACAAAAAAAAATTCACAAACTCGCACCACAAGTCTTCTCAAACTCGACGTACTGCCTCCAAGCTCACGGAACTTCAGCTTTAGCTTCGACTTAAGACTTCGGAAATTCTGAATTCAACTAGTGAAACCGAAAAGTTCACTAGAACGAAGCCTTACAGTGCTGCTATAGGCTAATTATAGCTTTTTACATGTTTAAACCGTCTCAGTTGGAAAAATGGACATTTGCTTCAACGGCCATTTCTGTTTTTTTGATAGAATTTCTAGTTTGTCTCAAAGATTATGTGGATGGTTGTAGCTACGCAGATGACAACACCCCATATATGTATGGGTCTGATAAAAATCAAGTGGTAGAAGATTTTGAAAAAACAGCAGGAAGAATGTTTATATGGTTTGCTGAAAACGGTATGAAAGCCAATGAAGCAAAGAGCCATCTTCTTTCTAGCTTACCACTTGATACAAAAGCTGTCATTGGAGACACGTACATTGAAAACAGTGACCAACAGAAACTGTTAGGGATAAAAATTGATCGGAAATTAAAATTTGATTTGCATGTAACGGACTTATGTCAAAAAACCAGCCAAAAACTACATGCGTTAGCGCGTGTTGCACCTTACATGGATACTCAAAAAAGAAGAGTTATTATGAAGGCTTTTGTTACCTATCTGTCCTTTGATATGGATGTTCCACAATAGAACACTGAATAACAGAATTAATAATCTGCATGTAAGAGCACTTCGAATAACCTATTGTGACCATGCATCAACATTTAACCCTATTCGGTCCGGGGTTTTTCGAACATACTATGACCGGGGGGGTGCGGATTCCGCCCCCCCCCCTCAATAACTTTTCATAAGGTTGTTCAAATTGAATCAAACTTGGCACACTTATAGTACGTCATAAAAGGAACAAAATGGCGGCAATAAATTTTTGCTTGCGTCATCACATTTTCTGTGACGTCATCAGAAGCTTGAAATTTGTTAAAAATTCCACTATCTGCTTAAAATTTAATTAATTTTGTTCTAAAGCGAATTTTTACATTCTGTTTGAAGTTTCTGAAAGCTAAATAAAAGTTATTTAACATATCTTCCGGTTTTTACATGGATCGCATAAGAAATTTGCAAAAATTGTCCGGAAATCCGGTTTTTTTTCGATTTTCGGGTAAAAGCCAACAAAATCGGGAAATCGGAATAGTCACGTGTCCAAATTATGCAAAATGATTCTTCTTGATGAAACAAACTTGTGTTGAAAGTTTCAAGTTCTAAGGACAATCCTAACAGGAGTTATTATATTTTCCCCATTATAAGGATTTCATAGAGATTTTTAGGGGTAGTTTCGAGTAATGGCCAATATCAAAGCCTCTGAAGGGCATTGGATCTAAAAATTTAGCTTGCAGGTGTCTAATAGATAAATATTGAAACTCAGTAAGTATCATAGACATATAACAAAGCAATAAGGAGTTATTAAAAAAACCCGTCAAGGGGGCGGAATCCGCCCGCCCCCCCCCGGACCGAATAGGGTTAAGGAACTGTTACATAGAGATAAATCAAAAACGATACACGAAAAAAATCTTGAAACACTAGCTATAGAAATATATAAAGCTAAAAACAAACTCTCACCTGATATAATAAGTGATATTTTTCTGTTCCGTAGTAGCACTTACAATTTGAGAAATGAAAGAGAACTTTGCTATCGCACAGCAAAAACGTCTACTAATGGCACTGAAATCTCAAATTTCGCGCCAAAATTGTGGCAGATGATACCATCAAATATAAAAACTTCTAAAACATTACAAGAGTTTAAGTTAAACATTAAGAAATGGAATCCAGAAAGTTGCCCTTGTAGGTTGTGCAAACCGTATATTAATGGATTAGGCTTTTTTTTTTCTTCTTCTTCTTTATGGTGTGTGTGTGTTTGTGTGTGTGTGTTCTATAAATAGGAACTATTTCAAAAAATTGTGGAAATCTCAATACCATGTTCTTGGAATAGTCTTATTTCCTACTTTTCCGAATTATTACATGTTTATGAAAATTCGTGATTTTTGCAATTTAAAAATCTCTAAAAAAATTTAATTTATGTTATTTATTTAGTATTTATCAGCATTTTGCTGTTTGTTTTTGTTGTTTTTTTCCCGAATTTTCTGGCATATCACTTCCTTGCAATATATACGATCTCAAAAATACAAGCTATAGTCTAACCATCCTTTATTTCAGGATGATGGGTATGCGAAGCAAAGAAGTCAAATTAACCTAAATTAATTGCCTTCTTCATTGACTTTTAATTAGCGACTTTTCCCAAGAAGCAGAATATTTTTTACACGTCAATGGTGAAACAAATTGTTAATAATAATAATAATAAATAATAATAATAATAATAATATAATAATATAATAAAATAATAATAATAATAATAATAATAATAATAATAATAATAATAATAATAATAATAATAATAATAATAATAATAATAATAATAATAATAATAATAATAATAATAATAATAATAATAATAATAATAATAATAATAATAATAATAATAATAATAATAATAATAATAATAATAATAATAATAATAATAATAATAATAATAATAATAATAATAATAATAATAATAATAATAATAATAATAATAATAATATGAATTAATAACAAAACGTTTTGACGGAAAGAACGATGAATTTTATGGTTAATTTCGCTCACTATTTCCCTGTTTTTTTATTCGGTATCTATAGTGGATTTTTCCACGGGACTAAATACTAGTCTCTATAATAATACAGAGACTGTGTCTGTCTGTTTGTAACAGGCAAAGTGGATCATAATATATACCCTATAAGAAACGTTCCGTATTTTAAAAACGTTTTGTTTACAATTGTAATTGGCTAGAACAAATCATGTGATAAAACAAAACGATTTCATTAGTTAAGAATTTCATTGCATGCTAATATAAATTTACCGTGAGAAGTGCTTTGTTATAAATTATTGTGCAGATAAGTCGCAGGCAATTAACGTTGTTATTATTGTTAATTTCTTTAATTCATTGTTCGTACTATTTTATTGAAATTGACAACAAATCACTTTGTGATATAAAACATAAATATATTTTAAATGTTCTTGAGTGGATTCATCCAGGGGTTTTCTTTTAAAACGTTTTTTCAGCCTTCTTAATGAAATTGCTAACAAACATTTTTGTAATAAGAAGCACAATAAATTTTAAAAAGACAATTAGTGGATTATTCCACGTGTTTAAATAACTAGTTGAAGATATTATTTCGGTTGGTCTGTTCAGTATTTATATTACTGTAGAAAGTTTATTATTTCTTGAACATGATAGTTTAGTAGGCGAATATAAGTAAAGTATAGTCAGAAAAAATAATTCAAATGTCTCTTGGATCTTGTGTACCCACAAAAAATTTAACCTTATAAAGTCCTGGTTTTTTACCTACCTGGATGCGCGCGCATGTACAAAATTCTGCTAATACTTAATCTGTAATCTGTCGTACACATTGGCAAGTCAATCATGTTGTTGTTATGATGGACTTATAGCACAGTGAAACCTCTCCAGCCTCAAAAAAGTGTCTGCCATAGACAGGTGTCCGCTATGTTGAGGTTTTTCCTAAATTGTCTTATATCGCTTTCAAATTTTGCGAGGGTATAGTGGAATCAACAAAGTGTCATAGGCTGCTTTTGGGAGAAGAAAGGACCTAACAACAATAAAACAATATTTTGCAAAAATGTTAACTTTCATTCAAAGAAAGTAAATCATATGATTTCACACAAACACTTTGGTATGTTTTAGTACAGACAATTGAGTAGTTTGAAATTGTATAATATTGTCTTCATTAGATATAGACCTAAAAAAAAAGAATTAGCTGGGCGTGTCCGTTATAGAGAGGTACCTGCTTTAAAGTGTCCCGCTTTGTAGAGTATAAAGTTAGACTCTCCTTTTGCCCGTGCCTAAAAAAAGTGTCCGTTGTAAAGGAGAGCCCGCTAAAAAGATGTCAATGTAATGAGATTTCTCTTAATGTATTGATTTTTAAAAGAAATATGCATATAGTGAATTAATTGGTCAAGCAACCTAACAAGAAAGAGAGGATAATAAGATATACAAATAGAAAGAAAAATAAAATAAAAAACAAACAAGCATGTTTTCTTTTAACAAACGTTATATTTATCTGGCCGCTTTGCTATGGGTGTTAATTGTTATACTACAAAGAGAGATAAATCTTTCTGGTAAAGAAGCCATCGACCTAGAAGAACATAAGTCTATTTTACAAGCAGTACAGTCGCTTAAAAGGGAGACAAAATATTTACACTCCCAACTTCAGTTTCTTAAAAAGAGAAATGATGATAAAAAGACAAAGCAGGTAGAAGCATCGAAGGACTCAATTATATTAGCTAACAAGATAGACACTCAATTGAAAGAGATGTGGTATTACTTGTCCAATAGAATTCTTAACCTTAAGAGTGATCCATCAATAATCAAGAAAAATGCGAAAACAATATTAGAAGATTTTGGTGAGCTTCATCGTATAACAGAATATGATTTTAACAGACTCGTAAATCTAGGAAGAAAAACATATAAAAGCGAATCAGAGGAACTGCTAAGTTCAATTATACAAGAGAGATTGTTTCGCTTGCAACATCCAGTTGATTGTAACAATACTCGAAAACTTGTTTGTTCTCTACAGAAGCCTTGCGGTTATACTTGCAAGATGCATTTTATTGTGTACTGCTTCATGTTGTCCTATGCCACCGAAAGAACGTTAATAATAAATTCGAGTGGTTTAAAGTATTCAACGAAAAGTTGGGAAGATTATTTTAAGCCAGCCAGCAACTGTACACATGTTGGGGGAAGCTTTGTATGGGATAGAAGTCATAACAAACGACAAGTTATTAAACTAGTACGACAAATATTACCTCAAGAATTTAAAATACCGCAAATGCCGTTAACACTACCAAAAGACGTCTACAGTAAGGTGATAAAATTTCATAAAAACCCTTCGGTGTGGTGGATTGGTCAATTTATTAAACATTTATTTAAATATCAAGACCACATTAGTGAAGCAATTAAAACTCGAAAAGAAAAGTTGGGTTTTAAAAGTCCCATTGTTGGGTAAGAGGGTTTTCAATGTTGTCATTGTTTTTATTGTAGCTGTTGTGCCTTTACCGTTGATGTTGTCGGTGACATGTCGCTTTTGTTGTTGTTGTTGTCGTTGTTTTTATTACGGCTGTCGTTTTTTAATTTCGTTGTCGTTGTCGTTGACCTTTTCGATGTTGTTGTTTTTTGCTGTTATTGCCATTTGTTGTTGTCCTTTTGTTGCCATCATTGTTTTCGCCGTCGTTGTTGTTGTCGCCGTCGTTTTTTTTTGTGACGGTTGATTGTCGCCGTTATTGTTATTATTGTTTTTATTGATGTATTTAGCATACATGTGAGACGAACAGATAAAATAACAGCTAAGGAGGCAGCCTATCACAGTATCGAGGAATATATGAACTGGGTAGAGCTGTATTATAAAAAGCGGATGCTAAACGAGGTCGTAGACGTCAAAAGAGTATTTATCGCTACCGACGACATATCAGTTTTATCAGAAGCGAGAAGAAAGTAAGTTCATTTCGTACAATATTCATACCTATCGACAAAAAACAGACGGGAAAAAGTTTCGTCACCTTGAGGAAAAAGTCATTTTTTTTCCATTCTAATAAAAAATTCTCGTCTACGTTTTTTCAATCAGCTTTTCATGCAGACCCTTCTACTTTTGTCTTCTGACTTCTTCTTACTTTGCGCAACTATTTTAAGCAACCTTGTTCCTAGGGCGTCTTGTGCCTTTCTGACATCAGGACGGCATCAACCTATCTGCACAAAATAGAGTAATTTTCCATATTGGTTGTTTTTTAGATATCCTGAATACACGATTTTAAGTAGTGCGGACATAGTGGCGTCTGCTACTGAGCGAGGCGAGGATGCTTTACATGGTATTATATCCGACATTGATTTGTTATCGGAGACAGATTATCTAGTTTGCACTTTCTCTTCTGGGGTATGTGTTATAAAATTCATAAACTCGGGAAACATGTTTATCATCAACCTCGTCCCTAGGGTTTGTTAGTTTTATTTCTGGACTTGTTCCGGGTTCTGTCCAAACAAAGGCCTGAAAAAACCCTGGGCACGAGCTTGGCATACTGCAGAAGTATTCTACTGGTTTTTGAAGTCGAAGTTGTAAAATATTATTAGTTAACATTTATTCGGCGATTTACTATATTTTCTAGATTGCTCTCAACCTGGTTGTAAGTTCTGCAGATAAATCTGTTTGTCCAACCTCGTCCTCAGGGATAATTTCTTTTTCTAGCAATCTCGTTGTCTATTTCTCACCCTCCTAGTTTAAACTTAAACCAGGGGAAGTTAAATAGTTTTTATCCTTTATAATTCATTAATTTTAATTGAGCGTTGTCCTTTATATTCTCCTAATTTTCAGACCTCTTTTATTTTAAAAACAGGCTTTCGGGTTGCAAAATAAGCCTTTCTCGCGCATGGGCATCAGTTCTAAAAACATTAATCGAACCTCTACGGTGTATTGAATTTTAAAATTCTTTTTTTACACCAGAATTCTTTAATGTAGATAAATTAAATTCATACGTACTATTTTACCAGGTGTGTCGAATGGCGTACGAGATGATGAACAGTAAGCATGTGGACGCATCACAATCCTTTCACTCGCTGGATGATTTGTATTATTTCACTGGTCAAAGTGATCATAAAATGAAGGTGATTTTGGAGCACACAGCACACAATAAAGAAGAGTTGAGCTTAAAAGTAGGAGATGTCGTCAAAATATTAGGTTAGTTCTAAGACCCCTGTGTTTATTCCTCTACTTTGTAATATATAAACCGGTTTAATTTTTACAAATTTAAAAAATGCAGCGCCTTTGAGCTTTTATTCTGATGGCTGGCTCTTCCTCCATTTATCGACTGTAACTATACCTCACAACTAGAGGTACACATAGCATTTCCCTACATCGCATGCCTGCAACACAAGCTGGTGTACTGTCAGTATAGAATTACTCTACATATCATGCATGCAACACAAGCTGGTTCACGGTCAGTATAGCATTGCCCTACATCGCATGCCTGCAACACAAGTTGGTGCACGGTCGTTAAAGTGTGTTAAAGAAAAACTCAAACTCGAAACATTACGTTTTTAGGGAAAAATTTCTGTCAGGGAAAAATCCCGACAAAAAATATTCTCCGACGATATTTATTAAGACGTTATATGCGTGAGACAATACTGAACATCTAATTCTACTTTTTTTAGGTAATCATTGGAATGGACAAGCGAAGGTGATTGATTATAAAACGAATAGAGAAGGTTTTATTCCTGCGTATAAGCTTGAAGATATATATGAGGTTGCACAATTTCCTACTTATAATGTTGAAATGATGTAACTAGTAGCAACTTTGTTATCCCTGCACTCCATACGAGATAGTTTAACTGATAATTTTTTCCATAGATTATTTTATTCAAAAAAATATACTATACAAAATGTACGCTTACTGCCCTTTTGATGGAAATATAATATTTTGTTGGACATGTAGTATTTTGATGCTTTTTTAATTTACAAGGATTGCTAGTTAACGTTTCGAAATGTGCAGTTGATGCACATTATTTTAAATATACGCTATCTTAAACTGTCAGTAATTCGAAATTTTCACCCCGCCAAAATTAAACCAAAGCTTTCCAGACATATCTCTAACGGCCGCTACAGTCAGTTTTTTTGCATGCTGTTCGGGGGGAGGGGGAATTCAATATAACGGATGTTGACTGTTGCTTCTTCTACAAACCTAATGAATAAATCTTTACTATTTTATTTCCATCTAATTATAAACGCGCAACCTATAAAAACAAAAGAAATACAGTCCAACCTCGCTATAGCGGCACCTACGGTCCCTGAATGAAATGTCCCCTATAACCAAGTGTCCGCTATATAGAGGTTCCTTTATTCGAAGAAAAGACACTTATAGATCTAATCCAAATATTTATTTCTTCATTAGCTATGCGTCATGACCTTATCAAACTCGTACTCAGCGCTTCTTTCACTTCAAGAAGCGAAAGAAGCAGTGGGTACGAATTTGAAACTATGGAACAATACAAGACTAAAATTAAAGACAGGGAAAAGTAACAGGAGAAGAAGATTAAGAAGAAATAGCTTTAACATTTTTTTTCTTCTTCTTTATTTGTGTGTGATTTATATGTGTATATAAAAAAACATCAAATATTCTTCTAAATTTCCGCGCATGTTGTTTTCCCGTTAATTATTGACGCGCATTCAGGCTTTATAACTTTTATAATTGATGTTCTTTTAATTTTCTACGCGTTCCGGTTAAATTAGAAGATTTACGATAATCTGGAAGTAACTATAATGCACCTAAAATAATCTCAGTGTAACTCCGGCTATAATGTTTGCACTAAAAACGAACGTATGAACAGCGTTAAGCAGCTTGGCGAAATTTCAACCAACAAACAAACAATCTGATAACAGGCATTTATTTGAAGTTACGCCTGTTCATGCTCTACGATATTTTTGTTTTTCTTTCAAATTTTTGTGACTTTAGCGCTCTGCGAAATTGTTTATTTTATTGTTCGAAAGAAGTAAAAAATGTATCTTTCCAACCAAAAATGCACTAAATATTCAAAGAATCAAAATAATTCCTAATTTGAATAGTTTCAAGCTAATATAAAACAAAAATATTGATTTTTTTTAAAAAAATGCTGACGTCAGCAAACGTTATTCCTAACGTTAAGGTCATATAATGCGAGAGGCATCATTCATACCACGTTTTATGACTTGCAATTCAACACAAGGGATAGGGCATTTTTGCGATATACAAAGTTGTTTCCTGACCGACCGGTTGTGGTCTTTGGCCGCTACGAAAGCTTAAATGGCAGCTTTAAATACACTTTGGTACTAGGATAACAGTACCGATGGTAAGTGTCCTGGTGAAAAATACTAAAATATTATAATAATTTTGTTACTTTCATTTCAATATGTCATTCAAAAAGTTCAAAAATACTTTCACAATACAAAAGAGAAAGCTTTTTCTGGTTTACTTCAGTTATAACTTTAATAACTTTAATTACAAATCGAAAACAAAACATTACTTTCGGTTACACTTTAACTTTTAAGTTTTTCGCGTCAAATAAATATAAGAAAATTAGTAGCAAGAGATTATAAAACTTTTCGCGATATGAATAGTATCAATATCCACTGCGGCCATTGACATCGACATTATACAACTCTCCAAACTGCGCTTATTTTCGCGGACTCCTCATTTAGAAGGGGCGTGGGGAGGGTATGCACTTGTTTAAGTTTGGTATGCGATGACAAGTTATTATATTATTTTTACCACTACGGCAAAAATAGTTTTTTCAAACCAAATAAATGGTGGATTAATTGACCCAATTTTTTAGGATTTGGGGATTTTTAATGGTTTTTGAAGTTTTGAAGATTGTGCATCCAAATTTAAACAACAAAACGTGACACATGATTCACTTTATTTAACATGTGATTCAAATAAAATCACATGACTCAATCTTTCATTTTACCTGTTTCTTTATTAGTTGGTAAACACTATAAAACATTTCCAAATTTAAATATATCTTAAATTGCTTGCTGTGTATCTGTGAACTAAAAAGATAGTTGCTAGTAGCGACGGGTAAATTCTCGTGGATTTTTCGACGGGCAAACAACTAGTCTTATGTTACAAGACTTTTATGAAAATCAAGATGTATTGGTGTATGAACGTATTTATAATATTTTGTGTGGAGATTGGTAAGTAACAGAAATTACTTATGTGTATGTGTTAGGCTAGCAGCTGCTATAATTAAAGCTTTAATTATAGCAGCTGCTAAGTAGTAGAATCGTAGATTCTACTACTTAGCAGCTTAAGATTGAGTGTTTTTAATTCGTTAAAAAAGTAGATCTTGCGCTTTCTTTGCGACGTGGTGGCATGTTTAGCCTTCTAATGATAAACGCTTCTTACTTCTGCGATTGTGTAAAAATAGATTTGAACAGGTAATAAAAATAATTTATGAAAAACTTAAAAACCAAAACAGTATATAAAGGTAATTGCCATTTTTAAAACCGTAAACCTTGTGCAGTCAAGCAGCCAGAAGATGTCAAACTGTATGTATGGGGAAAATTTTTGTTCCAGGTTAAAAAATACTTTTAGCATTCTGATATTTCTTGTGTGTGTGTGTGTGCTCTAAGAAAAAGAACAACAAAAACCTATTTTATAAACTCCCCTTATACAAGTAAAGTTTTGAAAGTCATATCAAAAAACTGTTTAAACTTTTGGATATATCGTTCATGGAGAAGGGCATTATATGCAAATTTTACTAATTGATTTGTTTCCATACAGAGATAATGCGTTTTTGTTCAGGCTTATAGAAAATTAATGCAACCTTTTTGAAGAGGTAAGAAAATATTTTCTTAAAAATGATATGCGTTTTACCATACAATTTGTCGTTAAGAAGACTTTTTTTGTTAAAAAATAGGAAAATAAAATAATATTGCCGCCTCAAAACCCCATCCCATAATTTAGTGCAAGTGTAATGAGACACGTTAATTCTATACTATAATGTCGTTTTGCTATCCCTTTCTTTAGGCTTATTATTCTTTGTATGACTTTCAAAATTTCAATTGAGCATGCTCAGATGTTAAAAATGTACTCCCTGTACATGAAGTAAATTTTTGTTATTCTGGTTTTAAATGACAAACCATTACGAAATTTAATCCTAATACGCAAGATCAACCCCTCCTGCCTAAATTTTTAAAAACAAATTGGACAGGTGATATACCCACATCTGTAACACTTTCCTTTTTTTTAACATACAGGACGTAGTGTTCATTTGACATTACTATTTTTAATACTGTTTCCTTCTTTCTTCGTAGCCTATCTGGACATACACGTCTCCAAACGTAATGGTAAAGATAACACTTTTTGTGGCACATACTTAAGCCCCTGCAGTACATTTGAATTTGCTGTAAAGCAGAGTCGCACTTCAACAGCTACTGTGCGATTGGACGGGGGTATGGATAAAACATATGTATATTACGTGAACACATCAGTAATCCTTGAAGATAACATTACAATGACAAATTATAAAGATAATGAATTCCGACCAGTCATCCAAATGATAAACCAAAACCAAAATCAAAATTACTTATTCTATTTATCAGAAAAAGAAGAGATTCAATTAAAACTAGCGAACATAATTTTTGTAGGAACTTCACTCTTACGGTATAGTTCATCTTTTAACATTACAATCTCTCACTGCAGCTTTGAGAATGCAGCTACACCTATAATTCAGGCAAACGGTACTGCAGAAGTTGTTACGATGCATGTGTCACATAGTTCTATAAAAAATGCAAGATTTATTAAGACCTTTAAAGTTAAAAATCTACTGACTGTTATAAATTCATGCACTTTTCAAGCTATTAAAGACGAAAAACGAGCAATAATGGAATTGCATGCAACAAAAGTGGCGAGAATACAAGTAGGAAATAGCACGTTTGAATGGACATGCATTGGAATTTCGGTTAAATGTACTATCCTTGGACGGAACCAGTCAACGCCTAATTTTTTTATTGAAGTGAATAAATCGATTTTTAATGGGCATCAAGTTGCCAAGCATGGGATTTTGTCTAGTAATTGCCCAAGAATTCAATTGGTGGAGAGTAAGTTCTCAGGATTTCAATATTCATCTCTGCGAGTATATTCAGTTACGGAATTGACAGTTTATGATTCTTTATTTGAAAATAATGCAGCCATGCAAGGTGGAGCAATATATATTGAAAACAGCGATATCACGAAATGTCCAGGAATTACAATCGCAAGAAGCAAGGTCTGCGGATTTCAATTTTCACCCTTCCGAGTATATTCACCTACCAACTTGACAGTTTATAATTCTACATTTAAAAATAACACAGCTATCCAAGGTGGTGCCATATATATTAAAAACAGCGACTTATTTGTGCACCACTCGTTGTTCTCTTATAACACTGCAGACGCTGGTGGCGCCATATACATTTCCAAAGGAAGGAACACGTCTTTAATTGAATCATCGACATTTCTTTACAACTCAGCTACAATCTCCGGTGGTAGCTTTTACGCCAGAATACCAAGACGCTATCATAATATGATTTTACATTTACATTCAGTACAATTTACTGGAGCAGCAACCAGTCCTTTAGCTAACGGGATAATAATGATTACAAATGCTCATGTTAATTACACAAATGTATCCATGGCTATAACCAACGCAATTCCAGATGTACCAGTACTGGATGGGGTACGTTGTGATTACAGACAAAGATGCGGGATAAATCAATTGAATAACCTGTCTTTATCTTGTCCATATAATTTTGACGTGCTCCCACTGAAACGAAGTTTTCATTTATTTTCATTCCAATGTAGGATATGTGCAAAAGGAATGTACAGTTTAATAAGAGCTAACGTTAAATTGTCAATGCCAAAAAGAAAACTCATTGTGAAGAAATCTGATTTTAAGTGTTTGCCGTGTCCTCCTGGTGGAAAATGTGTATATGAAATACAAAGTAAAGGTAATTTTTGGGGATACGTCGAGAGTGATCACAAAGTAGTATTCATACCTTGCCCTGCTTCGTATTGTTGTCCGCCCAAAAAATGTGTTTCATACAATACTTGTAATAAAAACAGAACAGGAATACTTTGCGGAACTTGTCAAAAAGGATACCGGTTGAATTATTTTAATAACAACTGTGTTAAGAATGAAAATTGCAATCAGTTGCTGTTCTGGTTATTGTATCTAACGTTTGCAATACTTTTCGTCGTGTTATTGATGTACTATAAAACTATATTCAAGTATTTGTACACCAATCTGGAAAAATTGAAATGTAAAAGAAAAAAATCAGTTAATAATGATTTGTATCGATACAGACCTTTTGAAGAGGGTATGGAAGAATACACGGAGGAGCAAGAAAACTCCCCTGACAACGATGATAAAACAGAAAAGAATGGTGGTAAAACAGACTTATACATCTCAGGATTAAAACCTATCACGTTTTTTTATTACCAAATACAATTATTAACAGAAATCCCCATACCTGAAAAATTTGATCACGGATATGTAACAGTATTAAAAAACTCGATAACACACTTTTTTAATTTTGAATTAGTTCAATTTAACATGTCTAAATTGTGTCCAACAAAAGATCTTGATGCACTGTCGAAATCACTGATCAAACTTGGAAATATCTTTATTCTTTTTATCATACTTTTTTTATTAGCTGCAATTATAAAAACTTTTCAGCTTATTAGAAGGAAAAGAAACTCGACGTCCACTGGAACAACAACTTACAAAATTATGAAGAACATACGAGCTTGCTCGATTCAAGTTACTTTGCTTGGTTATACCGCAGTAAATACATTTTGCTTTCGAATGTTAAATTGTGTTTCGATAAACAATGAAAATTATTTATACATTCAAGGAGATATCAAATGCTACACCTGGTGGCAATACTGCATTATGATTTACACTGTATTGTGGATAATTCCTTTTACAGTATCTGTGCACATTTCTGTAAAGATGCTACGAAGAAGTCAAATAAATCTAAAGCAATTTTACCTTTCATTTGCCATCCCACCAATCTCATTATATTACTACTTGCGCTCCGTATGTACAAACAGAACATTGAATGTCATGAATAACAAAGATGATATAGACAAGGTTATAGAGATTTTTATTGGTCCTTACAAATCCAATGAAAATGGTCAATTAAATTGGGAAGCTGTTCTGATTGGTCGACGAATGGTCCTAGCAGCCTTGTGTGCATTCACTGTAAATCCCATCTTACGAGTGATTTTCGCATTGCTGTTATTGCAGGGTTGTCTTCTGCATCATCTGTATGTTTTACCATATCGTACGCGAATCTTGAACCATGTTGAGACTGCATCACTGTGTTGTTTAATATTCATCAATACAGAAAGATTTTTTTTTGCATTTCTTTACATGAACGATGAGTCAAGCGTACCTGGCATTACCACAATGGCGACAGTCTTCGTGTGGACAGAACATGTAATTCTGGTAGCACCATTGTTAATAATAATTGTTTTATTTGTGTTTGCACGGTGCCGGAAGTTGGGTTGTATGTTAACAAATTGTTTTGTTGAACGAGATGAGTAGAAATCACACGATGTGAACATCACACACGTCGGTTCGCACAATCCAGACCTGTAGCAACTAAAAAGGGGCAATTGCCCTCCCCTCAATAATTTTGAAACATGAAAATGAAAACATTAATTATATTCTTTAATTACCACAAGCGACGATATAACACATAAATTGCATCGTTTTTAGATGCTGTCACAATTTGCAAACATCCACCCTTCAGGGTTAATAATAATAGTAATAAATATATAAAGTTGCGATTGCTGGCCTGTATGAGACAAAATTGTGTGATGAGGCAATATTAACTATTATAATTATTATTATTATATATTTACAAAAATAGCCGTATATTTAATACTTTAAGTTCTGCAGATCAATTTTTGTGCTCTTATTGTTCAATTCTGTGTACAGTTTTGCTGGGTCCAATGTATAATAAGATTTTCACTTAGAAGTTAAACCGCCTAATTTTATCGTGTCTGCACTTATATATTATGTTATAAACTTTTGTAAATATTTTCAACACTCTGTCTCCTCTATAGCAATTTTGAAGTTGTGGAAGATACAAAAATATCGTCTAACCTACTTCGTTTGTTGGGTCTTTGTTACTAAAACTTTGAATTAGAAAAAATGGGCTTCTTGTGTACCTTTTCTGGTCTGTTGCTTTACATTGTATATATATCGTATATTACTCGTTTATTATATTTTAACGTGGTTTATAGTATATAAAAATACTTAATTACTTTGTTAATACTTTGTTATAGAAAATGAACAAGTCACTTAGTTAAGTAATCAAGAAATGAAAAAAATCTTGAATAAAATACATTTTTTCTATTACGAGAGTAAGGTAAAATAGATCCATCCAATTATTGTCAGAATAAAATTTGGTTTATGACATTTAAATCTGATGAATAAATACATAACACGGATATCACTTGGCAAACAGAAATAAAAATAGAAGCTGCTGAACATTCAGGACTAGGCAGGACACGCCCGAATCAATTGTGGCGAGCTGTCTGATCAAAAAGGAAAAGTGTCAATCTGCCTTAACCCCCTATTATACCTGGGAGGGGGCACAAAGTACCCGTGTTTTTTAAACGTTACTTTTGTTGCGCATGTGATAAAGTGCTGGAACTTGACGTCATTTCTGATCCTAATGACGTCACCAACTTAATTTGTTACATGGAATGGGTTTGACATTCTGCAACTGCAAGTTTGATAACGTAAACAAAATGATTTATGGCGCGCGGGCACTTTATGTCCCACTCCCTTTAGAGTCAAAAACAGCCCAGGTATAACAGGGTTAATACCATGTCTCGTTAATTTTAATTTTATATAGGTATAATCTCTTATTTAGATTGTATATTTTCAAGCTGTGACACGTATATGCAGTATGATTGAATTTAAAGTTTGCAAATATATATATTAATAACAACAATTTTTGTTTTAAAAAAATTCACAAGCTTATCACTTAATCATTTTCCTGCTCAACCATCACCCAGTGATTTTCCTCTTTTTCTGCTTTATGAGAATTAAGGAAGGTGTGTCCAGCTACTTCATGCTCTCGTCCAAACGTGGTTCTAAATATAGAAGACTGGGTTGAAGGTTTTCTTTTATTGGGGAGATAACTCGTATTATTTGTGTCACTTTAAAAGCCCAAACTTATACGAGACTAAACTTTATCAAGACAAAGTATTCACGAAAACGTTCGATTTCACTTTCGCGAATGAAGAAATATAATGCAATATTCGAGGCATGAAACTTCGCGAATGAAGGGATGGAGAATTTCGCAAGAATAATCTTTCGCGATTAAAGCTTTCTAGAATGACCAAAAAGCATAAACTTTTGCGGAAAAAAGAAAAAAATTTGAAGAAACTAGCGAAAATTAATACATTTAATAGAATATAGTTAATTCCACAGCATTTAATGTTCGCAAAAATCAGTATCATGGTATATATAGGATATACCATGATACTGATTTTTGCGAACATTAAATAGTAACAATTAACTTACCTAAAACCGTATTCATGTAGCGCACAAAGTCTCTGGTTCGTCTTGCAGTGATTAAACATTATTTTCTCATTAGCCTGAAAATACAATAAAAGATATCGTTGGAGTTGTGTAAACAACTTAATAGAACTCGCATAATTTTATATACTACGATTTTAAAAATCATTCAAATCTAACAAAACCTGTTTTATGAAAGCTTACAAGCAGCAACGGTTTATTTGCAGACCACTGTGTTAAGAAACCAGGGGTAAAAATCACGCTCGTGGCGGTTGCGAATGCCTGGAGGACTGCTGCCTAATTCGCTTGATGACCTTGATGCTTCAGGTAGAAACGATGGCTGTTGGTCCCATGTGGATTTTCTTTCCCTATATCCTTTCTCTGTCTCAAAGTTTCGCAACCTCCATGAGAGTTCAGGTTAAAAAAAAGTCCACTGTACAAAAAAAAATGGGGAGCTTAAAAAGGAACAAAAAAGGTGTCACTAGTTAAAGAAAATGACCTATAGAAATAAAGAAGTGCTACAGAGGTACAGAAGGGTCCTAAAATATCAAGCAAAAAGCAAGCCAACGTAGCGTGGCTTACGATTGTATTAAGCAAGAAACCATTTCCACTTACTGGTACAGGTGTGCCTTCGCTTTCGAATCTCTGCTGCGGGTCGAAATGAAGAATTTGCCTAAAGTGAAAATACTATCTAAACAGCTGCACAGTTTGTTGGAATAGTATAACCGAGTAGCGAGGGGCTGAGAATGATATTTGGGGCAAGACATAAAGAAACTGCTGAGCAACTGACCAAGCCGAAAATTTCAAAATGACGTCAACGGAACCAGTAATGACGTCATACATGTTATCTGCAAAATAGCAAATTTTAGTCTTGATAATACAAAACCTTACTGGTATGTATACTTGGTAATACAACAAACATTTATCAGCATATATAGAACAATTGGAGAAACAGAAGTTCTCTTGTGACATTCTGAAGAAATCATTTTTTATATAAAAAAAATAGGGGAAATTCCAGGAAATGAAAAAATAAAAAAATAAAATTATCTTGTACATAAAGGTACGAACCATAGTTAACAAGATTGGCCAAGAGTATTAACCAAAAATATGATGAGGCTGAAATAGGAGTCTTCGTAAGAAGATCCAAGTTGAAAAAAATACACTCTGCATGAAAGAGTGTACGTATAAAATGCGTTTATCTTACTTAATTTTCTTAACTGGTAAAAATTGCTTTGACTTACCTTATATGAATAAAAAACTTACCAGTGACATAAGTAAGATACTGTACTGGTAAGAGAGACTTCTTGTAAACGAGATTTCTTGGCATTTTTCATAAAAGTGGCAACATCACTTGATAATTTGAGCTATGGTCATTACATAAAATCAAAAGTTATTATTTACATTACATTTGTAAAGCATTAAAGGTAGTGGTTGTTGTATATTTTTGATTTGGTGCTTTTAAAATTGGGGGAGGGGGAGATTCTCGCAATTTCTATAGTTCAAAAGCCAAAAAAAGTCAATTTAACTAGATTGTAAAACCAACAAAACACGTGATAAATAGTGTGTAATTTCTGTTGTTATGTGCATTGTTCTGATAGTTCAGATCCTAGTTGACTAAAAATTTATTATGTTTTTAAACAAATAACAATGTAATGATCAAGTTTTTATTTTTGCGATATTTTCAGAATCTTATTCTTCCAGTGACATTTATTTTCGCCAAAATTGTCTAAAAATCGCAAAAGATTATTACATGATGCCTACCTCTCCTCCAATCCCTGGTAAAGTAGTAAGAAGAAATTGTTGTCCATATGTCAGAAAGTCTCCTACTTGACTGGCACCATCACAACTGTAAGCAAAATATATTACCAACTACAATACTATAGACTTCTTTTTAGAGGAATGCAAAGAGAAGAGAAGTTATTCAAGTTTTTAATATTTTTTGATATTTTCAGAAATTAACTTTTGTAACAGTCTCAGTTTATAACGTATCAAATCATCGAAATCATCATTTAATGTCATTGTTGTCCTTCACATTGCCAATTTTTTAAAACCAAAAATCATTGCGTGAACTCAGAAAAATGTTTGGGGCAAAGCCCAGAGGCAGAACGAGAAAGACTTGGCAGGAGGTTATAAGGACAGACTTGATACAGAGGAAGTTGAGTTTAGATCTAACACAGTCTAGATCAGATTGGAAGAGGGTCACTAATATACCCCGTCCAACCCATGCTAGCATGGGAAATGGACGTTAAGCCGAGAATGATGATGATGATGATAATTTGTAATAGGCAGAGCACTAGTGATAGAATCTAGGGATATGAAAAAAATCTTGCAATGAAGCAGGCAAACACAAAAAGGAACTCTTGCATATAAATGAATAAATTACTTGAGCCAAGAGTGTCCAATTCAGTCCTTTTTCCTCTGGGAAAAAACTTTTTGCTGAAAAATCAGTAAGACTTTCCATATCTATATGTGGATCACTAAATACCTGTGTGTTTAATGATGACATTACTATTTACTTCTTTGTAAGCTTACCTGGTTATAACGAAGGCATTTCTAAAACACGGTTTAAGAATTTTTGATGCTGATACTCCACATGGTGCTGACACACTGTTTGCTTCATGTAAGCGACTGTTGGATAAATTTATTGACAAATTAGCTTCTGTTCTAGGGTTATACAAACAAATGATGTCACCAAAACAGATATTACCATTCTTTGGTTTGCTGAGCTCAACCTGATAGTAAAAGGACATTCAATAAAATATGTGTTAAAGAAATCCATTCCTAACAAATCCAAAACTATGGCATCAAAGTTAATAACAAACCATGGTACAGTATTCCATAGATTTTTCCAAATAAAATTTATTAAAAACTTCAATGTTAGCTATAATTTATAACCAATTTGTCAGTATCATATGATTTACATGCTTGAAAGAATCTAAACAAAAGACTTACATACTGAAGTAACTTAGAAGCTAAGTTATTGGCCTTATAGATTAATAGATCACCATTTTCTTCCTTCTCTACAAAGTCTTTAAGGAGGTCCTAAAAAGAAATATTAAAATTATTTCTATAATATGTATACAGCTGAGATATAATATCAGTAGTTATATACTACATTACTTCTTCTAGGCAAAGATCTTCAATCCAGTTTCCAACGCGAACTGAAGGATTATATGTTCTTACACTCATTTTTACCTAAAAAATAAGTGTCACTTTATATACGCTGAAGAAAATACTCTCACTCGTAAAACATACATTGAATGAAGGTTTTGACTTCAGTTGTTTATTATATATGTTCACACTAAATGCTATAATAGCTATATGAACGATTTTAAGTAGCTGAGCTATAATAGATTTGGTCCAAAATTTTGTTGTTTTTAAAGCGTTGGAGCCTTCAGGCTCTACTGATTGTTATAAAAAAGCGTGCATATCCTAAATGTTATTATATGCTTATAAATGAATTTAACATGTATATATATATCGTTTAAATTTAAAGAAAAAGTTTAAATTTAAAGAAAAAGAACTTGAATCTCAATGAGTGCTACATGAAAGCTTGGAGGAAATATGAAAGATGAAAGGTTTTCTCATTATGAACAACACATGTACCATATTTGTTTGTTTATATTCGTACCATAATCGCCCTAGTAACGTTTCTGTGTTTACCGTGTGCGACCAGATCTCAGAGGCTTAGGATTTAGAGTTGCTTAGAAGTTTTAAAAACCGAGGAAAAAAATAAATAAGCAAATATGTCAAATAGAAGGTCCAAAATGGTACCATTACTGCGACAACATGCTGACGAGGGTATCTTTTGCTTCTTCTAAAAAATATAAAATTTGAGAGCACGTCTTCTCCAAAATTTGTTTATAAATATCAGAATATCATTCCTATTATATTAAGAAATAAACAATAAATATTAGAGATGATGTGTCACGTCTATAATGAAGTAGCTGTTGAACTTTTTTTATGATATGTGATATTTTATGCTTCTGTAATGTTACCCCCTATTTTTAAACGAAAACAAGAAAGTGGGAAGCTTTCTTAAATTTGTTTGATAATGCTTTTAACTGACCACTTTCCCATGGCGTAGTTGTTTTGATTTTATTTTGAGAACAATGGCAGGATTAACATAACACAGTAAAAAATGGCTTAGCTAGCTATTAATGAAGATTAAATTTTTTTTTGGGTAGCATCAGATCAAGGAGAAAATGTATTTAAATTTTAACTATACTCTTCTTAAAAATTTTTATCAATTTTAAATGAATATAGATGAGTTGCGAATGTTTACAAAGTTCCGTATATGCACGCGCATTTTTACAATCGTTGCGGTCTGTTCTTTACATTTCTTGTCTGTGTGCGCATGTCTACCGTTTTTGACGCAAAATCAAAGCAACTACATCACACTGCAACTCATCTATTTCTTTTTTGGATGGATTTTTTTTTATTACTGTTGTATGTTGTTTATATTTTCTACATATAGCAAAGCTTACACATGCACAAAACTGCGCAAACAGCTGCAAAGTATAATTAAAGACTACTGCTGTCAGAATCCATTATATTATGTGCTTAAAACCCTGGTCAATTTACCATATTTCTCCACAATAATTTTGAATTTATGAGTCATTAAAACACCTGCTTGTCATAACACTTTCCTTCGTTCTTTCTTTGTTTTAACGCTAGTCTCTTATATTACTACAAAAAGTTGCCTGTAACTGAAAATACCGAACCAGGCAAAAAATTAGCTTTCCAAAGCAGATATTTTTTTCTTTTAAAGAATGCGCAAATTCAAAAACATCTAATTTGTTTATCAGTTATTTAAACATTACAAAGTAATTACAAAGACTAACGTTGTAAACAAGTGGAAATAACTGATGTCATTTCCTGTGTGGGTAACTAGGGGACCACCTGGGATCAAAGTAGTACTACTTTTCTAAAGCTTCAGAACAGACATCATCAAAATACATTTAAACCCCAATATCTTTGTAACTGTTCGTAAAAAGTACATGATCCTATGAATTTTCTTTTACTTCAACACAGGTTTTTGCCGAGGTCAGCAAAATTTTTAACCCTTCTATCGTCTTAAATGTTCCTCAAAACACATAATTCTATAAATTTTCTTCATCACCGTTTCAAACTCTTCACATTAGAGACAACGGTTAAACAAATTTCTTAAAATAATTTTTTTATTTATGTGCTGCTGACGTCATCTAATCTCAGATTTAATGATGTATCCCTAGAATAGTCTTTTGTATAGAGAAAATATATTAAAAATAAGAAAGAATATGCTTGTCGTTACACCATATCTTCTTCTTCTTTTTCACTCTTTCACTATTATTTTGTTATATTGTGCAAGGTTATTATTGTGTTTACCAAACTATTTAACACTTAGAAAGACCTTCATTTGAATTCTTCTTTTTAATCGCTGTTAAACTTCTTCAATGTTTTACATCTTCTATTGTTATTATTATCATCAACTATCTTCTTGTGGTCTGCGATTTATTTCTCCATTCTTCAGAGTTTCTTTCATGTTGACACTTCCTCCACTTCTACACCAAGTCGGATGTTCACATCCCATAAGGTGTTCATTATCTTTTTCGCCTTTATTGCACAACATGCAAAGTAAATTGCCTTGATTCAACTTCTTGTTATTTGCTTTTGCATCCTTTATACATCCTTCACTTGCAGCACCTTTATTGCATCTTTTAGTTTCAAGGCTGTAATATACTTTTTCCTTTCTCAATCATCAACATTACAGAATGGCAGCTTCTTATGAGTGGATATTTCCTTCTGGACAATGTCAATGACAAACTTTTTTATGCACTTTTTAACAATCTTTCTCCATTGATCTTTACTTTTCCCAACACTATCATTTATCTTGATAGCATGTCTCATCTTCAGCTCTCTCACATGTTCTTTCTATATGGATGACAAATATACCCATCTATGCATTCTATCATAACTTTCCGTGTATGCCAATACATTAATTTAGTTTGGTCCATCTTCTGTTGAATTGGCCACATTCTGGTTTCAATCAAAAATCCCCAATAGGTTGTGTTCTTTTTTTTGCTCTGACGTAATTACAAGCATCTCATATTCGTTTTTTAACACTGATCCCCATGCCTCAGTATTGCTTAATATTCCACTTATAATCATTGTATCTGTCATTGAGAAACATATTTGAAGAGCTCAATTTTTGGTTGAGAATAAGTATTTCTTGTATTTTGCAAAGAACTGACATGTTGAGTTGATTATATCTTCCAATGACTGCCATGTCCTCAACAAATACTTTGCAATCTGTTTTTATTGTGCCCATAGTTTATTATATTGTCGTATTTATTGATATAACCTGTCTGACTTCAACACAATTTAGGTCACCAAACAGTCCCTTGCAAACTTTAACACTTCTGTTTCTAAATTTTAATATTTCAAATTTAACCGTTTTTAGATAAAACAGTTCCCCAATTAAAACTTTTAAAGATTGTTAAAAACCATCCGCCATGTTGACCATATCTTGAATAATATCACTTGGAAAAAAATGCATTATGAAATGTATTATGATCTTTAAGAAAATTGTATTGTTGTGAAAACCTAAATATATCACAACAAATACTGCTTAAAAAGATTTTACATTTAGATCTCCCTATAAAAAGATTGCATGGCAAACATTAAAACCATAAGATTTTATATATTTCTGCTGTTTTTTCATCATTTTAAGTGACAAGAATAACTTTAACGAGAAAAAGTTGCCTCAGGACTGACCACAATGATTTTGTTATTTCAAAAGTATGAAATAAGCTGAAGCATTAATTTATTTTAGGTTGAGATTATGTTTGGTATAAAACAGCTAGTCTTAAAATATAATATTCCCAAATAATTACCTATATTATATGCTATCAAGTTTTTGTTTACCTGCCCTTTACGTTGTAGCACTATTTTAGTTAGAATATGGGAAAAAATAAGAAATCAAACACGAAGCATCCAGATTTGGGTAGAAGCTTAATCAAGGATAAGAACCAAGCAAAAAGAAGTGTGCAAAGGGCTGGTAAAGACTCCTGGGTATGTGTTATCTTTTTTTATACTTTGTAATACTTCTAAATCTTATATAATAATACACCAGTTCTGCTCATTTCTGTGTTTGTAACTGTTGCATAGAAGGTCTTGTTTGTTAAACAGAAACTTTCCTATTTTTTGGCAGAACCAACAGATTGATGACCAAATTTATTTAAAACTTTGAAACCTAATATTCACGAACCTGTATACACATTTCTTGATCAATGTTTTAAGCCCTCAGACAACAATTAATACTTTTTAAAAAAACTTTTGGTTTATTTAAATTACATAAAATTTAAAATCAATTCCATGCTATTATCAAAATAAAAGTGCACCTTACAAAGTTAAATGGTCAAATCAGATTTCTATTTATTCAAGATACTGTCGGATATAAACTTTCATCAAATGCATATTTCACATTTTCAAAATACAGGCCATTTCATAAGATTTTAAGTAGGCGTGCGATGAATCGCACGCCTCAATAATTCCGCGCGTGCGGTGCGCGTGCGATCTTAAAAAATTAAATTTTTGAGAAGCAAAAGTAAAAAAAAATTTCCTTTACCCCCCTTACGCTGCACAGAGGCTATTGTTTTAGCGTAAGGAACATGCGAAGAGCAATGGTAAGAAAAATTGTGAGTAAAGTCATTAATTAAACTTTGTAACTACATGTGGGACAAACAATATTTAATGTAAATTAATTAAGGAAAGTTGAAACATGGCTAATAACGATATTTAACATTTCAATGCTAAGGATGGATCATGAAATACCTTACTAAAATAATATTTCGTTACTATCAAAGATTTTTTTTATTTGATACTTATTTTGTTTTAGTTATTTTTGAACAAATGACATAAATAACGCACATTTAAAATTTAATCTGAAACAAAGTTTTTTAAAAGAACCCAATACTTATGACCTTACGTGCTTTATTTTTTTTCTCAATAACGATTTTTTCACTCTCTCTAAAACACGATTCTGGAGATCAATTTTTCTTTTGTGTTGAATGTTATTCTAATCTATTTATATCTTTGCAATCACATTGAGCATATTGAAATGATTTGCTTCTGGTAATAGAGCAGTATGGCAGGTATCATTTTTAGGTGTTATTGACATGTATTTCACAAGCTAGTGCCCAGGACTAAATTGATAAATGCTGTTAAAAATAAGTAAAAAATGTAACAATTTATAGTTTGAATGATATTCATTCTTTCTTTTCTTTTTTATATTCGCTACTTTCAAACAACAGGTAGCTACAAAAAATGTGAAAAAATTAAAAATACAATTAATAAGACACATGGAACTTTGTCCTCCCCATTACTGCCTCTCATTTTATTATGCACACTATGATTGGTAAGATAAAAATAGGTAATAAAATTATAAAAACATGAGAAAGAATCGTTGTTACAGACGATCTGTAATAATTCATTATTTTGTTTCTTTTTATGCATTTTAACTACGCAGTTTTCTACGTACATGAAAAAGATTTAAGTTAACGATAAGGGTTAAAACATTCTCTGACTTCATATTTAGCTTATTTCGTAATTTCGATAATTTCAGAAAGCTATCACAGACATAAAGAAAACAAAATTTGCATGTGCGATTAATCGCACGCCTAAATAAATCTGCGCGTGTGTGGGGGCGTGCGCGTGCGATTGCACGCCTCTCACAAAATGGCCTGAAATAGAATGTAAAAAATAACTTAACTATTTAAACTATATAATAAACTATTGTGATTTGAAGATAAAAAAACCCTTATAAACTCAAAAGAAACCAATACAGACATTTTTATATTTGTTTAAACAACGAAGATCTTCCACAACAGAAAATCGCCAATGTTAAATGCTATACACCTGCCTGTTTTGTTAACATGTCAATATTTGTGGCAGCAATTGCCAAACGCCAACCCAAAACAATCTCCTAAATCATACTACGGTAATATCATTGTTTTCTTTTCTTAATTTATTAAGCTGCATACTAGTGAAGTTCAAGATGGATACGATTGGAATAGATTGAATTTACAGTCGATAACAGAGCAAAATACACTGGATGAGTTTTTAGAGACTGCAGAATTGGCTGGTGTCGAATTCACTGCAGGTTTAAGATATTTTGTTGCATAAAAACTTTGTAGCATAATAAAATAACTTACAAATGTATTATTTTGTTGTTTATTAGAAAAACTTAATGTAAAGATAGTTGGAACAGGTAGTGTCACTGGTGTGCTTGGTGATGCAGAGAAAGAATCAGTAAAGAAACTTCAAGAAGAAAATAGAAGTTTTGTTACGATACCACGACGGTTAGTGTTTGTGTTTAAAAGGACTCCTTAATTCCTTGGATAACCGTGTTGTGAAGTTTTTCATTGTTTCACTGTTGACACAAGTAATTAAATATTACCACCATAGTTCTCTTCTTCAAGAAATGTCTTAAATAAAGAAATAATTATTATTTGGGGAATTATTTGTTCATTGTAATCAATAATTAATAATAATAAGTAGTTACATTTCTCTTTAGGCCAAAGTGGGATGAAAACACATCTTCAGAAGAATTAGCCCTACTTGAGAGAGAAGCATTTTTGACCTGGAGAAGAACCTTAGCATTGTAGGTACCTTTTGCTGATTTTTCAGTAAGAGACAACAGTAATTATAGTTAAGCATAATATTTAATTTTGAATTTATGGAATAGTCCTCTAATGATGAGTGCCCCTCAGAGCACTATGTTATTAAATAAACACCCTTTTTAAAAAGGAGATGCAAACCGAGGAGGTGCTGTGTTGAGCAGGGGTACTGTATTAAACAGGTGCACTGGAGTAAATATGGAACTTTGCAAATATTTAAAAACGTGGCATGTTGATTTTGTTTTTCAATGAATTTTGAATGTTTAAGCCTGTAAGCTTTTTAAGAGTTATTATAGATTGGCAAATTATCAATAATTCAGAATATGGCTGTATTACAGTTTTTTTCAACTATTAATCAACAGTCCTTAACCATGTCTCTAGGAATGTCAAATGGTGTGCATTTCAATTTTGTTTGATTTTATAAGACTATAAAGCAAAACTCTATAAATCTTAATCTTTTCAATAGACTGGATCAAAAGTATCTTAATAGTTTCTCTCCAATAATTATTTTGTATTATGCCCTAATTTTTTTTATTTTTTTTTATCAGATTACAAGAAGAAAAGAAATTATTGCTAACGCCGTATGAAAAGAATTTAGATGTGTGGCGGCAATTATGGAGGGTTATTGAAAGAAGGTAAGAAATGAACTTTTGTCGTTCAAAAAAGTTTAAAGATTACTACATCTAACTATACATTAAAACAGGCCAAAATTAATATTACTTTAGCATTGGAAATAATGGTCCGTCATTGGTTATAACCAACACTGTTTTTACACATTAACCTAAAAAATGAAAGATAAAATTAAGGAAAAAAATATTTTCAACTTTTCTGAAAACATACTTTTTTTCTAGATTATTTTTAATACATAAACGAGCAGACGGGTCAACATCTATAAATTGTCATTCTTGAAATGTCTGGCTAAGTTAAACTTCCTTATTTCAATCACTGTAGTAATAATTTAATGTATTTTGTGTATTGAAATTGGCACTAAAATGAAAACCACTATTTAAACATAACATTTGGCTAAAACGATATACCAATGGATATATCAATGTTTTGAGTGTGACCATTTATATCTTACAACTGCAAAAATGTTTTTTTATGGACTGCAGATTTAAGTTAAAATTAACGGAGTATGTAGAGGCCAAGTGGTCCTTTCTAAATTGCCAAAAGAATTGATTCGGTTTGAAGACTCACACCACACAGGACAAAACTTGGCCCTTGGAACCCTGTATTCAATACAGGGTTCCAAGGGCCAAGTTTTGTCCTCATTGATGCCCTGAGATTCTGAGAAATAGCTTTTCTGCTTGTGGTTATGGTCATCAAAACATTTCTTGCTTCTTTAGCTTTGTAAAGGGTTATAGCTAGCTACATAGCTACAACGCTGGACATAATATATTGGGAAAAATGCAGAATTTTAAAGATCGCAAGCACATGTAATTAAGAACGCCATTTCTATCTAAGTGACACTCACTGCAAACGTGTCAAATTAGAAACATCCATTTTTTAATTAGGTCTAAAATCTTCAGTATTTCGGACCTTCTAAGGTAGTGGAGTGTTTTTTTCCACAATGTTCACACAAAGTACAGCTAACGCAAGATTTGCCATGAGCAAATCAACCCCAAGTGTTGGGCCACTCACACAGTCAAATATATGCTATTGATTCCACTCGCCCTATATTTTTTTTTGCCCAACTTTCACCAAAGCATTAAACCATAACAGGGCATGTTACTTTTAAGTCTACCTTTGACTGTTGAAACATGGATTCAGATGATCATTTATGTTTATAAAAGGTTTTTCATAAGTTTCATAACCATGCACAAAATTCACAGCTGTATACCTCAACTGCCACTGTGTTTGCAGCCAAATTCTAGAATATGTGGTTGTTGTTACACCCTCCTCCATTGTGATCATTCTAATTAATATTGAAAAATACTATATTGTGTTAAAAACCCATTTTTATTAAACAGATTTTGCGTGTGTGTTTTTATTATAGTTTTGTTACAGAAAGACATGTTCCTATATGTTTGTTGTAACACTGTTATGCTGTTTTATGTTCTGTTATTCTTATCTTTTAATGTTACAAGGTTGATTGCAAGGTGATTTCTTTGGAATAAATTACAAGAAAAAACAATTTATTATTTATCCAAGCATTAGAAGCTGAAAGGGAAAGAAAAAACTTGTTTAATTTTTTTCTTTTTAAAAAAATATAATTTAAATTTAATTTCACAAGCAGAGTAAACTGAGTTTAATGGTATTAGAAACAACAACTAAAAGAAAAACGGTTTACTATAACCCAAGGTAATGAGTTAATGCTAGATAATGATTTAAATCATTTAATAGTGGCGCAGTGTTTAAGGTTCACTGCTCATAGAGCTTGCTCTGTGAATTGCCGTAGCTTTGTGTGTTGCACAAAGTAATAAAAGTATTCTAGCGTTTGGAGGATTCTAGATTTGGAGGAAAAATTGTCAATTTTTGTATCAAAATTTAGGAGAGCAATTTAATGCTTGGCAACAAACATTCATGTAAACGCTTCATGCTTGCAAGTAATTGCTCGTGATTAATGTCAAGGCCTGAAGCATACTTTTGAAAAGTAGAACTTTTGCAGCCTCCCAGATGCAGGGCACGCACTAGCCAAGTAATGCTGTTTGTTTATTTCGAGAAGGAGCTGAAAAACAATTTCCCGAACATTATTTCCACAGTTGTGGCTACATTAAGTTAAGTATTAAAACCGCACAAAATTTTTTAACATTTTAAAGCATAAGTATATTTCAAGCAGCTAAACATCATAAATGTAAAACGATAAAAGAAACTGTGTCTTAGCTGCCACCAGCATGAAATTGTAAGTACTTCTGGATCCCTCCTTAAGTCAGGTTTGCGGGTAGTTCATAAAAAATGAAAGAAATTTATCTCTATATTAAATGAATTCACCTAATTTGTTAATTTTCTTCCTGATGAAAAGCAATTTTATTAAAAATGTTTAATGTATTGTTTATTTATTTTTAGTGATGTCATCTGTCAAATTGTTGATGCACGTAATCCACTGCTGTATAAATGTGATGATCTAGTAAGAAAAACATGTTATTAAGTTGATTGTAATCTGGTGTGACATTAGGCCTGAGTGCTAGAAAAAAAGTTTAAGGATACGCTATACCTTGCGAGCACGATTTTTTAAATCACTTTTTAGTAAAAGTAAATCAAGTTTATTCATTCATACTCAAAAATAATTTGAAATTTTTAACTTCTAAAAAATACAGAGACATCCTGTATTAAAAAAAAAGACTTCTTTTACGAAACTACTTCATTCCCAATTGTCATTCGATGTTCTTTAGAATCGTGATAGCTGTATGTGAAAACGACTCCCTAATTATTTTGTCATTCCTGTAGATTTTTAACTCAAACTTTTATCATTGGGATGTAATATCTAGAGAGTGGTTCACTTTTTGGTGATAAGAGAAATTGCTTAATAACCAAGTTGGCTTTAGCACAATAGCCCTCTCACTTGCAGAGCTTCTGAAGTTTTGTAAATGAGACGTAAAGTGTAATAGATGGTACACAAAAAAATAACAGTAAGAAAAGCATCTAAAATATCTTTAAAAATCTTCACACCTTATGTGGATATTCAGAAGGTTGTCCTTTTAAATTTTATATTTTTCTTAAAAAACAGATGATCATTTCATTTTAAAAAGGAAAACAAACGATTATAATCAATAGTTTTTTTATTTTAAAAAACTTACTCCAGAGGATGATAAGTGTAAAAGAAAAATCAGAGAAAAAGGCTATTTAGATTAAGTCAAATAGCGCTACTTTAACGTTGATATCTTAATTTAAATTAATAAAGCCATTACAGTGCACTTAAAACTTTGAGGCCAAATAATTTGGAAATGAGGTGGTGACGTCAATGATTTTTCACCGCATAGGTAACTAGGGATCACCTAGGACCAATTTGGGTAATTTTCTCAAACCTGGGTCCCCAAATCCGTTTCGGAATGGTCGGGTTGATGACGTTATAAAAAAACCTTAAAACCCTAATATCTCTGCAACCGTTTGTCAAAAGTACATGATCCTATACATTTTCTTGATCAGCGTTTCAAGATCTATACGATGAAGGCAACAGGTATACAACCTTCTAAAAAAAAATTTTGGGTTTCTGACGGGCCAATGCTGACGTCAGCAAAATTTTTAAACCCTTATATCTCATTAACCGTTCATCAAAAGCACATGATTATATACATTTTCTTGATCAGCAGTTTAAGCTCTACACAATAGAGCCAATGTAAAAACAAGGTTCTAAATTTCTTTTCTGTGGATGAGTTGCTGACGTCATCAAAATTCAAATGACGCTTCTTTGTCATTGTTATCCTGCCTAAGTGGATTTTTCCACGGGCCTTATCGACTAGTCAAGATAATAAAAGAGTTTTAAACATGCCAAAAACCTTTGGATGTTCAGATTTTATTTTTCCATTACAGTGTTCTTTTTCAGGATTGTTTTTTACAGTGTTATATTTGAGGCTTTTTTCTTTGGCTTTATATTACACTTTTTTCTTATTTAGGAATCTTACATAAAAGAAGTAGATCCATCAAAGAAGTTTATTATCTTGATCAACAAAGCAGACTACCTTACTGAAACACAAAGGTGGTTACATTTAAATCCTAACTGAAAAAAAAGTATTATTGGTACTGCAGGGGGTAGTAATAAATAACCAAGAATAGTTTAAATTTCAATGCATCCTGGAATGCCTGGTCAATAGATATAAAACTTAGGGAGTAAATGTTTTATAATTTGCAGTTTTTAAAAAAATAACTGACTGCAAATATTAAAATAGCAGCAGTTTTTAAGCATTGTTGAAACAACACAACCTCCAAAATGAAAAATCCCAAAAATATTAAATAAATGATATAATGACTGAAATAACTGAAACATTGGGACCAAACTTTACCACCTGTTTAATTTGTTCTCTCTTATTTTTTGGGTTCTAATGACATGATGGAATAAATAGATTTTTCCCCGTACTTTTGTTTTACAAAACCTGTACATATTTTATAAAGCATTCTCATAACTAACAGAAAATCAAAACAAAATGTTTTCACAGATGATTTAAATATATGATTGTATTTTTGGTGATTTTGAAATTGCTGATGGCATCATGTAAACAAATCCTGACATCAGCAGGAAAATAATTATGCTATCTGTCTGTCTCGTATATTATTAGATTATTAATAACATTGTATTATCAGAAAGCCTGTACTAAACAAGGTTAATAATAATAGCTTGTACATTTAGATCTTATTGGTTAAACTATTTTAATACACAGAGGTCTAAAGTTATATTTTGGTCAGCACTAGAAGAAGGTATGGTGGATGAGGTAAAAAAAAATTTATTCAAGGGTATCAACTTACTAAGGTAATGCAAATTCAGTATCAGCTTCATGTAAAAGGTAAAAGAGATTTGTATGTTTTCTGTGTTCTTTGTATGAAGCTGGTCGTAGAGTTTTGATCAAGCGCGATCCTATGTTTCATTTAGTATATACATACTACTATTTCTTGCTTGATAATTTTTCGTGTGATTATTACACTTTTAGGCAATAAATAGTTTTTGAAAAAAAAGATATTTTCAAAAGTAGTGCTCATTATCTGTAGGTTCCAGTCGAAGAATGTTGACAGATAAAATATCATATAAAAACATTCGGTTTTCATACAATGTTTTGGGAATTAATGTTTTGTTGTGTCACTTTCCTAAACAGTTTATGGAAAAGGTTTATAGCCTTGGGACCATTACAAGAGAATTTCACAGTGCCCAAGCAAAGTCCTTTCGACAGATTAAAAGTGTGTCTGAAGGTGTAAAAAACCTTTTGTAAATAAACCAAAGTGGATATGAGGTTAAGCCAATGCAACTGCGCATGTGTAGTTATCATATATAATATATGGTGAACCTAAAAGATGACTGCAACATGACACTTTGCACTCATGTAAACAAAACAGTATTTTACTTTTTAATATTTTCATGTAAATAATTCCTTTAAAAGGAACCTTGATCCATGCAAAAAGTTAAAGGTGGGCGACTAAATAGAGATTTCCAACTTCTTTGTACGACATTGTTGTACATGCCAAAAATACAATTGTCAATTTGGTAGGTATTGTGCCAATCGATTAGTTTTTTGTTTGTTGCACTAACAGTTACTCTATGCACGGTTAAAGAGATCAATCTACTGTAATCTATAGTTCAATTTTTCAACAATAGGAAACAGCTGACAAACAAGATAACGAGCTTTCTGACGAATTAAAGTCATTGCTATTAACAGAATCGATTAGTCAAGATACAATATCAAAGGAAGAAAACTCGGGAAATGACAATAATGTTGAACAGCATGAAGAAGAAAATACTACAGCTTACATAGACAGTGTTGTTGAAACAACAGAAGATTGCGAATGTCCAAAAAGTGATAAAATTTCTGATAATGATAATACAGAACTTTTATCTCGTAAAAGACTTCTAGATTTTTTCAGATCCTTTGAACAAACTGATGCAAAAAATAAGAAGAATTTTTTAACTATTGGCTTGGTAAAAAATTAACTTTCACTTTTTTGCTATAACCTGTTATGTTTTTTGTTACTTATACCTTTTTATTTGGCCTTTTAGGTGGGATATCCGAATGTTGGAAAAAGTTCAACTATAAACGCTTTAATGCAGGAAAAGAAAACAGCAGTTTCGGCTACGCCAGGAAAAACTAAACATTTTCAGGTAAGTGCAGAAATGCAAAGTTCTCTTAACTACTATGACTTTTAAAAAGGAAACTTGGATCTAGACTAGATGAAAAACCGAGAAATCATTTTCGTGATTTTGCAGCTTTTTAAAATAGCAATAAAAGGATTTTTGTCACAAACAGTATTTGATGTTTCATTTCATTATTTTAGACATTATTTATCGACGACAACCTTTGTTTATGTGATTGTCCTGGTTTAGTTTTCCCAACCTTTGTTTCTACCAAAGCAGAGATGGTTTTAAATGGAATTTTACCAATTGATCAGCTAAAAGATTATGTTGCACCATCAACAATAGTATCTTTTCATTTCGATCTTCTTGTTGTTGTTGTCATTTGTAACTGTTATAAAAGAACACCTTTTATACATGTTTGAAATGTGAAAAACAGGCCTGGATTGGGACAAATATTGTTTTTGTTTTAATTATAAATTAGAACGTAAGAGCATCATGTATGTATTTTAACTTCTAATAAATGTTTAAGGACTACAATCGTGGACAAAAATATTGAGACTAAGGCAATTTTTTACTCATTATCCAAATCTGGACAACACAGTCAAATAGTCAATGCTCTGCAGCCGGCATGCTGCAAAGTCGCTACTTTTGCACACAAGTAGGCCAGACAGAGAGCGTTGAAAAGTTGCTAGTCACATTCTTTAGCACGCCCGCACACCGAAATAATTCACGTCGGGGACCACGAGGGCCCTGAAATTCGTGATTAATGGCTATTCTGACGTCAGCAACAATTAGCACATTTTAAGAATTTTGTATTTACCAAATAACCTAAGATCCAAAGTCCACTCTGAACATTGACAAGTTCAAGATGTGTGAATCTAATATAGAATGAGCCTACGCAATTACTTGTGGCGGCGAACTTCAAAATTCGTTGTCTTGTCCCAACATATTGTGACCACGATTGTAGAATGTCGAATTTCTGACGTAAATTTTTAAAATTTTCTGATGTAAATATTACTGTTCTTAACGTGAAACTAGCTTGCACAAATGATACCAAAAAGAATTGTTGAAAATACTTATGGAATCAATATACCAAAGCCAAAAGAAGGGGAGAATCCAGATCGTCCACCATCAGCTGAAGAAATGCTGTCTAGTTATGGACGTAAGTGGTTTCATCTTTTGAAGTGCTAAACTAAAAAAGATAGAACGCAGACATTTTTTGGGGGGAGGCCAAATCAAGAGAGTTAATAATTTACGATTGTGTGAGGCTCCAGCCGAGAATAAAGCGTAAGAGAAAAACATTGAGATTTTAACTCTCCAGATTGATTAATAACGCTTCCATGGCATAACTTTCTCCCATATTACCAAATTTTAGGAGGTTGGTGTAGTTAAATCAAGTTGCAATTTTCTCCAGTGTTAACCAAACGTGTTAACAACTAGCACTACTGCTACATAATTGTAGAAGTTTTTTACAACATTAGGAATGAGAGGTTTTATGACCAATAATGGTTTACCTGACTGTCCAAGAGCTTCCAGATATATTTTAAAAGATTTCATTAAGGTATGTGTAGAAGTTATTATCCTTGTTGTGCAAGGTTTTGTGATTAGGTAAAACTTGAAAACAGCACTACTTGGTGATCAAAAACACAAATAGAGTGCGAAAATAAGCTTTGTATGACTTGTTAGGCTGGAATACATGCTATTTAAATGTGTGACAAGTTGCATCAAAGTATAAGAATCCTTATTCCTTCCCATATTTTCATATTTAAATATTAATATGTAAAGCCAGTCGCTAGCCACTGCCAATGTAGGTTGATAAACCAACTTAAGTAACTAACCTGGTGAACCTTGCCATGTATATTGTCAAAATGTTGCCTCGCTGAACTTGCTAATGAGTTTATTGTTGCGACTGTTGAGGGATCTTTAAAAATACACCTTCATTCTTTATTTTGTATCTTTACAGGGAAAGCTTTTGTATTGCCATCCTCCACCAGACGTATCTGAAGACGAATATCAACCATGTACAATCAGTCAAAAACTTGTCGAGAAAATGTTAATCAGAGAGGAAAAAGAATCTAAAAGAAAAGACAAAAATAACGAAGTACGTTTTGTAAAGACATCTGTTAGTGCAATAGAGTTCCCTTGAAAGATCTGCTCTGTATCTGCTCTAAAGAATATGGACTAAGTTTTTTATACTGATTTCATTGCAGTATCTGATAATCTCTTATGCGAACAGCATAATTTTTGTTATATTTCACCCTGAAAGTGTTAGCTATTTGTAAACTTATTTTAGGTAGATATGAATGAAGTTGACAAAGATTTCTTTTCAGAGGTAAATCTTTCATTTTTAAGTATTATGGAATTAGTTACATTCTTTGTATACAAATTTTAATTTTTACATTAATATGTAATTTTTAAATTTTGAGATAAAGTCTTTTGAATAACTTAAACAGAGAGCCATTTGACACCAGTTTCTAGCATCACGATCATTTCTTCAAAAATCGTCTCGCTTTGTTTTTTGGGGGGATCTCATCTTGCAGAGGAAACAGTTTTTGTGGAGAAATTACTTCTAATGCAAGCTATCTGTTGGACCTGGAGAAGCCAAAAACTGTACTTAATAAGACAAGGTGACCTTGAAAACCTCAAATATCTTTGATTCCTTGCAGAAAAATCTTAAACCATTTCAGTTTGAATATTTTCAAAGACATTTATATTGATTTATAATACATTGCCTTGCCACAGCTCACTGTGTTTGTTCCCTTTTAATATTTGGCACTGCCATCTTTGAGTATTTGCCTGGATTGTACTTAATGGTTTTCCTGGTGTTTATGTGTGCAAGAATTACTGTAGGAAAAAGCCTTGCAAAGCTTGAAAGAATTGAAAGAATTTGTTATGGAAAGATACCATTTCCTTATTCAACCTTTTTTGTTTATTTTATCTTATTTTTTGTAGAAACCACAAGCGGCACATTTTAAAGCTCCTACGGGAAGCCAACATGGACCGCAACTTATCATTGGAAATGACGTCATACAAAAACCTTGGAAGAGACATGGTAATAAAAATAAAAGAGAAAAGTTGAGAAGAATTTACAACAATAACAACTGATGCAAGTTCACTATTTATCAGCACTGTAAATGAATGGACCTGGACGTTATTTCGAGAAGTGGTGCTACAGGAAACGAAGAAAGAATATGGACCTTACATATTTCTTTAAAATGCTCTTTTTTTTCTTTTATATCTAATAAGATAATGAGGGAATTGTTCATTTTTTAGCGTTTATTCAGAGGCATACTATTTATTTACAAAAATATAACAAAGAACTTATTTGTTATGGAAAAAGAATTGTTCATAAGTTGGGAAATTTTTTTTGTAGAATATCAACTTCACTATCTGTTGAGACAGACAAAGGAAAACTTATCGTGATGATTTATTGTAGATAAAAATTATGCGGACTCAACATAAATGCATCCCGACGACCAAGAAAACTATTTACACTGAATTCCATGCCTTCCAAAATCTTCCTTTTGTACATCTAAAATCTTGATAGGCAGGATTTTTTTTCTTCCTATAACACAACAAATAGAAATTTCAGTGTGAAAAATCTTCAAAGTACAGAGCAATATTTTTTTCTATAAACAAGCGTGTGAATGTGTCAAAATTTGTTCTTTATTTAGTAGCGTAACATGTTTATTGTGTAAGAAAAAACATGAAAATATAATACAATTTTTAAATATCAATATAGATTTTTACATTTTACGATAATGTATGTTTTGTTTTCAACCTTACTTGTGATATCATTCATGTATGCTAACTGACTGTTGGGCAGAGTAGGTATATAATACATTGACTCTTTTTTTAACAATTAGTAAAAAAAGAGAAATGGATTAAAGGACATCTTATCCTTTATTTATTTCACCCTGAAAATAATTAAAAACAAAAAAAGTTGATGCAATTGTTGTGCCTAAGGTTTTTTTATTTTAACAGCAGAAAAGAAAGTTAAAATGATTTCCACTTTTGTGTTATTGATCAATAAAGTTTACAAAATCAGTTTTTCTTTTCCTTTGGGAATGGGAATGGAAGGGGACTCAAATATTTATTTATCAGATTCAGTGATAATTTTTTTATGATAACTATTGTGAACTGGATTGTACATTGTAAAATATTGGAATACTAAAAATTGTTGGATTTAATAGGAAAAGTCTTGCCAATAACATACTAATTCTTTTGCTGTGATCTATACATTGTATTTTTACAAAGCAATCGAGGGATTAAAATAATGCCACTGAGACTGTAGGTGGTAATATGTTGGTTGATTTTTAAAAATTTGCCAACATTTATTAGACAATAAACATTTTTTAATGTAACTCAAAAATTTAAAAGCTATTTGTGGAAAAAATGCGTTTGTTTTATTTTGAGTTTTCAGAATAAGTTGTTTATTTTCTTTACTGATATGCCTAAACAACAGCTTGTATACAGGACTTGAAACTAGTCAATAGTTGCGAAGTCAATTATTTTCAGCATCCCTCAGAATTAGTTACTTCACGCGATACTGGATAATGTTAATTGATACTTGATATATGGGAATTCAACTAGTTAATAGTTACTGGATAATGTTAACAACTAATTGATACTTGATATATGGGAATTCAACTAGTTATAGTTACTGGATAATGTTAACAACTAATTGATACTTGATATATGGGAATTCAACTAGTTAATAGTTACTGGATAATGTTAACTACTAATTGATACTTGATATATGGGAATTCAACTAGTTAATAGTTACTGGATAATGTTAACAACTAATTGATACTTGATATATGGGAATTCAACTAGTTATAGTTACTGGATAATGTTAACAACTAATTGATACTTGATATATGGGAATTCAACTAGTTAATAGTTACTGGATAATGTTAACAACTAATTGATACTTGATATATAGGAATTCAACTAGTTAATAGTTACTGGATAATGTTAACAACTAATTGATACTTGATATATGGGAATTCAACTAGTTATAGTTACTGGATAATGTTAACAACTAATTGATACTTGATATATAGGAATTCAACTAGTTAATAGTTACTGGATAATGTTAACAACTAAATGATACTTGATATATGGGAATTCAACTAGTTATAGTTACTGGATAATGTTAACAACTAATTGATACTTGATATATGGGAATTCAACTAGTTAATAGTTACTGGATAATGTTAACAACTAATTGATACTTGATATATGGGAATTCAACTAGTTATAGTTACTGGATAATGTTAACATAGATGTTATTACTTGCTTCTTTAGTTGAAAAAATAATTTAGCATATTTTATTGCTTTTCTGAAAATGGAGAACAATGGTAGGTAAATAATTTCATCTTTAGCTTTTATGCTGGGTTTTTCCATTTTGTATTTTAAGGCCTGTGGCACAATATTATACAGTCATACTACTCTACCAATACGAATTAACATTTTGGGCGACAGTAATAACATTTATTCGTTGCTATCAACTTACCATTGTGGCTTTAATGATAAGTAACAAAAAATTATTTTTTAATTTTTTTCGTGAAGGGTAAAAGAAAAACAAATACGTCAACAGAAGATGAGATACCAGAGAAGGTTGCCTGCAGGTAATCTGTTTGCTTGTCGTTATAATTGAAGAATCTTTTTTTCTCAGCGAACGTTAAAAAAGTGCCAGTGCTGTATTTTTTGATACGACCAGTTGCACAAAGGTGCCATCATGGTTTAAAAGGCTGCCAAAAAATGTTTGGAAATTTAAAATTAACAAAAGATTCATAAAATAATTTTAAAAACAAGAATCGGTAAAGGGAACTATAAAGTCGACGTATAATTTGTCAAGAATTCAATTTAAGCAAATTTGAAAAAGAAGCATAATGAAAATTTCTCCACCTTTTTATTAGAAAGAGATAAATGAACATCAATTCAATTCAAAAGGAAAATCAAATGTGACAACACATAGCAGTCATTCACAAAATTCCTTCTTTCGTCGACAGGAGTAAATTTAACTTTTTCATAAAAAAAATAGGGGGAAAAACAGCAACTCCTTTTGATGAAATATCTCTACAGTTCAAAGCTTAAAACAAAAACAAACTCCAATATATACGAATCTTATTACTTTGTCCGTAGGGACAATGTTAAGAATTGGTATCTGACAATAGATACAAATGCATTAATGCATTGGTCCTTTTGATGATAGGTTATGTATTGTCAAGCTTTCTTTCAGACCTAAATCCTAAGTCTTAAAAGTTATGAAAACTTGGTATGTTATTTCAGTTGTTCAATACTAGGATTCTAAGTTTTTAGGAAACACCCATATATGTGTAAGCTTTGTTTTGAACTTTGTACTTACTTTAGAATGACTGTCGTACTGCCAAAACGTCCATATAAATTTTTCGAGATATTTGTCAGTAAAAATGCTTGTGTTTAGGACAACATATTTCACAACGATTGCTGCCATTTTATTATTTATCTTTCCAGTGATGTCGAAAGACTTCAGGAGGATGAAGACGAAGACCTACCAAACCCTTTTACACCTGTTAAAATGCAACCCAGTATGTGTATATTTTCATGAATCATTACGTTTTGTTACAATTTTTAATACATGTTTTGTTCTAACACAGGTGATTTTAAGGAAGGCGACTTGGTATTTGCCAAGTTCGAAAAATATCCGTTCTGGCCAGCTGTTGTAAGTTATACCTGGTGTTGATTTGTTTCTTTTTTTTTCATATAGAACCCATTTTTACGTTATTTTTAAAATCGATAATCTTAACTACAATTACAGACAAAATCCAATGTTTTGTCCACAGTTGTAGACATTAAAAATCCTATTTCCTACTAAGTAATGTTTATATTTTTTGTCGTAAAATAATGGAGTTGAATGCCTATTTCGAGTTGTTTATTCTCGAGATTGAAGTGAAGCTACGAGCATTTAAATTGTATTGACGAGCAAAATTCTTGCTATGAAAAGCAGTTGCAGGCTGAAAGATTTCGGATTTTCATCTTCCCATGTATGGTTCAATATGGAATAAAACCGGATGTAAAAATACATGAAAACATTTAAACACTAGCAATTGCGCTTAAAACCTGTGTGTAAAACATTGAATGTAATCCGAAATCTTAAAATTAAACATTGCACAAAAGTGCATGTCAGATTAATGAGCATAATTTTCAGTCTATTTTTTTATAAAAAAGTAGGCTTTCTGTTGGTTATATCGGTTTTAAAAGGAAATATTTTTACATAGGAAGCTTAAACAAGTTTTGGGACAATAAATATGTATCTTATTTATTCACAGTCCATTGCTCCTGATGTTATTAAATCCAGTTTGTGATAATTTTTTCCCTACTATATGCCGAAGTACTTAGTTAACTAGTAAATTAAAAAACAGTGCAGTTCGTTGATAAGAATGAACTTTACATTTTTATCGTAGTGACCACGGTACAAAAAATTCCTCAAAAATCCGATTTGTGCTGGAAGTCCTGGAAATGTCCTTAATCAAGATATTTAATTTTTTTTACAAACCTTATAAAAAAAAGTTAATTTTTTCAGTGGTTTAAACGCTGTTTTAAGTCCAGGAAATTGACATGGTTATCCGTTTTTTCCTGGAATTTTAAACTGAAGAAATAGGAAAAGAATGTCCTGGAATTTGTATTTAAAAATTTTGTGTTGTCTCAACGTTTTTATAATCGATATATTTTTTTTTTAGTTTTACAAATATATGAAGAGAAGGAAAAGGAAGTCACCATACGCATTGGTTCATTTCTTTGAAAGTGCAACTGAAGACAACACCAATAAAAAAGTGTATGTTTATTACGTCATGTTCTATTAATATATTTATCCAATCAATAAAGATATATACACTAACTTTATAGTATCTTAATCCCATGTACTGGGGGGTTGCTATCCAGTTTAATAAATAAATTTTATAACTCTTTATGCTATGTTGCATAGTTTTGATATTTCCTGAGTTTTCATAAATATCTATTAATTCTTAGTTACTATACCTCTCAGAGCCTTAAATATTGGCCATTACTCAAAAATACCCCTTAAATTTCTATGAAATGAAAACTTCCGTTAGGGTTATGCTGGAACTTAAAACTTACAACATAACGTTATTTTATTAGGAGAAATCATTTTGAATTTTTTTAAAATTTGATTGAACCGGTTTACCGTTTATTTTGGATTATACACAAAAGTCAAAAAATCGTTATCAGAAAGTTCTAACGTTAAAATTATTTTTAGAAGTAAAGTTAAATAAGACATTATTGACGGGCAGGAATTTTGAAGAAGAGTAAGGGCGGTGAAATTCGCCTAAAACGCTATCGCCAATATATTTAGGGTTCCAAAAAAAACACGAAAAGTTAACGACTTTCGAAATTTTTATTCTGAAAGTGAAAAAGTGGGCAATTTCATCCACATTAGTTGTCGCTAAAATCATAACAAAGAGTGATTTTTCAAAATTATATGATCACATTTCTACGTCACTGTGTAATATTTTGCCGTGCGGGAAATTATCTACGTGGAATTAACATGTTTTTAATTTGCTTTCTCCATATTATTTGTTTATGCTTTTTGGAGATGTTTACCGTGTAACCTCTTTGAACAAACCGATAAATAGAATGATCCGTCATTCACAAGCTTGTCATAATTATTTTCCCGTTTTATTCAAATTGATGTGTTGTTTTATGACAACGTCTATTTGCAGATCCAGTCTAGATATATTGCATTCGTCTGCTTACAGAGGAGTGTATTGGTGTAGTATTTTTTCCGTTGTGCAACAAAAATTGCAATTATTCGTCTATCGGTGTATTAAAAAGTCCATAATGGCGGGTTTAGGCGATAAGAAGTTTATTCACATTTTTGCGATGTACAGTTTTGAGTGCGTTTTTTTAAAACGTTCTTCTAACGAAAGATATCGTTGATCTGTGCAAGTAAAAATAGTTTTAATAAAACCAGGACTGCCTCTTTCATGTTAATTGGATTTTAAATGTTCTCGAACCCCTGAAAACAACGCTTTATAAGCAATAGTGTGAATGTTGTAGGACGAGAATATTTCAAAAAAATGTTCTTATGGGCGTTTAGAAAAGCGAACTTGATTTTGCGAATTCAAGATAAAAATAATTTGCCTCACATAGATTCTACTGGTAAAGAGTGTTAAAACCGCAAGGGTGTTCTTGTTTTTTATCTGAAAAGCATAAGAACAAGATGTACCACTTTTTAATATTTTTTTATAAATTTATATTTCAAGTTTCTCAGAGCGTTAGTAAAGAAAGTACAAAAACGATATTTCTTAAGTTTAATAGGAACCAACAATAAAAAAAATAAGTTTCTTAGATATTTTTATATTACAAACTTTACATTTGAAGTTTAGTACATAAATTATCATGTTTATTTCTTTTAGATATAAAATTTCTCTTTCAAAGTTAAAATCATACACATGCGAGGAACGTGATGAGCTCATTGTAAGTTCGTTTTCATATATACAGGGTGGTCACTACTTCTGGGAACTCCTGATATGAATTATTCTGAATCTATTCCCTTCTTTTCGGTCAGGTCATATTTTTTTATTCTCATTAAAATTCATGTTTTTTTAACTAGCTAACTGCTGGAAGACTGTCGATAAATGAGTGGCAATATTTTCAATATTTAAATTTTTGATGAACAATATTGAAAATTTGTTCATTTTTTTTATAGAAGGTTGGTGAATCGGAATCTGATTTTAACTATGGAATGGAGAAATGTGATGATTATTTAACGAAGCGCGGTATTTATATTCGTTGCGTTTGTTCGATCGTTCGATCGTTCGATCGCTTTTTTTCCTCCTCATCGGACAAACTTTCACAGAAAATTTTCGTGAATTTTGTTATGGTAAGGCGTGCAACTTTTAAAAATCTTCATTTATTTAGCATTGGGAAAAATTTCAGATTTTTTTTACGCCGTTGACGAAGAAGAGGATGATGAAGATGAGGATGAGGAGAGAGAGAATGAGGAGCAGAAGAGTGAAAATGACTTGGACGAAGATAAAAATAATAAATCCGAAAATGTTTCACAAGGTATTTACGTCGAAGCTTTATAATCTGGACTAAAATGTCATAAGCTATGTTATACCAGAAAATGTTGTTCGTGGCGGCTTGTAAATCGAAAAAAATATCTGACAGGTAGAATCTGGAAAGTCAGAGGGGATTATTGTTCTGTGCATTCATCATTAACTCTTCGCTTTTAACTTATATCATGGGCTGCCTCTGTTTTCCATTAACTGGTGTTGATGTATAAAACGTGATTCATTTTATCGTGGTGGGGCTCTGCTACTTCCATATTTCTAAAGTAACACTGTTTCTTTTGCCAAAGTCAAGAAAAATTTTTTTTCCCCTCTACTAGTCAAGGATGTTTTTAGTTTGCGTCTAAAAGCCAGGAAAGGTCAAAATTAGTTTTCGAAAAAAATTATGCAAATTCTGTATAGCAAGGTATTTGAGCTTACTTGCTCAAACTAAAAATATTTGTATTTAGAGATAAAATCGACAGAAATGAGTCCAATAAAAGCTATTATGTCGTATGATTCAAACCGCAGATCGAGAAGAAACGCAAGGTAGTACTATTTGACAAAACATAAACACGATATACCCTGGATATAAAATATTAAAAAGCGTGCGGAATTACGCAGATCGTTATCATAAGCAATTGAACTGTTTCTATCTAAGTAACACACACACCGCACTTGTCAATATAGCCCAGCCAGCCTGACCTTTTTCTCTTCTACTTCTTTCACTGCTAAAATACTGATGATGTAAGAGAAAAGAGTCCGGTACGCCCTCTATAATTTATTTTGGCTGTTAGAAAAAACGATGTTTAAATTTCGCGCATAATCACGTAATTACACATAATTATGCAAGCTTTTAATATATTTTTAAAAATGGTAGCACTCAAAACAACAAAATCGAGCAGCCAGCGTGGATGCAAACTGCACTAAAGTAAAGAGTACTTAGATGAGTGTGCTCGCTAGCTGGCTAAAGTTTTCTTCCAAACATGACATTGTTTAAAAATTTTTAAACCAAGCTTCCAACCGAAGGTAGCGAAATATATGATAACAACGTTTAAATACTAATACGTACTTAAATATACCTAGCTAGCATATTAATTTTCTTCTTTCACAAATGACTCGTGACCCCTTCACGACACGACAACAGGTTCGTCCCGCTGTTTGTTTTCATGTTCGCGGGCATGCTAGAATCAAGTTTTTCTCACTCTAAATCAATCCTAATTTGCCATGGTACACATGATCACACCTGGAGAAGAATTCGCAAAGTTAGCTTTGCACCTTAGTTTGCAGATTATTGTCTTTTTACAGCCCTGAATAAACTAGAGATAGAGGGTAATGTGTTCCATCTGTTAGTACCAAGCAATAGACACACAAAAAAAGATAGACGAAAAATGTAGGAAACTTGTTATTTTTTCTCATTTTTTAGTTCATATATACTCATAAAACCAAATTTAACACGTGCGTAAAACAACTGGCGCATTTAATTTTAATGTAAATTTTGAGAAACTCAAGTCCAAAGCATTGTGTAAGGGATTGTGAGAACATTAAACAAAAATCTGGAAACCCTGGTTAGACGATTTAAGATATAAAATAAAAATTATTTTTCTACTTTTCCAAGGTAAGTGCAAACAGTCGCCTCGAAATATTCTCGTTGCCGACACGTTTTTTAAAAAACTAATTCGTATCGACAATGAATATTTCAACCAATCAGAGCCTTTAATCCATATTACTGATTCAAAAGAGCAGGGTTTACCTGACGTTCTGTATATTTTACAAAACAACACAAACAAATCTATCTGAACATGTTTATCTTATTTTATATTTGCTTAGTTCTTGTAACAAACAGCTGTTGGAGTGGGTTAAACAGTCCAGCAAGGTATGTTAGATTTCAACATTAAAAATAAAAGATCTGCGAAACACTGCTCATTTTGTTCTTAGAGACTTTTTGCAAACAGGAAAAGATTGTAAAGCTTAGAAAGAGTGAGTCAAAAGTAAATCATCATAATATAAGCATTTTTTTCTGCGAAAGCTCATTTGAACTAATAGTATAGTAAGGCCCAAAGGTTTAGTATCGAACAACCTAGCTGGATACAACCTTTTTAACGTCAATCTTGTGAAAAATAGGCTTCCGTATAGCATAAGGCTGACAGTTTATGTGCTTATTTAAAATTTTCATACTTATATGATGGTATATTACCAAGTATAAAACTAATTATTTTTCAGCCATTTCTTTTCGCTGTTACACGTGGTGAGCAGACATCCAACAGACATTCAATATTTATTAAAGGAACACAAAAAGAAAAAGATCGGTTAAAATGGTCATCCGGGTTCGGACCACTTGATGAAGACCAGGTGAGAAGTATTTTGCTTATTATAAATTGGATGTAACTTGTTTCAAATCACGTTGGATGATAAGATGCTGGGATGATTAGTAACTGTCATTGTCGTCATCACATCGGCGTCGTTTTTTTTATTGTACCTTTGAATAATTTTTGCAAATTTTCAATATTGCGAAAATTTGTGTGCGCGAAATGACTTATTCGCGAAACTTTTGGAAAATTAAAAAAAGGAATTTTTCGTTTTTTCTTCTGTCGTTTTAGTTGAAGTTCGATTAAAAGCTACCTTGTCTCAATAAGTAGGCCTGAAATAAATTAAAATTGCGAAATAAATAAAAAAAACTAAAAAATTAAATTTCGGGAATTGTGTTTTTGGAGCTTGCGAAAATTAATCAACTCGGGTATTTTGTCGAGTCTTTGGACGATTGAAAATAAATTATCTTTGCTATGAGCTGAACGCAACGAAATTGACTAATGTTGCTACCATGCTCAGCATATTCACTTTGCGTTATTGGTGTAAAATTTAACAAGCTTAATGTTTCTGGCATATCAAACTAGCTGAATACATGCTCACATTTTAGTTGTGACGCGTTTAGTCGAAGTCGAAAGCAGTACCTAACAAATAGTCTTCACTTATCTCGTCATTATTTTTAAAAAAATATATTTTTCATCTTCCACTCGATTGTGAAAGCAATTCTTCAGTAAAGTTACCTCTTTGTTTTTAGTCTGACGACCTTCTACGCATGCTGGTCACGTGGTATCAGAAAGAATTTCCAGAAAGTAGCTTTAATCCGATCACGTACGTCTCCGAAGTTTGGTTACCCGAGGTACCCATTTCAAGTTATTGTCTGTTTGCCTTCTAAGAAATTGTCAACGCATTCGATACACATTCAATACGCACTCGTTGCGCACCCGATACATATCAGATACGAACTCGTTGCGCACTCGATACATATCAGATACGAACTCGTTGCGTACTCGATGCACATTCAATACGCACTCGTTGCTCATTCGATAAACGTTCGCTACGTACTTAATGCACATTCGATAAACGTTCGCTACGTACTTAATGCACATTTAAAAAGCACTCGTTGCGCATTTGGTACACATCAGATGCGCACTCGATACGCATTCAATACACACTTGTTGCGCATTCGATACACACTCGATTTAAATTCGCTACACTCAGTACATATTTTATATGCACGCAATGCACATTCGATACGGACGCTTATTGGCCTGTATTTTACGTTAACCATCCTTTCCACTTTAGTCGTAGATACGTACTGTTCAAGTTAGTTGTTACCAGTTTTTTTATGCCGTGCTATTTTAAATAATCGAGAAACGTTTAGTTAATTGTATTTTCATATTTTAATTTCTTTGGTCGAGGAATGCGAAATAAAAACAGCAAGTAACAATTGTTTAGTATATGATTCTAAAATACACAGAAAAGTCTCAAGGCTGTTGGCGCGTAAAAAGAGAACAGAGATCGGCCAGTGTTATTTGAGATTCTTTCCAGGAAAAAAGATGATATTCAGCCATTATAGCACCTTGTTGACGTAAAAGGTTACTAAGGTTACAATGAAACAGTTTGATTTTCATCTCTTTAAACGCGTCTTCTATATCTGACTAACAAAATGTACAGAATAATGTCGTTTTTATGAACGGTTACAAAGATGACGTCATGAACCCGTCCGTTCCGAAACAGGTGGATTGCCCCAGCTTCAGGAAATTATATAAGATTAGCTTTTTTACAGGCAGCTTCGAATCTGTAAGTTTTCCGTCGCCATAAACTTACCCTTACTAGTTGGTGGCCCGTGAAAAACTGCACGGATTCACCCGTTTTATACCGCCTTACGTGCGTCTCCTTACTTGCGGTACCATTTTGCGTAAGAGACCGAGCTATACGGGTAATAAAATTTAGTTTCTTTTAGGCTATCATTCGTGGAATAGCGAATACACAGCAGATTTCGTTAAGTGAAGCAGAACTCAAATATCTGAAATGAAAGAAGGTTTTTATCTCTAAAAAAACTGTAAATAAAACTTTGTTAGTAGGTAGATATAGTTATAATTTTTTTTAGGATTTCAAGTAGAAATAGAATTTTAAAAATAAAGATTGTATATTTAAAAAAATATCTTATCTGCATATCCACCCTTTTTTGTGCTAATTTTTGCGTGTCAAGTAAAAATGTGAGTGTGAAATATTGAAAAACTACAAGAGCTTCGTATTTTTGTAAAACGTGTCTTCTCTCTACAAGATTATATACAGTCTACAAATATAAAAAACCCGCCTAAAATATATTAAAAGTTGGAGCACATGGTAAAAACAATAGAAGAATAATTACAAAAGAAATAAACAAAAGAAATATAACACATTATTTACAGTGAAATTTACACGAAAATTTTGCGTAAATGGTTTTCGTCTCAATCTGAAAATCTCGAAAGAATATGTTTTGTCCGCTTAGAGATTTGATCTGAAAATTCTTCAAATGTAATATGAATCTGTTTTGTGTTTTGCAGGCCCTGCTGTTCTCGCCATGAAGAGCAATTTTACCTAAAACCTAAACGCCTGACCCTGGTGAACTTATACAACCATCGCACAATGTACATGCTATTATTGTTCGTTGCGTTCTACGTTTAAAGTCATCAAGTAAAAATATTTCCTAAAAATTATAAGCATGTTCTCCTTCAAGGTGTAATAAATTTCTATTCTTATTATTCCAGCAATAAAAAAAAAATGAGCGCAAATTATTACGTGCAAATCGGGTATGCACGAATATTTCTTCTATTTAAAATTTACTTTTCTAAAAATTTAGATTTTTATGTTGCGATCTTTAAAACAACGCAATAAATTTTTGTAAAAAGGCCTAAAATATGTATACTATTCAATCGATTTCACGTTTTCTTTTGTTGGTCTTCTTCTTGCCGACCTGAATATGTACCGTTGAGTACAAATTGTTTCGAAGTATCCCAGGAAGGGTTTGAAAGACATAATTTTGGCTCGTACTGCCATATATAAGTAAATATTTGCCAGTCAAACGGGCGTGAAATGAAAACAACATATGTATTGTCTTCTAAGGTGTTCTCACTCAACTGCTCTCCTTTATGTTTCCAAAGTAAGTTCATTTCTTCTGGATAAGCTCCATGAACAGCTATATAATTTTCACAAATGTTTAACTTATATTTCAAGCTGGGTAAGTCGCGCACCGGGGGGTGATGGTGTACCCTTGCATCGTGTCGAAACAAGTCTTTCATATCAATCTCTTTTGACCATGCAGCTATCATTTGATCTGCCCATGGATGACATAACATTTTGTGAGGATCTTGCGATAAAAATAATTCTATAACATCCCTTGAAAATAAAATCATGCTTTCTTCTGGACGTGTTATGCCTGGGACATCATGTACCCATCCCCAGTGGAAATATTTTTCCATTGGAACTGGAATTTCATGGAGAAATTTTTTCATGCATAAGAAGTAATCGTCATCCATTCTTAGAAAATAATCGAAATTATAATTCGTTACTGCATAGACCATATGATATAAAAACCTTTTACCAAATTCTATACCACCAGATAAATTTTGGAAATGCATGTCGTGGTATATATCGGATTCATTTTTGACGATGTCATAAAATTCTTGATTTTCAGTAAGTTCATCTGTCATGAAGATACATTCTGGTTTCACCTAAACACAGAAGATACACAAGTAAAACAAGGAATACACTGTAGAGTTGGGAATACACTGTAGAGTTGGAAATACACTGTAGAGTTGGAAATACACTGTAGAGTTGGGAATACACTGTAGAGTTGGGAATACACTGTAGAGTTGGGAATACACTGTAGAGTTGGAAATACACTGTAGAGTTGGAAATACACTGTAGAGTTGGGAATACACTGTAGAGTTGGAAATACACTGTAGAGTTGGAAATACACTCTAGAGTTGGAAATACACTCTAGAGTTGGAAATACACTGTAGAGTTGGGAATACACTGTAGAGTTGGGAATACACTGTAGAGTTGGGAATAGACTGTAGAGTTGGGAATACACTGTAGAGTTGGGAATACACTGTAGAGTTGGGAATACACTATAGAGTTGGAAATACACTGTAGAGTTGGGAATACACTGTAGAGTTGGGAATACACTGTAGAGTTAGGAATACACTGTAGAGTTGGGAATACACTGTAGAGTTGGGAATACACTGTAGAGTTGAAAATACACTGTAGAGTTGGGAATACACCGTAGAGTTGGAAATACACTGTAGGGTTGGGAATACACTGTAGAGTTGGGAATACACTGTAGAGTTGGGAATACACTGTAGAGTTGGGAATACACTGTAGAGTTGGGAATACACTGTAGAGTTGGAAATACACTGTAGAGTTGGGAATACACTGTAGAGTTGGAAATACACTGTACAGTTCGGAATACACTGTACAGTTGGGAATACACATAAGACTAGTTGTTAGCCATGTGTTATTTCGTGAATCTTTATAACAGAGTAGCGATTCAGCTACCATTTTGAATGGAATACAACCCGGTCCTCTGATTATCACCCGTGGCACGTATCTCGAGCGTCGCTATTTCGTGCAATTTAAGAACAAAGTATTAAAAAAGTAGAAAATGCTTCTTGTGTGACCAAAGTTGTTATCCTTACCTTTCCTGTAGGTTTGCATTGCTGCCACCATGTGTTACGTATGGTTGCTCTTCTGTCGTATCTTCTTGGTCCAGTTGATACAATAAGTAATAATGTTACCTTTTTCTTCTTTCCTTTCGGTTTGATATTGAAATTAGCTAAATATGAATTATTTTTAATATAAACAGATTCTCTTGTAGGTTTCTTAAAGTTGGTCTTGGTTTTACTTTGTTGAATGGTATTTGTAACATAACCAGGTTTCTTTAAGTTGGTTTCGATTTTACTTTGAATTATGTTATTTGTGACGTAAACAGTTTTATTTGTAGGTTCCTTCAAATTGGTTGAATTGTCTTCGCTTTTACTTTGATGTACGGTTGCTTGGTAATTCATAAAAAACAATAATGGCCTATTCATCACTTGCAAATGCTGACGCCATGCTGATAGGTAGTGAGAATAATGCAACAGTAAAACAATCTGCATTACCACTATGGCAACTGCAACTCTTCTGCGGCATATCTTCTCTTTGAAAGGTGTTATGTTATATCGCATTTTTAGTTCACTATGTATTATACAATCTAAAAAAGAAATATTAAAAAAGAAAAAAATTATTGTCTGATAATTAATTTCGACAACACATAACTTTAAACAATAAAAGCAATTCCGAATATTTGCAAATCTTCTTGACGTAAAAGCAATTCCGAATATATCTTTTTAACTTAAAATCAAAGTTAGTAAATAATAAATAAAAGTCGATATTTTGATTTATTTACTAAATCATTATCAAGGTACGGTATAATGACAAGTGTAAAAGTGTAGTTTATATACAGTGTAATTCTGTAATTCTTTTGTACGTTCCTGTCTTGCCGATGTACGAATGTTTACTCTTCTTTCTTATGTTGATTTTAAAGTTTTAGAAGATTGCATATATATATTTATAATCTTAACATATCGGCAGGAGAAGGATTTTACATAACTAACTTTAGCTGTAAAATCATACAGAAAATATGTACTAGAAAAAATCTTTTGAAGAATAGTATTTATCACACTTCCTGTTTCAACCCTCTCTACTGTAACACGCTTGTTGAGCAAAAAAACAAAACCTCCAACGAAATTTAAACTCTTACCAAAAGAATAACAAAGATGAGGGTAATCTCTTTGTTTTATTATTAAACGCGTCTAATATTTCAATGTTAATTCATACTACAATCTAGTTGTCGCTGAGAAGAGGATCAACAGTTTGCGATTAACTTTTGATTTGTACAACACTATAAAACGTCGTCCAAATTAATCTGTGTTTACCCTTAATAGAATAAATTCACGAAAATATGTTTTCACGATTTTTTGTCAATTTCGTTATTCGCAAAATCAAATTCTCACGAAATTCAGTATTTCAAATCCTGGTTTATGGCAAATTGGAGAACAGTAAGTCGTTGTGTTTGCGTTAATTCACCAATTTTTGACCCCGTCCACTCTTTGTTTGTCTTAATAACAGGAATAATATTTCCTTTAGCTGACATAGTGCCATCTGTATAAATGTGGAGAGTCGTAAGTTGGTAACATCCTACCTGAGAACCCTTACGTCAATGACAGAGATGATGAGTCCTCCGATAAATTTTATTGGGACATACACATTGATGTTGATAAAGGATGAATTACCTTGTTTTCATGAATAGCCGTAAACATGTGCTACAGGTTTTTTTCTTTTATAAAAATATGCTTTATAAAAATACCATTCTGGAATTTCAGGTTAAAAACAATAGGTCTATTGTTTAGCAAACTTTCGATTGAAATGGATTCATTAGGTGGTAAATATGCAAAAAAACCATGGTGGCATTTTTGGACACGCCCCTAAGTGGATGGTGTCAGCAGTTTTACATTCAGCAAAATTGTTGATTCCAATCAATAGATAATTTCAATCTGAACAATCTGTATAAAACTATATGTTCGAAATGTGCGGTTCTCAAGTTATAGTAGTTTTAAGTTATGTAAAATACAGACCGGAAATTCGCAGACCAGTATCTTAAATCTGCAATAACTCGATACTGACAGGTGATTAAAGCTTCAAACTTGTTACGTTGGTAGATCTTATCAATTGCTAGTGTGTGATACTTAGAACGAGACATAATTATTACCATAATGGCATTGATTGTCTGAAAGTAAATACAGAACAAAAAAGAATTAAACAACAATGGTTAAAGGAAACAGAACATTTGGAAAAAGTAAGGGTAACGAATAAATGGATACAGGTGTACATTGAAAAGAAGAACAGAACAGAATAAGTATGGAGGGAAAACAGTAAACAAAAATAAATGGAAAACTAGCCTTTCACCTACACATAATTAATAGTTATGCTTTTATTTGTTGCTGAGAGCTTGTTGGAAACGACAAAGAGGGAGAGCAAAAGATTCAAGATATTTAAATTACCATTGGAAGCGACGATAGCATGATAGATTATATTGTAAAACGTCAATTTTCTTCTGATAATTTTGCGTTTTGTTTTTGTAAACCCTTGTTAGAATTTACTTGTTTGATATGACACCAAAGAACATTTGCTAGTAAAGTTCTTACATTAAATATGTACGTAATATGTAGAAACAAAACGTGAAGAAAAAAAGGGGAAATAAGAAAAATTTTGTTGCAGTTGTGTTGTAACGACCTCGTGTTTGAATTTATTGTCAACGCAAAAAAAAACTTGTAGAGGACTTTTACAACAAAACATGAAAATAGGGAAAATAGGTATATAACCCATATTCAATGGAAAAAAATTCAACAATTTGTTAGTAAACTGTTTGTCTAATTTTAGCTTACACTTGTATTGTTATAAAAACAATGACACTGGGAATCGCTGAAGGTTACAAAAAAAATAGGAACAGCAAGGATGAAATTTCCAGAAAAACAAAACAAAATGCATGGGAAAATATATCTCTGAAGGCAGTATTGTATAAAAATTTCACATCGCAAATATTTTTAACGTCCTGTTAAATAAATAAACAAATGCTTAAAAAATAAGAACAGAAAAAGAACAATATCTAAGCATGTGAAGAAAATAAAAAGAACTTCAAAAAAGGGTATTCTTGATAGCGAAGAATAACAAACCAGAAGACGAAGGGTTGATTACGGAAGAGCTTGATTATTACTTCCGACTTTAACGCAACAAGAATAACTTCAGTAATGTCACAAAACCAGAATTAAAACAAACAAGCAAACAAACAAACAAACAAACAAACAAACAAACAAGCAAGATAGATAGATAGATGTCGAGGGATATACCCTGTCTATTATTTCCAGGAGGGGCCATGGCTTAGATGGGGAGTCCTAGAGTATTTAATGCTCATTTTGAGCTACGCAGACCCAATTAGAACCCGCGCTGTACTAGACAACTCCCGGCAACATCCAACGGCCCACACAGTGTGCCATCTTCCCAATTTCCCTCACATGGCTTGGGTTAACCCGGGGCTATGGTAACATTCACTCGCCCATGTTGAATCGCCGTTAAGAGGAATCGAACCCCGGTCTCCCGCACAGAGTACGAGAGCTATAACCACTAATCTACGGCGCCACAAGCAAGCAAGCAAGCAAAATTTAAGTTGCTTGAACGTACTGATGAAACTAAAGGATTGCTTCTTTAAAACCTTAATCCTGGTGTTTAATGATAGAACAAACAAAATTCTTCTTTAAAACCTTAATCCTGGTGTTTAATGATAGAACAAACAAAATTCTTCGACCATCAAATTCTCCTTTTTGGCATACTTTAAGGAACACAATCTAAAAAACTACCTTTCTGTAATTTTTGATTGAGTGAGAACAGGTCATGAAATGAAACAATATTATTAGCCTACTAAACTATCGTGTTCAAGAAATGATAAACTTTCCACAGTAATATAAATACTGAACAGACCAACCGAAATAATATCTTCAATAATATTATTATAATTATAATAGATAATCGTACAACCAAATATAATCAAATCTGTTAAGAAGCAATTCACATTACTATTATTGTTCATTTATATTTTTCTGCGAAAAATAGATAAATTTAATAGGCCTATTTTGTTCAAAATGGTTGCACCCAGAGCAGAGTAATTTTATCACTTCGTGTTAACAGATGGACAAAATTGCGCGAAATGTTGATGCGAAAAATTTGTATGATGGGCGTAAATCTGTGGACCGGAATATGAACGATGGCTGAACTGGTGGATTCAGGGCTACAGAATAGTCTCTATATTATTAATTCTGTTCTTCAGAGTCTACAAGAAAAAGGTCGTGCTACGGAAACACGAAATGCGATATTTTGCTACCGCTTTTTATATTATAATACTGCCGCATGTCTGTAAGCCAACTTAAAAACAAGGGATTTTATAATCTCTCATATATCGAAAAGAAAAAAAAACCTTGAGACGAAGGTGCGACGTTAAAAGATCATAGGTGCGATTATAATGGCATTAACGATTATAAAAACAATTTGAGCCTCTGATATATCAACAGAAGTACCTTATCGGTTAAAATTTCGTCAGTGAAAAATAACAAAATTTGAAAAAAAATTCGTCACTTTTAACCGGCGAAATTTTATAACCGACGAAATGTTTTGACCGACGAAATTTTATAACCGACGAAAAATTTTGACTGACGAAATTTTTCACCAAAATTGAATTTTCTATTTTACGTGTTTTTATTCGTGTTTGAAGTCGACAGACCCTTTTAAAGTCATATTGAAGCCATAAAAAGGAGGTATTAGGAGGGAAGATAAGAAAACTAAAATTTCAAAAAAGATAAGTAAGTTTTCTCTCGAAGAAAGCGAAGAATGTCTTGAAAATGAAGAAAAAAACACTTGTATTATTATTGATAAGCATTTGTTTTGTCAAATATAAGTAAAAAAACTAAAAAACTGTTTTCTTCTGAAAGACTTTTCACCGGCGAAATTTTATAACCAACGAAAAATTTTGACCGAAGAAATTTTAACCGATAAGGTAACTGAAGGAGGTGGTGCTCTTTGATCTGAATAAAGATTTAATCTATCTGATGAAGAATTTAAAATGGAAGGTATAAATAAATAGTAGATTTAAAGACCGGAAATTCGTTAGGAATCTCTAGAGTTTTCTTACATTATTGTTACACGTCGACCACCATGGCTCCTACGGCTTACTTCTCTTCCAATTTAAAAACACTTCTCTTCTATAATTCAAACAATTCTCTTCTGTATTCTCACACTTCTCTATTGACACTTCTGAGAAGTGTTAAGTCGCGTGGACACTAGACAATTTCTTCAGGCGATGGTAAATTTAATTTTGTTACTAATATTATACTTCTGTCGCCACATCTGTGCAAATTGCAACATTTCTATCAAAACAAAACCAAAATATGTTTATTTCCATGGCAACAGTTTGAAATGAAGATGGAGCATACCATAAAATATTTCAGGAACTAATGCGGGAAAACTCTGTTTGTGTTGCTTAAAATATTTTTTGCTACAAGATGCTCGTCTCCAAACTGACATCTCATGAATATGTGATCATATTTTCACGTCGCTATGTCATGCCGAAAGTTGCTACGCCTCAAGTTATGTCGAAGTATGAATAGTATTGCAAAAGTTCAGTTTAAATTTTTATACCCCGAAGATAAAAAGAAAAAGATCGTATAAAATTTCATGCCGGCATGAGTTCCATATCGCTCCATATCGCTATAAAGCACGGGAGAATGTTGGGAATTTGACCCACAATAATGTTTGAAGAAATAATGTTTTCTTAAAAAAAAAAATATAAAAAACAACATCGTTTCCTTGGCATTTTTCAATACAGTCCGTTGCACAGATTGTATTGAATTTAAATGAACATTACGCTACCGTGGTCACATCTAGAGAACATTCTAGCTGAAAACATTAAAGAAGAAAGTATTTGATAATGATCATGTGAGCAAAGAACTAGGCTTATTTAGCAAGGAGACGCGAACGCGGGATTTCTCAGAGGAAAACCCGAGAAAGGACTGGGCCCGAGCATTTTCACCGCGTCTTGTTTCGTCAAGTTTCGTTCGGAAGACGTCGTGAACAGAACGCGGTTGGAAAATGGAAGCAACAAGCAAGAAAAGGTAGATAAATCATGAAAATATAACTGATTTTCGATGCATGTATCTTGAGAACTTTACATACAATGATTTTTACTATAAAATATGATATTAACATAAGTAAATACAAACTCAAAATAAAAACAACAAAGTACACCTCTAACGGCTAGGATAGATAGATGTGCATATTTTACATGGCTAGCCTCACAAATATCGAGGGATATACCCTGTCTATTATTTCCAGGAGGGGCCATGGCTTAGATGGAGAGTCCTAGAGTATTTAATGCTCATTTTGAGCTACGCAGACCCAATTAGAGCCCACGCTCTACTAGACAACTCCCGGCAACATCCAACGGCCCACACAGTGTGCCATCTTCCCAATTTCCTTCACATGGCTTGGGTTAACCCGGGGCTATGGTAACATTCACTCGCCCATGTTGAATCGCCGTCAAGAGGAATCGAACCCCGGTCTCCCGCACAGAGTACGAGAGCTATAACCACTAATCTACGGCGCCATAGGCTCTGGTAGCACCTAAAAAACAAACCAAATTTCCTCAAAGGATATGAAAAAAATATATAAACTCTCGTTTTTAGATCTGCTATGCAATGGACTGAAGAAAAAGACATGGAGATGTTGCGACAAATGGCAGCCAGTGGAATTTTCACCCATAAGTGTGGTAGTAGGCAACGTGGCCAAGTTTGGCAAAACATTGCAGCAATTTTGAATTTAATGGAAGGATATGCAGTGAATCCCAGATCGGTAAGAGATCGCTTCACTAATCTTATGCGAAAGTACAAGGCTAAAAATAATAAAGAAATAAGAGGTTCGGGACTTGGTGGAGACCCACCAACAGAGTTTGATACCTTATTGGAAGATTTAATAGAACTGAGTGACGAATGTGATCTGAAACACGAACTTGCTGTAGAAGAGAAGAAAAACTCTGCAAATTTAGAGCAGCAGAAAGCACTAGAGGTTAGACAGACAGCCATGGAAAGAATGAGCGAAACTAAGAAAAGAAATGGTGACGAAAATGAAGAACCAAGTAGCTCGAAAAGAAATAGACGCTCAACATCAGAAACTATAGATTTTTTGCGGCAAAAGATGGCTCATGATAAAGAATTACAGGAGCAGAAGGAAGCTAAGCGATGTGAAAAAATTAACCTACAAAAATCCCAAATGGATCTGACAACAAATATGCTCACAGCTTTTCAGTCGAGCATCCAGCAACAAGCAGTACAACATGCAGATCAACAGAGAAATATTTTACAACTCATAAACCAACAACAACAACAATTCCAAATGTTCATGACTATGTTTTCTCAAAATAAAAATAATGATAAAAATTGAACCTTTGCCACACTTGCAACTTTAAACGTTGAAATGTTTTGTTGTTATTTTTTGTTGTGATAGTCAAATCATCAAAAGCTACTTTTTCTACAAGATTGTACATGTTATTATACAAAAAACCTTTTGTCTTATGAGACTTGAAAGTATGGTTTAAAAAAAAACAGTGTGAGGAATCACATTTCAAAGAGAAATAAGTTTTGTTCTCAGAATTTTGATATTTTTTAAAATATATTTATTGTGTTTTTATAAAGACACCTACATACTGTATATATTAGAAACTGATTTTTTTTGCTACATACTGTATATATTAGAAACTGATATTTTTTGCTACATGCTGTATATATTAGAAACTGATATTTTTTGCTACACACTGTATATATTAGAAACTGATATTTTTTGCTACACACTGTATATATTAGAAACTGATATTTTTTGCTACATGCTGTATATATTAGAAACTGATATTTTTTGCTACATACTGTATATATTAGAAACTGATATTTTTTGCTACATACTGTATATATTAGAAACTGATATTTTTTGCTACACACTGTATATATTAGAAACTGATATTTTTTGCTACATGCTGTATATATTAGAAACTGATATTTTTTGCTACATACTGATTATATATTAGAAACTGATATTTTTTGCTACATACTGTATATATTAGAAACTGATATTTTTTGCTACATACTGTATATATTAGAAACTGATATTTTTTGCTACATACTGTATATATTAGAAACTGATATTTTTTGCTACATACTGTATATATTAGAAACTGATATTTTTTGCTACATACTGTATATATTAGAAACTGATATTTTTTGCTACATACTGTATATATTAGAAACTGATATTTTTTGCTACATACTGTATATATTAGAAACTGATATTTTTTGCTACATACTGTATATATTAGAAACTGATATTTTTTGCTACATACTGTATATATTAGAAACTGATATTTTTTGCTACATGCTGTATATATTAGAAACTGATTATATATTAGAAACTGATATTTTTTGCTACATGCTGTATATATTAGAAACTGATTATATATTAGAAACTGATATTTTTTGCTACATACTGTATATATTAGAAACTGATTTTTTTTGCTACATACTGTATATATTAGAAACTGATATTTTTTGCTACATACTGTATATATTAGAAACTGATATTTTTTGCTACATACTGTATATATTAGAAACTGATATTTTTTGCTACATACTGTATATATTAGAAACTGATATTTTTTGCTACATACTGTATATATTAGAAACTGATATTTTTTGCTACACACTGTATATATTAGAAACTGATATTTTTTGCTACATACTGTATATATTAGAAACTGATATTTTTTGTTACATGCTGTATATATTAGAAACTGATATTTTTTGCTACATGCTGTATATATTAGAAACTGATATTTTTTGCTACACACTGTATATATTAGAAACTGATATTTTTTGCTACATGCTGTATATATTAGAAACTGATTTTTTTTGCTACATACTGTATATATTAGAAACTGATATTTTTTGCTACATACTGTATATATTAGAAACTGATATTTTTTGCTACATGCTGTATATATTAGAAACTGATATTTTTTGCTACATGCTGTATATATTAGAAACTGATATTTTTTGCTACATACTGTATATATTAGAAACTGATATTTTTTGCTACACACTGTATATATTAGAAACTGATATTTTTTGCTACATGCTGTATATATTAGAAACTGATATTTTTTGCTACATACTGTATATATTAGAAACTGATATTTTTTGCTACATACTGTATATATTAGAAACTGATATTTTTTGCTACACACTGTATATATTAGAAACTGATATTTTTTGCTACATACTGTATATATTAGAAACTGATATTTTTTGCTACATGCTGTATATATTAGAAACTGATTTTTTTTGCTACATACTGTATATATTAGAAACTGATATTTTTTGCTACATACTGTATATATTAGAAACTGATATTTTTTGTTACATGCTGTATATATTAGAAACTGATATTTTTTGCTACACACTGTATATATTAGAAACTGATATTTTTTGCTACATACTGTATATATTAGAAACTGATATTTTTTGCTACATGCTGTATATATTAGAAACTGATATTTTTTGCTACATACTGTATATATTAGAAACTGATATTTTTTGCTACATGCTGTATATATTAGAAACTGATATTTTTTGCTACATCCTGTATATATTAGAAACTGATATTTTTTGCTACACACTGTATATATTAGAAACTGATATTTTTTGCTACATACTGTATATATTAAACTGATATTTTTGCTACATACTGTATATTAGAAACTGATATTTTTTGCTACATGCTGTATATATTAGAAACTGATATTTTTTGCTACATACTGTATATATTAGAAACTGATTTTTTTTGCTACACACTGTATATATTAGAAACTGATATTTTTTGCTACATACTGTATATATTAGAAACTGATATTTTTTGCTACATACTGTATATATTAGAAACTGATATTTTTTGCTACATGCTGTATATATTAGAAACTGATATTTTTTGCTACATACTGTATATATTAGAAACTGATATTTTTTGCTACATACTGTATATATTAGAAACTGATATTTTTTGCTACATACTGTATATATTAGAAACTGATATTTTTTGCTACATGCTGTATATATTAGAAACTGATATTTTTTGCTACACACTGTATATATTAGAAACTGATATTTTTTGCTACATACTGTATATATTAGAAACTGATATTTTTTGCTACATGCTGTATATATTAGAAACTGATATTTTTTGCTACACACTGTATATATTAGAAACTGATATTTTTTGCTACATACTGTATATATTAGAAACTGATATTTTTGCTACATACTGTATATTAGAAACTGATATTTTTTGCTACACACTGTATATATTAGAAACTGATATTTTTTGCTACATACTGTATATATTAGAAACTGATATTTTTTGCTACATACTGTATATATTAGAAACTGATATTTTTTGCTACACACTGTATATATTAGAAACTGATATTTTTTGCTACATACTGTATATATTAGAAACTGATATTTTTTTGCTACATACTGTATATATTAGAAACTGATATTTTTTGCTACATACTGTATATATTAGAAACTGATATTTTTTGCTACATACTGTATATATTAGAAACTGATATTTTTGCTACATACTGTATATATTAGAACTGATATTTTTGCTACACACTGTATATATTAGAAACTGATATTTTTTGCTACACACTGTATATATTAGAAACTGATATTTTTTGCTACATACTGTATATATTAGAAACTGATATTTTTTGCTACATACTGTATATATTAGAAACTGATATTTTTTGCTACATACTGTATATATTAGAAACTGATATTTTTTGCTACACACTGTATATATTAGAAACTGATATTTTTTGCTACACACTGTATATATTAGAAACTGATATTTTTTGCTACATACTGTATATATTAGAAACTGATATTTTTTGCTACATACTGTATATATTAGAAACTGATATTTTTTGCTACATACTGTATATATTAGAAACTGATATTTTTTGCTACATACTGTATATATTAGAAACTGATATTTTTTGCTACATACTGTATATATTAGAAACTGATATTTTTTGCTACATACTGTATATATTAGAAACTGATATTTTTTGCTACACACTGTATATATTAGAAACTGATATTTTTTGCTACACACTGTATATATTAGAAACTGATATTTTTGCTACATACTGTATATATTAGAAACTGATATTTTTTGCTACATACTGTATATATTAGAAACTGATATTTTTTGCTACATGCTGTATATATTAGAAACTGATATTTTTTGCTACACACTGTATATATTAGAAACTGATATTTTTTGCTACATACTGTATATATTAGAAACTGATATTTTTTGCTACATACTGTATATATTAGAAACTGATATTTTTTGCTACACACTGTATATATTAGAAACTGATATTTTTTGCTACATACTGTATATATTAGAAACTGATTTTTTTTGCTACATACTGTATATATTAGAAACTGATATTTTTTGCTACATACTGTATATATTAGAAACTGATATTTTTTGCTACATACTGTATATATTAGAAACTGATTTTTTTTGCTACATACTGTATATATTAGAAACTGATATTTTTTGCTACATACTGTATATATTAGAAACTGATTTTTTTTGCTACATACTGTATATATTAGAAACTGATTTTTTTTGCTACATACTGTATATATTAGAAACTGATATTTTTTGCTACATACTGTATATATTAGAAACTGATTTTTTTTGCTACATACTGTATATATTAGAAACTGATTTTTTTTGCTACATACTGTATATATTAGAAACTGATATTTTTTGCTACATACTGTATATATTAGAAACTGATATTTTTTGCTACATACTGTATATATTAGAAACTGATTTTTTTTGCTACATACTGTATATATTAGAAACTGATTTTTTTTGCTACATACTGTATATATTAGAAACTGATTTTTTTTGCTACATACTGTATATATTAGAAACTGATATTTTTTGCTACATGCTGTATATATTAGAAACTGATATTTTTTGCTACATGCTGTATATATTAGAAACTGATTTTTTTTGCTACATACTGTATATATTAGAAACTGATTTTTTTTGCTACATACTGTATATATTAGAAACTGATATTTTTTGCTACATGCTGTATATATTAGAAACTGATTTTTTTTGCTACATACTGTATATATTAGAAACTGATATTTTTTGCTACATACTGTATATATTAGAAACTGTTATTTTTTGCTACATACTGTATATATTAGAAACTGATTATATATTAGAAACTGATAATTTTTGCTACATACTGTATATATTAGAAACTGATATTTTTTGCTACATACTGTATATATTAGAAACTGATATTTTTTGCTACATACTGTATATATTAGAAACTGATTTTTTTTTCTACATACTGTATATATTAGAAACTGATTTTTTTTGCTACATACTGTATATATTAGAAACTGATTTTTTTTGCTACATACTGTATATATTAGAAACTGATATTTTTTGCTACATGCTGTATATATTAGAAACTGATATTTTTTGCTACATACTGTATATATTAGAAACTGATATTTTTTGCTACATACTGTATATATTAGAAACTGATATTTTTTGCTACATACTGTATATATTAGAAACTGATTTTTTTTGCTACATACTGTATATATTAGAAACTGATATTTTTTGCTACATACTGTATATATTAGAAACTGATATTTTTTGCTACACACTGTATATATTAGAAACTGATATTTTTTGCTACATACTGTATATATTAGAAACTGATATTTTTTGCTACATGCTGTATATATTAGAAACTGATTTTTTTTGCTACATACTGTATATATTAGAAACTGATTATATATTAGAAACTGATATTTTTTGCTACATGCTGTATATATTAGAAACTGATTTTTTTTGCTACATACTGTATATATTAGAAACTGATATTTTTTGCTACATGCTGTATATATTAGAAACTGATATTTTTTGCTACATACTGTATATATTAGAAACTGATATTTTTTGCTACACACTGTATATATTAGAAACTGATATTTTTTGCTACATGCTGTATATATTAGAAACTGATATTTTTTGCTACATACTGTATATATTAGAAACTGATATTTTTTGCTACATACTGTATATATTAGAAACTGATATTTTTTGCTACATACTGTATATATTAGAAACTGATATTTTTTGCTACATACTGTATATATTAGAAACTGATATTTTTTGCTACATACTGTATATATTAGAAACTGATATTTTTTGCTACATACTGTATATATTAGAAACTGATATTTTTTGCTACATGCTGTATATATTAGAAACTGATTATATATTAGAAACTGATATTTTTTGCTACATGCTGTATATATTAGAAACTGATTATATATTAGAAACTGATATTTTTGCTACATACTGTATATATTAGAAACTGATTTTTTTTGCTACATACTGTATATATTAGAAACTGATATTTTTTGCTACATACTGTATATATTAGAAACTGATATTTTTTGCTACATACTGTATATATTAGAAACTGATATTTTTTGCTACATACTGTATATATTAGAAACTGATATTTTTTGCTACATACTGTATATATTAGAAACTGATATTTTTTGCTACACACTGTATATATTAGAAACTGATATTTTTTGCTACATACTGTATATATTAGAAACTGATATTTTTTGTTACATGCTGTATATATTAGAAACTGATATTTTTTGCTACATGCTGTATATATTAGAAACTGATATTTTTTGCTACACACTGTATATATTAGAAACTGATATTTTTTGCTACATGCTGTATATATTAGAAACTGATTTTTTTTGCTACATACTGTATATATTAGAAACTGATATTTTTTGCTACATACTGTATATATTAAAAACTGATATTTTTTGCTACATGCTGTATATATTAGAAACTGATATTTTTTGCTACATGCTGTATATATTAGAAACTGATATTTTTTGCTACATACTGTATATATTAGAAACTGATATTTTTTGCTACACACTGTATATATTAGAAACTGATATTTTTTGCTACATGCTGTATATATTAGAAACTGATATTTTTTGCTACATACTGTATATATTAGAAACTGATATTTTTTGCTACATACTGTATATATTAGAAACTGATATTTTTTGCTACACACTGTATATATTAGAAACTGATATTTTTTGCTACATGCTGTATATATTAGAAACTGATATTTTTTGCTACACACTGTATATATTAGAAACTGATATTTTTTGCTACATACTGTATATATTAGAAACTGATATTTTTTGCTACATACTGTATATATTAGAAACTGATATTTTTTGCTACACACTGTATATATTAGAAACTGATATTTTTTGCTACATACTGTATATATTAGAAACTGATTTTTTTTGCTACATACTGTATATATTAGAAACTGATATTTTTTGCTACATACTGTATATATTAGAAACTGATATTTTTTGCTACATACTGTATATATTAGAAACTGATATTTTTTGCTACATACTGTATATATTAGAAACTGATTTTTTTTGCTACATACTGTATATATTAGAAACTGATATTTTTTGCTACATACTGTATATATTAGAAACTGATTTTT